>JAZAYU010000526.1:0-67796 GCA_038501625.1 Corbicula japonica | reverse complement strand
AATAAAGCAAGAGTTATGGTTCTTGCGCATTGCACTGCTCCGCATTGAGATCATTCTACTTATGAAGTTTCAAGTTCAGAAACTTTTATACTTTGTGAGATATGCACCAGATAAAACTAAGTAAGAGAAATTTCAAAGGGAAATAAATAAAAAATCAATAAAGCAAGATTTATGGTTCTTGTGCACTGCACTGCGCCTCATTGAGATCTATCTACTTATGAAGTTTCAACTTCCTAACTCTTATACTTTGTGAGATATGCCCCGGACAAAAAGTAAGTATGGTAAATTTCAAAGGGCATTAACTCTATAATGAATAAAGCAAGAGTTATGGTTCTTGTGTGCTGCACTGCTCCTCAACGAATTCATTCTACTTATAACTCATAACTCTTATACTTTGTGTGATATGCCCTGGACAAAAAATAAGTAAGAGAAATTTCAAAGGGCAATAAATCAAAAATCAATAAAAGCAAGAGTTATGGTTCTTATGCACTGCACTGCTCATCATTGAGATCTATCTACTTATGAAGTTTCAACTTCATAACTCTTATACTTTGTGAGATATGCCCTGGACAAAAAGTAAGTATGAAAAATTTCAAAGGGCAATAACTCAAAAATGAATAAAGCAAGAGTTATGGTTCTTGTGCACTGCACTGCTCCTCCCTGAGATCTATCTAGTTATGAAGGTTCAACTTCATAACTCTTATACTTTGTGAGATATGCCCCAGACAAAAAGTAAGTATGAGAAATTTGAAAGGGCAATAACTCAAAAATGAATAAAGCAAGAGTTATGGTTCTTGTGCACTGCACTGCTCCTCATTGAGATCTATCTAGTTATGAAGGTTCAACTTCATAACTCTTATACTTTGTGAGATATGCCCCAGACAAAAAGTAAGTATGAGAAATTTGAAAGGGCAATAACTCAAAAATGAATAAAGCAAGAGTTATGGTTCTTGTGCACTGCACTGCTCCTCATTGAGATCTATCTACTTATGAAGTTTCAACTTCATAACTCTTATACTTTGTGAGATATGCCCCGGACAAAAAGTAAGTATGAGAAATTTCAAAGGGCAATAACTCAAAAATGAATAAAGCAAGAGTTATGGTTCTTGTGCACTGCACTGCTCCTCATTGAGATCTATCTACTTATGAAGTTTCAACTTCATAACTCTTATACTTTGTGAGATATGCCCCGGACAAAAAGTAAGTATGAGAAATTTCAAAGGGCAATAACTCAAAAATGAATAAAGCAAGAGTTATAGTTCTTGTGCACTGCACTGCTCCTCAACGAGATCTAACTACCTATGAAGTTTAGTCTTGATACCTCTCATAGTTTTTGTGTAATTGTCCGGACAATATTATGACGGACGGACGGACGGACGGACGGACGAACGGACGAACGGGACGGACGGACGGACAAAGCGACAACTATATGCTCCCCCGAATTTCGGGGGGAGCATAAAAAATGGTGGCATGAAATAATCTTTTATTTACAACCATCTGAACTTTCTTCCTGACCATCTGTGCAAGTTTAAAAGAAATGTGTCACAAAATAAATGAGAAGTGGCACAAGATTTGAAGGATGTACAGACATCAGTTACTCTAACTGCCTCACAATAACAATAAATTCAGAAATAACACTTTACCATTAATATGGTAAAACATATATGATCAGTGTTATTTTACTTCTTTAGTTGAGAACATTTGCAGATCTCGTCTCCTCTCAAAATAGGAATGCAGTTTCCAGTATTTTTTCATTCCCATTTCAAGCAAAATCTTTACAGAACATTTAATGATCTTGTCTCCTCTCAAAATAGGAATGCAGTATTTTTTCATTCCCATTTCAAGCAAAATCAGTCTATTTTCCACCAAATTATAGGGCATGAGCACCTTCACCTTGAAGTGAGAAAACGCCCTGATGGCTTGTAGAAAATATATAACATGTTTGGTTAATATGGAAAATACAGTCCTCGTGAAAACAGATTCCTAAGACCAGATTGTCCCATCTAAACCACACAAACATGGCAGAAAGTTTAACAGTCCAAACTGTGCTAAAGATCATCTGATAACAAATACCAAATGTGGATAAAGCCTACACTTAATCTTTCACACTGACTGATTTAAAGAACTGTTCTACCTGTAAACAAATACCATCTCTCTTCAAAGACCACTTTTGGGTTTTCCTTTGAACACAGGTTTGATTGTATTCTGTCCCAGTGTACAAAACACTTACCTGTTAGATCATACCCCACTATTTGTACAGCATGGTTGAGGCTCGATTCACAATGATACTGAATTATTCCCCCTTGGTAGTTGTTCCACGTTGTAGCATCTACGGCAGCCACTACCGGCCCATTTTGTAACAATTGTAATATCAAACTCTCATTGTTGCTGAAATATCACAATTCAATTGGTCAAAATGCTCAGTTCAATTACCTGTTTAATGATATCTGTTGCTTACAAAATTAAATTCCAAAACTACTCAAAATCTGCATATTGCAAGTTTTCTCACTATGAGTTAATCCTAAACATTGTAAGAGCTGCTGTTTAGCAACACAATGTTATTCCTTGTAAACTGTCATAAAGTTAAAGGAATACACCTGCCTGGATTTTACCAATACAAGGTTATAAATCGTATAGAACTTTATTTTATGTTAAATATAGACAAAGTTATCTCCTGTCAAAGATCGCTTATTTGCAAAATCGGCGGGTATCAATGAACGCCGCCATGTTAGTTGCATTTTCGATGCGCGCACCTGTTGATGACATCATTTACACACTTCCGGTTCGTATTGTTTCCATTTTATGTCCAATTCATTCGTAAAACAACTACATAATTGCGTATGATTTTGAGCCTGAAAATTCTGAAATTGAATTAGCTGAGATTGAAAGATACCACCATTAATACGAAAAAAGAATGCCGAGAAATGTAGCACTTTTTACCTTATTTTCTCGTTAAAGAGTATGGAGTGAGGCCAATATATAGGTGTAGAGCTTGTGGTATTTTTTCCTGACCGACTTTGCAGATTTTCCGGCCGAAATGCTTAAACTTTGTGAAATTGATACATGATTTCCTTAAATTGGAGGTAAAAGTTTGAATATGGCGATCTAGCGTCGTTGTAAGAGGCATCTGAAGCGATCTTATTAAACCCCACTTTTTCATTATGTATTTACAAATACCAATGGCCTTTATATAAAATGTTATATATAATCCTTGCAAATACATTTTTCTTGAATTTATTATTCAACAGTCGAATGATTTTTGTTTTCAGTAAATTCACATAGTTTTATTTGTCTCCTGGTGCAAAAAGAATATATTATTTGCGTAATATTTGACCGTTACTCAACTTCAGGTGGCCCGCGCTAACAAAAGACACCAACATGCTTACTTAACGGGAGGCGGAGTTTACCCAGGAAAAAGTATAGAAATCTATCGTAATTGGCTAATTTGCTTTACCATAACGGTTTTTGACCTGTAAATTTGATTAGAGACATGCAGACAGTGAAATACACAATAACTTTATGACACGACGACTTTGAATAAACGGATGTCGGCGAATTGAGAGCTTGTCAGATATTTGTCTGGGGTTGTAAACGGTTGGTGTGTCCCACAACAGTGCAAATGGCCTGGGGGACATTGAACTGTTTATTAAATATGAAGCCAACCCGACCAATATTAAAGGCATACCGGCAGAGCAATTGTCCCGAAAAAAGTTTGTTAAGCGATTAAGGCATACCGGCGCCTGTATGTCATAATGGACTGGAGAAGGCCCTGAATTTAACTAATGTATTTTTGAAAATTGAAGTTGATGAAAAAGGCACTTTGAAAGCCACCGATACCGACAAATATCCAAATGTTTCAGGCCCCGTTTGATTGAGTCTGTTCATGGGTATTAATTGAAATGCATATTACTCCCCATGCCGTTAAGCCTGGGGTTGAGTGCAACTCAATACTTCAATACGTTTACTCTAAAATTTATATTTCTTTTTTAATTTAATTATAAAATCTAATGTTGCACTGCTGAGTGGTACAAGTTTTAACACTCCCGTGTTATTGTTAGTTGCCACTAACTGATACGTTAATCTCACTAGCCAGCTTGCTTCGAAGAAGATCGGGTGACATATTAAAATGGTGTGAAAAACTTAATCGACATATTTAATTTGAGGAGACGTCAGGGGACAATAGTAAACTCAATGTTAATTTATACTTAAAGGAAAAAGTTCAAATTAGCGATCGGAGCCTCTCACATTCTCATTTAACATATTGTCTTTTGAATACTAGGGAGCGATGCAATTACTTAAGCAAAATGTAAGATAAGAAGGTAAGAACACAAAATACACTAAAACTATCATGTGAATTTTTCCTGTTTATGCTCCTTTGCAATAATTTCCCGCATATAACAATGTTTTCATATAATTAAATTTGCCTGCATTATAACTCTGCGTGTATCCATAATGAAAGGGAAGTGTGTAAATGACGTCACGCCTCGTTGTTTTATCTCTCGCGAGACAACGAGATGTCAACAATGGCCGCTCTCATGCTACGCTCGATAAAACCATTATCAGTGTAATTAAAAATAAGTTTTACAATTATCATATTCGTCGTCATCGATTGATTATGAAAATTGTATTATTCGAAATATTTTTTATCATTTAAACAAATTTAAACAAAAGCCGAACGTATTCCTTTAAGCAGAAAATATTGCTCACTATGCATTTCATGGGAATAAAATATATTCAAAATGTGTAACAAAATATATAATTTTTTAATAGATAAGTGTCCAAAGGACACGAATGCACGCCCCACACCCCCTCAAATCCCAACCAATTCTTCTTTGGTGGGCTGGATCTACTCTGGTCACACAAGGGCTACCAGCTGTAATTGAATCAAGTCAAAATTGTCCACTTTTGTACTGTAAAACTGGTTTTATTCGCATTAGTTTAATTTTCGCAAATCGCTTACATCGCGAATATATAAATACCGCGAAAATATGAGTTTCCATACATCTGAAAATAAATTTATCAGAAAATATGCAACTTAAAAATAGAATTGACAACGTCGCAAATTAATAAATATGCGAATAAAGAAACGAGCTGATTTTTTACCAAAATCGCAAATTTTGACTTCGCGAAATTAATGCCTTTTACAGTATATTATGGGAGTGTTTAATAGAAATTCTACAGAAAAAGGGTAAATTACCTGAAACATGTGTACTGTTTTACTTTCACGCCTACAGAAGAACTAGGTCGAGTCTTACAAAGGTTGGATTCATCAGTCAGCGGATAGTCAGCATTTGTCATCAAGGGGGTTCCCGACTGAAAAACAGCAACAACAATCTTACTCTTTCTTACTAACCCTCATGGTACTAAATTTATGAAGGCAGAGCATTTTTTCACTGCCAGGGGAAGGGGCCCACGCCCTATGATTTTGGGGGAAAATAGCGTGATTTTTTCTCTAAAGAGGAATGAAAAAACCTGATGTAAAGTTACTTTTTGGGGAAAACTGCATGATATTAAACAATTTTTCTGAGGGGAAGGCGCCCATTAATGGCCCCTACTAAAGAAGGAAAAAAAGCCCTGGAAGGGCCTACTGGACTTGGATATCTTTCATTTTATTCAGTCAATGTATGGTTTTTAGGGTGATTTGGAAAAAAATATATTAACTGAAAGTAGATAGGTGCTCTGTTGAACACTTGCATTGCCCTTTGTTACTCTGTAAAGAAAACAGGAAGAAGAAGTTAACAAAAGCCCATCTTGAATGACAGTATGCTGCTCAATTAGGTCCAAATATAACTTTTTCAAATGTGAACTTATTTAATTACTGTTTTTGACTAAAGCACAACAATGGCAAAATTATTATCAATGTTATATATCCTAGAATCATGCGAGCAATTTTAGGCCATTTGGCAATCTGTACTTAGATTTCACCTTAAGAATTGGGGCACTTCACGGGAAAAGGTACCTTCGGTCATTTTTTGTGTCATTTTTGTTGTTACTATATTTAGAAAAAACTTTCAAATTTTTATTATTTTCTCATAACAAAACAGTGACTTTTATACACATTTTGACAATAAAATGTTTTTTTTACCGCCCATTGCATAATAATAAATGTCATCTGCTCAACTTTATGACGTCGTTTCAAGGATTGACGTCAACTGTCCGAAGGTACCTTTTCCCGCGACGCGCCCCAATTGATAAGAAAGCATTGCCAAATGGTTATATCTCTCTCCTGATTCTTGGTTACATAACATACACGGTTAAGGCAGAGGAAAAAGTATTCAGGTTTACCCAACTGCAACAAAATGCCCATCAAAGGGCAGTAACTCATTAAGACACTGGATCAATCTTGCTCGTTATAAAACTTGGTGGAGATAATGTGCCCATAAGTATCCTGACCAAATTTTGTCCAAAGGTTTTGAAAAAGACTATTTGAAAATTTTTTCTTATATAAGTCAAGGTAAAACTAGCGTCCACCACCTGTTGAACCAAGTTTTTATGAATCAACATGGCTTGGAGAAATTTCATGACACATAAGAAATATTTCTGTGAAATTATTTGAAAATCCTGCCAGAGGTTTCCAAGTTAAAGATTTTCAAAGATTTCCTAATGTCATACGGTGAAAATCTTGGCCAAGTTTTTTTTGCATACTAACACCAATAAGAATAATTTAATAATTTGAAACAAGTCTGAAAGTTTTCAGAAATCTTGACAGCCATTTCTAATTAATTGCAATCATAAGAATATGTAAAAGCTTTGCATTTTAAAGTTAATTTTAATCCCTTTATTAAACACACTAAATGCTTTTCATACTCTGATGAAGAACTCAAATGTTCACAAAATCCTTAATTGAAAATTTATTACTGTTATAGAGTAATATACTTTGACCATCCAACGAAGAGCCAAGCATGTGTCCCCGCCGGAGCAGCCTTCATTGTCAGCAGCGCAGTCTATGACCTGCTGCACCGACAGGTCGGGTGGTGGTTTACCGATGGCTTTAGCATACATACTCTCTACTGTCTCGACTGTACTGAAAGCCCTTTATAAAAATAATCAAAATAATTAAATAATCATTGTGTTAACACTTTTTCATCATCATGTTAATAGGTGTTAATGAAACAATGAGTTAACTTTGTTACCATGATATTTATCATTGGTTTAATTTTCACGTAATTTATGCTATGAGAAGTGTGCGAAATCCAATTTAAGCAAAATTTAACAAAGT
Source organism: Corbicula japonica (assembly GCA_038501625.1). Taxonomy (NCBI): domain Eukaryota; kingdom Metazoa; phylum Mollusca; class Bivalvia; order Venerida; family Cyrenidae; genus Corbicula; species Corbicula japonica. The sequence goes on along the minus strand of JAZAYU010000526.1, from coordinate 60,577 downwards.
AATAGCATTTCTTGTGAGAATAATACAACTGTGGCAGCTGCATGAAAATTCGTACCTTTGACATGAAGTGATACCACAGTATTAGGGTCTTTCCCCGAGAAATGTTCAAGCACAGTAAAAATGTATTTCTGAACAGTGTTAAGGATATTTTATGTCATAAAGTTGTAAATGTTAATGTCAATCACTTCAGTTGCTTTAATGTTATTCAGAAAGGTTTAAACTGCTTAATCAACACTAATGGACAGACAGACTGACTGACTGACAGACTTCATCAATCTATAAGTCTGATTTGATTTCACAATCCTACCAATAATTCAGACTCTCTCTCAGAAGTCCATCTTTTTTATCTTATGAGCAGTCTTAAGAACTGTAATGTACCATTTTTTCGGCATTAGCTGTCCAAGCTCACTTTTGACCTAGTTTTTCGACCAATGAAATGTTGTAAATAATACTTGTATTCTATAATTATGCAGCGGGAAAATGAAATAAACTATTTCGATTGGAAGCTATTTACACCAGAGAGGCATCTAACAGGGTGGAGAGGTATCTAGTGGGATTTTTATTATTATGCAGCGGGAAAATCAAATAGATTATTTCGATTTGTTGTTAGTGGGTGTTGTTTACGATTACCGTAACAATTTATATATTTTGTGTAAGTATTTACCTGGCACTTACATGTTTGAGCATTTTCGTTTTTAAAAGTGATAATTGTATTGGAGAAAAACATATTTACGATTTAAATAACCAGTTAAGTCAATATTGATGGCTTAAATACAATTTTATATGGAATATTCTTGGGTGTCAGGTAAACACAGGCATACAATACACAGTGTAAAATGAAAGAGAAGTGCAGATATTTCTAGTTCTTACAGTTTCCTTTTAGTTCCTTTGATACTGATTCTTAATTTCAAGTCCAAATTACAAATTCTCTGTAGTATAGTGGATACCTCTCTAGCCTCGCAAGCGGAGGCCCAGGGTTCAAAACTCAGAAGGGACACTTTTTTTAAAGTTAATTTACGTAAAAGTTGGTAGATATCGCTCTTGTAACAAGCTGTTATTATTTATATTTATTAAATTTCAAGGACATTAATTCATCTTGAGTTCTAACTCTACAAGAGGTATTTTAATGAAACCACAGGGATAAGAAGAGTTTTTAAACATATATTAAAAACTCTTCTTATCCCTGTGATTGAAACTGAATAAATGTAGATCAAGACTTAATGTAAGACATTGCTTCTTTAATCCATATACATGTATTATCACCGTATGAAATTTTTGCAACAGCTTCAACATTTTTTTGAAAGACACTTTCAATGAATTTATTAGTTGTCATGATTCGGTCGCTTATTTTCTAGGTAATACTAAGAAGGCAGGGAGGGTGCGTCAACAGCTATAACAAGTAAATTAAAATAACTAAACTGTGTCTGCTTTGCCTCTCTATATTTCTTTCATTCTTATATGCATGTATATATAAATCTTTTTCCATTAACGCCGTTTATCTTTTTTACATATAGTTCTTGTGTCTATTCTTTTGACAGGCCATTAAATTTTATCCGTGGGATCCTACAGACCCAAGAACGCTGCTTCGTATTTTTAGAGTATTAAACAATATTCTTTAACATCTACTTGTTATATCAAATATGCAAACAGTGTAGATCCAAATCAACCAGCACATCCATGCCGTCTGATCAGGATCTATACTGTTTACATCTTGATCAGAAATAACCTAATTGATCATAAAGCGTACTATGTAAAATCTCATCTGATGGCATGGATGAGCTGTGCCCAAGATCATAAAACAAAATCTGGAGATCAGTCTCAAATCTCAAGCATCTGATTGGCTGAAATGGCGACCAGTCGCCATTTCAGCCAATCAGATCCTTGAGATTTGAGACTGATCTCAAAACTTAGTTTTATGATCTTGGGCCCTGGCTGATCTGGATCTGGATCTACAAAGTTTGCCCAAGGAATACAGCCACAGAGTAATCCCATTTTTACTCAGTGTGATACCATAAACAGTCGCCAAGCACTCAACATTTAGCTTGCAGGGCTTTTTTTTCACTGCAAGGGGAAGGGGCCAATGCCCTATAATTTTGGGGAAAATAGCGTGATTTTTTCTTTGAAGGGAAATGAAAAAACCTGATGTAAAGTTACTTTTTGGGGAAAACTGCATGACTTTAAAGAAATTTTCTGAGGGGAAGGCGCCCATAAACGGCCCCTACTAAAGAAGGAAAAAGTGCCTTGGCTTGTAAGAAAAGCTTGCTGATAACCTTATTATATGACATATAATTCTTTACCAGCAGCCTCCACATTTCTTCTGGTTTTTCACGGGGGAGATAATACTGTAATTCAAATGTGTCCTCCTGAAAAACCAACATAGTTATTAAACTACTGCGCAATACATGTATCATGTCGAAGCATTAATATCTGATGTCTGTCCTGCTGGTTATAATGCAAATATTATAATTCAAGTAAAATAAAACCAAATTAATAAATTTATTGTTACTTTTTTTTTTTTTTGTCCTTGTTGTACACAATACATCATACTTTTATGTTTCTATATTATTCTTTTGAAGTTTTTATTATGACTGTCCTCCAAGACATTTACAACTACCGCTACCTGACAGTAAAGCATTATCGGTACACATTTATCTTGCAATGATGCCTATTCTGATATGTCAAACTTAGTATATCTCAAATTAAAATTGACAGGTGCGATGCCTTTATACCAGTCAACACGAGTCACAAAAGATAAATATACCAGTCAAGCTTGTTAGGTATGTTCAGTCTATGGAGTTCTTCCAGCGACACAGTTCTAGTTTGGTTTAATGCCTTGACAACCGGTTGGAGATCACTCAGATACCACTCTACAACAATATACATACACCAATGCTGCCTAATGACAATACTTGATGAAGCTAAAAGCTCTATCGTTTTACATTTATCTACTTCATTCACTTTTTTTCATCAAACATCATCAAATCATAACAGCATCATCAATCATCATCAAATCAATACATCTTCATTAACAATCACAGTGTTTTTTTTATGCCAAATATTTGGAGAAATTGGGCCCCACTCCCCCCTCAAAATAGTATATATTTTTCCCCCACATCCATAAAAACTTCCCCCTTTGCCGGAGTCTGTTAAGCACCGTTCGATAAAGAAGATGATAAATCTGAATTTTGAATATGTTTAATGGATACCCCACTGATGGACAATACAGTGACAAGAATAATTGATAAATTTGCAGACAGAAAAAGACATTTCACTGTAGACCACCGACTTTCTTTGAATTAAAAGATTAGTGAATACTTCGTTATGTTGTGTTTGACAGGCTGCAAGTATCTTCCAAATATTCCCCCTTTCCTTTGTTCGCGTCGCAATTTTCCCCCTCCAAATGGCTGCGACCCCCTTCCTCCAAAAGAGAAAAAAAACACTGGCAATTATCAAACAATCATAATTGACATGATGACCAAATTAGAATTTACACTCCAGGTGACGTCACAGTATCATTATCAAAATGCAATTGAAAGTAATTAAACAAATTCATGTTTAAATTTCACATATAATCTGACGAAAGTATTGTTAAATTACTAGTAATTGAAAAAGGTCAATTGCAAATCTTATTAAATCACTTGATCAAATGTTTTAATGTCCTGTCCTCTACCAACTTCCAATGATGAATAATTAATTGGCAATAACACTGTATTACATTGATCAGTTACTAACCTTTGAACTCTTGAAATGTCATCTCAGAAAATCTTGACATGCCATTATTGGTAAAATTCACTTCTACCTGAAAGAAAAACATATTGTATTCATAGAAGCATGCACTGCAATTCATAGCAAGGCTTTTTCTGGGGTTTGGAGGAAAAAGACCCCTGTCCCAATTGGGGATTTTTTTTACACAGTATACACTGATTTTAAACTGGTTACAAACATTTCTCTATTTCTCCCCTCACATACGCTCAAATTGCGTATGTCAATTATGTTTTAACATGTCACCACATTCTTCCGGGCAAACCGGCTAATGAGAATAAGTCAATAACGTCAATTAGTGGCAATAAACAGTAACACGGTTGTGTTCAAACTTAGTTTAATCATATTTTATTGCTTATAATAATACATGTAGTTCTCTAGTACAGTAGTAGTTTTAGTTTAACATTGAAAATTTTGGAACAATTAATTTGTTTTACAGAATATTACAATAAATAAGCAAATGAGTTGGGCTACAAGTTTTTCCAACATTAGCAGACAGCCCGTCCCTTTGTGTCACTATTAACATCAAACAAATATGGTACAACATTATCATTATTCTAACATATTCAAATTTTGCCTAGAGTTATTGACATGAACAGAAATGGTTGTTTTATGAGAAAGGGAAATTTAACTTGTGTTCAAACTTAATGTACCATACAGTGTAATAAATTAAAAAATAGATTTTAGTAAAGAAATATATTATCATGAAGAAAATACATTATGGCTGAAAAAAAAATCGGCCAAATCGTATAGCTAAAAAAAATAAAACAAGCTCTACCACTATGTATTAGCCTAGTCCGTAACACTGTAACCATAAATTCAGATAAAAATGTGTGACCTTTCTTGTGTATGTGGCAATTACTTATAAGCATATTTCACTTTTTACTTGCGCGATGGCGGTCTAAAATGTTTTCTGGGGATTATATTTGAAAACTATGTCACGTTTTCAAACTTTTTAATGTTGTTTGTCAACTTTCTCCATCCAATCATTATCATGAGGTGAATTGTTATAGAGTGGGGCGAGTTGTTTTTTCAATGGGGCGAAATTGTTACTAATATGGGGCGAGTTGTGTTTGGGTGAGTTGGAGTGGGGCGAATCATTGGCTCCGGGAATAGTCGTACCACTACAATCTCGTACCTTTACAATCTCGTACCGAATTGGGAATAGTCGTACCACGTATAAGATATATAGCTAAATGTTTGATATGGAGATTTTTATGCAGGAAAGTGATACTTATTTGTAATTTTGTAGTTCTTGAGATGGACACTGTTGATTTTCTGTTTTATTTGTTTTATGAATTCAGATTACAAAATAATATATAAATACATTAGGTTTAGGGCTTAACAGATATATATTTTATTTGTTATATGAATTCAGATTACAAAATAATATATAAATACATTGGGTTTAGGGCTTAACAGATATATATTACATATTTTAACAGAAATAATGTTACACAGTTTCAATATAAATTTTCTTTATTGAAAAGTAAGATTACAAACTAAATATTTTATACATATGTTGTTTTGTGTTAGAGTATTAAAATGATAATTAATTTGATGACAATTTGTTTGTTTTTATTGTCCAGTCAGTGTTTGGTATATGACAATTATCCCTTAATTACATTGTTCTATAATGTCCTTTTATATCTTATTTCAGGTTGGCATGTGATTTTTTGGATTAATAATGTGTATTAATTAAAATTGAAATCTTTCTTTGTTTGGGTGACTTTCGGAAAGGAAGATAAAAATATTTACAAATATCTAATACTTTAATTTCATATTCTTTCTTCATAAACGATTTTGTATTTATCTATTAGTGATTTTTTTGTGAAAGTGTACATTGTTGAAATCTTTTGTTTAGGTGATTTTCGGAAAGGAAGATACATATACTTAATTAAATTTGATATTTTTCGATTAAGTTTAAATATAATTTGCTGATATATAGATCTGTGTTGCTGACTTTATTATATGTCTTGCCTCATAAATTTCTTTTGTGTTCATCAACCTGCAAATATAAAATGCATTGTTTAATGATGAAATGAGGACTTGGTATTCGTATTTTCTATTATCTTATCAGATCGTGTTCGTTTATGTAAGTTTTGTTAAATATTTATTACAGAATAAATTTTAAATTTAATTGTATTGACTTCATTCATTTTGAAGAATTATTTTAGTTAATGATGTAAGTCACAAGTTTTTATTAAAAAATTGACAAAATTAAATTTAACGAAGAGTAATACCATATCAATATTATGAAATATTGACGAATTTTAAATGAGAAGTGACAAAAGAGTTCTTTCAAATTGTTGTGCGCATGCGTCGTACTCCATGTTTAGGTACGAAAATATTGGTTTTATCCTTAACCGACGCGTGAGAGGGCATTTAACAGTGTCACTGCTAAAAGAATGAACGGAAATGATCAGGCTGTCGTCTTAAAGCTTATGATAAATTATAATAATAATTATGATGAGGCATAATAAATTTGAGTTTTACGAATTTCCGAATATTACAGGCTTTAAAAAGTCTGGTCGGCAAGATTTGACTATGAAAAGCGTAAAACAATCAAAGACATGGTTTCAAAATTGAATCAGGAAGACTTATATGAAAACAAAGACAATGTGGATTACATGTTACTGTATATTTGCCACAGACACATATATAAGCATTTCGAGTTTTTCTGACAAAATGCGTTTACTTCAAAAATATATTTTATGTTACATGATCTCCCTAAATTGGAGGTAAACGGATAGATTCAACAATATATTGCCGTTGTAAAACGCCCGTTAAGCGTTCTTATTTTGTTTACTATTTTATTTCGTTCAAACATATGTTTAAAATTAACATTTATTGTAATCATTCGTGTATTTCTTTCATCAGTCCTGGATTTTAATTATTTTTATGTTTAAGAACTAGAAATCTTACTTTGAACACGACCGTGTTATTGTTTATTGTCCCTATATATTTGACACAATATTCCCATTTCCCATTCTGCCCAGAAAACGATGGCGACATATTGAGGTGCGAAAACTTGTTTGACATCTGACATTTGAGGAGACTTGAAATTAATTATCTCAAATAATCAAATTGAAAGTAACTGTTATTGTCACTTCTAGCTTTAACTTTTCGAATACCCAAACATTTTCATGAGTTCAGTCCCCTATTTCTATAACTATAATTTGTAGCATTGAATGGGCAGATCATGTAGTAGTTTACGTCTTATTCATGTTATTATAAACATCACTTTTTATAAAATCGTCAGCCATAGTCAATAAGATATTAGTTTAAGTCGCATTACATGAATATCTACATGTTACGGGAATGATGTAGAAAGAAGATAAAATGTTCGCAGACCTCCCAAATCTATGGATTTTATCTGAACTCTCCGGAGTGTAAGGTTCCTCTCCGGATCATAGGATTTTCAGGCAAAATCTCAGGATTTAAAAATATTCAATAAGATAATTTAATGAAACCTAAATTTAACTGAATTTAGAATGAGTTTTACAATTACATGATTAATATTAAGAAACTAGGTCTTGGTCACGGCCCCCAAATTTCCTGTTGAGAGATTACGAGAACCTGTAGGCCTACCTTGTGCCTCGGGCACACATGTATGATGTACACAACAGCTAAGTGTCATAAAACTAAACTCGGACCTGAATATCACACTCCCGTTCATTTCTTTTGGTCCATGGTCATTTTGATCTTAAACAGAAATGAAAAAATTATATTTCAAAACCTTCAGCGACAACAACGAACTTCAACATGAAAATAGTTTGTATTAAAAAAATCTCTCTGGATTTTTTTAAATAGTTTTGGTTGGCCTGCCGTCCGGCAATATTCGCTTGGATAAATCAATTTAACGATTTCAAGGGTTGTAGCTGGAATCATCCTATTATGTAAATACGTAATATTTATTCTCAAAAAAAAAAACCACGCAAAACGCGTATCAACCTATTCGCAGACGAGCTACATAAGAAATATATTTCTCATTCCACAATTAATTATAGCATTACCAAAAATGCCGTAAAACTGTAAAATGTCCGATAATGTTCGTCTGAATTGTCAATTATACATGTCAGATTTATTTTCAGAAAACAAAATTCACGTGTTTATTTTCATTAAAAAAAATCAAACAAATCCGTTGGATACTCGCATCCTGAAAATACCGCGATAAACAATGTTAAAATGCGCATAACCTTTCTTGATAAGCTTGTAAATGATCATAACGTTTTTTTTTAATTCTTCGTTGTTTGACTGAACTCAATTATTTATAAATTTGAAATGATTAATCAACATGTTCTTAATTTTATAATCTCTTAGTCATATTAACAATAGTAAATGATGCCCCCTCGCGTGCATTTATCAGCTAAATATGCTCTTCAATTTTAGAGAGCGCTAAGGGGAGGTAACAATTTGAAAGAACTCTATTATATAATCTAATGATAACTATCAAATATTTCACAGGAATGTAAGTGGTATTTCACACATTTTATAATGGAACTCGGTTGAACAAATTCCATGCTCAAAATGCATCATTCAGGATATTGACAGGTAGCGTTAATTATTATAAAATAAATTTTAAAAGAATGCTTTTATTTTTATATATATGAATTTGTTTGATTTAAAAAATAAAATTATTGATAAAATCATATTTCAATTAAGGATGATTTTTCATTCTGAAATTAATAGGAAATGATACAAAAAAGAATGTCTATTTCCAAATTAATTTGAAATTAAGATTATTTCAATAAAAATCTGATTTTTTTAGAGGAAATAATTTCCTCATTTGTGTGCTTTCATTCATCTTTTATATCAGTTTGTCATTCAATTATCTCATGAATAGACCACTACAAAAATTTTATATTAAGATTATTTCAATAAAAATCTGAATTTATTTAGAGGAAATAATAACTACATTTGTATACTTCCATTCATCGTTTTTATCAGTTTGTCATTCAATTATCTCATAAATAGACAATTGTAAATACATGTACCGTCACTTATATGGAAACACCTAATTATCACCTCTGTGTAACCCACTACCTAACTCCCTATACAATTCATATATGGTACGACTATTCCCAAAATGGTACGAGTATTCCCGGTACGAGATTGTAGTGGTACGACTATTCCTGCACCCGAATCGTTATATTACCATGGCTAATGTTAGTCTCAATAATTCGACTGCAAGAACAGACCCATTATCATACGGACATTTTCGTTGCCTGTTCTTTACGTCTCAAGCAGTTACGATCAAAACTGTGGTGGAAATCGACCTGATTTAAATTCTGTTATTTTTCACTCCCACATGAAAATTCTAACACTGGTATGTTCAAGTGTGGTTATAACAATAAATTATGATGAAAGTAACAATAAAATGACGAATATTCCACAAAATAACTTGTTAAACCTACCACGTTATATGCAGTTTACATGTTGATACGAAATCCAGATAACCAATGAAAATGTTTCTTTTTATTCAAACATATTTTTACAATGCGGGAGGCTGTATGCTTCGAAAAACTCATATTAACGTACTCTTATTTTCTTATTTGTCATGTTCGATGGTTGTCAAAGTTATTTTTTCATCTATTTAGATACCCGCCCCGCTATATTAAGTTTCAATCGCACCTTTAATAATGTTGTGTATATTACCTTGTTAATTATTTGCAGATTACTTTCTTTTATTCATCAAACCTTTATTTTATAAGTTGCTTTGTATTTACCGTAGCAAGAATTTCCGCAGTACCTATTTCAAGCTGGTAAGGTGAAGTTTATTGATAAACGTGAGTCAGGTAAACTTTAAGCGATGTAATCGAAATCTGTTGACCTGGGTGTAGGTTTAAATGAGTTTTGCATAAAAAATGAAACCGTTATTTATGAAGGATTACATATAATGATTCTACTTGAATGTTGCTTTTCAGGTATGTAAATTTTTTAACGATACATATGGTTTAAGATGCTTTATGGAGCCGTCAAGGTCGCCAAAGTTGCGATTCAAATTCTGATCGCTAGCATATAAACATAGAAGGAAAATTTTCCGCATTGATTTGAATAGTAACTAGGTTGTGCGCGAAGAGCGACAATCATATATATAGAAAAGCTCTTCTATTGCGCACAAATAGTTGGGCTAGGCTAATGTGTACTATGAGCTGTCTTTGAAAGGTTTGTTCTTCAACTTTTCACTTAATTTATACATATAGTTAATGAGCCTTATTAACTGAAAATGCTGAGAAAAACTTCTTTCTGTATTTACTTTGCTTTGGGTTCCATGGAGAGAGCATAAAAGTGCAAAAATGGTGTACAGAAATTTCATTTTCAAGAAGTCCAGGAAGTAAACATTTTTCCGCGAAAACTCTTATGCGCGCGCATCTCCTACTTCCTTTTCCGCTAGTTGTTCAAGATGACAACAAATATCAGCAAGAAGCGAAAGGTTTTCTGCATTTTCTACAAATATTTTTATATAATCATTGTAGTTATTACTCTGTATCACAGTTAGAACTTTAATTAATTGATTAGTGGCTCGTATGCAGCTCTTAACGGACGCGATTGCACGATTCTAAAGGATTCTCCAAAAGCATGAACATTTTTACTTTGTATATTCATTCAGTTTTTTCATCAAATCATTGACACAGATTCCTCGTTCATCGAATTTTAACCGATTTTCATTTGCCCCATTCACGGTTAGTTTGTTGTGAGTTGTATATCGTCAACAAACAACGAGAGTGTAATGTTTCCTTGTAAAAAAGGTGACAATTCACTGATGATTTTACTTTTTATCAAAATTCACCATCACACCCCTACCTCACATTAAATTGCTCAGCTGTTGCGTTGTTTTACTTGTAATTGAGGATCAATGTATGCAGTTGTATGTTAAGAAGTACAATTACACTAATTTCTTGAAATTTTCTTGCCTTGCACTTGTGGCAGTTTTGGGTCGGAAAGAGCAGCCTCGACCATGACTCGGACCTCCAGTTTACCGTGCAGACGCTCAATTTATTGAGCTACTGTGGCTGCTTGTAGGAAAAAAATCTACAACATTCCTACACACTTATAGAAGACAATGCTCTTAACTGATAAGTTGTGGTCCGCTAATCAAGATGTGTCGCAAATTTAATTTTGTGTGCATTTGTTTTAGTTTGTGGCCGATGGTGTGTTCAAGGCTGAATTGAACAACTTCCTGACCAGGGAGCTTGCTGAGGATGGCTACAGTGGTGTAGAGGTGCGAGTCACACCCACAAGAACAGAAATCATTATTTTGGCCACCAGAACACAGAATGTCCTTGGAGAAAAGGGACGCCGTATCCGAGAACTTACCTCGGTTGTACAGAAAAGATTCGGTTTCCCAGAGGGAACAGTTGAGGTATAATTTTATATTTAAAGGTTGGGCAAATTAAATATTGAGCAACAACATTTTGGTGTTTAGTTTGTGGCACACTTCCCTTCGTTGAAAAAAGTGTCAGAAATTTGGTCACACAAGATGTGAAAATCTGTCTGTACGAAACACAGTCTGTCGGACTGAAACATAATGAAATGCAATGAGCGAGCTAGTATAAAGAGTTCAAAATTTTGTCTTGACACTCGGTCTGATAACATAAGAAATCATGTAAGACCTGCCAAAACTTTACTGGACAGGTCCTTCGGTCTGGCAACTTTTGTGATGTCTGTTGTAGGATTTAATGTATTAACTTTTAACAATGCTGAAAAAAAACTTACCTTTTTTTGATGTTTAAATGCACAATCCAGAAGCAGAAAACAGTTGGTGTGATCAAATTTGAAGAACTGTGTTCATATTATGAACACTGCCCTTTGCAACAATGCTACTGCTGATTCATTTTAATTAAAATCTTGCTAAGGAATTCATTTAAAAGTCTTGCATTTAACAGTCAAATAAATTGTTCATATCTTGATGTTTAAATTTAAATTTTCAGTTCATAAAGCATAAAATTGTTATGAAATGTTTTATTGGAAAAAAGGCAGTAAAAGGCATTTTTAGTTGCTGCAATTGAATATTTTAGCAACATAACAAAAAAAACATAAAATGAAGCCCAAATTAAGGAAGTGATGAGGCTTAAATCATTTCAGAAACTTAATGTTTTATCTGTTTGCAGCTGTATGCAGAAAAAGTGGCAACAAGAGGTCTGTGTGCCATCGCCCAGTGTGAGTCCCTCAGATACAAACTCATTGGAGGTCTGGCTGTCAGAAGGTAAAACATTAGACAATAGATCATTTTAACCCTTTCTTCCATATATACACATTTTTACGCATGTGCAACCAGTGTTGATCCAGATCCGCCAGCACATCCGTGCCGTCGGATCAGGATCTGCACAGGTCGCATTTTGGTATAAAATTAATTAACAAATCATAAAGCAAACAATGCAGATCCTGATCAGATGGCACGGATGTGCCAGTTGATCTGGATCTATACTGTTTGCCCAGGCAATAAAGGTGTGTCTATGGAGGAAAGGGTTAAATGACAAGTACACCAAAGTTTTCATTTGAAAAATACTGGTTTGAGCATTACCCAAATGATTAAGATAAGTTTGCAAAGTAGATAGCATTAGTAAATAGTAAAGTATTTCTTATTTTGAAGTATTTGTCACATTAAAAGCTAGCTTTCTACATGGTTTAAAAGTGCAAAGATACTGACATTTAAAGATATAAATGATATTTCTTGATTTTTTAAGACTGGTTTTTGTATTTAGAATTTTCCCTGTTGTCTGTCTCTGTTTAAATTTGCACATAGAGGTCACACACGGCTGATTGTTGGATTTCTGTTAGGCTCTAATTTGTTCAAACTGGGTTATAGGAGTCACAAGTTAACACCTTCAACCTTGTAAACCAAATCACATTATTACAAACCCAAAGGTTCATAAATGAATATCAAGGTTGGGGGTGCATAGCACAAAGTGGACAAGAGCTTGCCAGTGAAAAAAGTACCTGTAGATACATATATATTTATTGTGTAAGCCAAAAATAAAAAAGAGTAATAAGAGTTGGTATGACTAGTTAAAGCATTATTCATATTACAGAGCCTGCTATGGTGTCCTGCGTTTCATCATGGAGTCTGGAGCTAAGGGCTGTGAAGTTGTTGTATCAGGAAAGCTTCGTGGACAGAGAGCCAAGTCAATGAAATTCGTTGACGGTTTGATGATCCACAGTGGTGACCCAATCAATGACTATGTAGATACAGCAGTCAGACACGTCCTGCTCAGACAGGGTAAGGTTTTTTTTTCACATTAATAATTCCAAGGAAGTGCATGAACATAGATGTTGTTTTGCATTTGTTTGTTTTATAATTCAACGCACTACATTGCAAGTTACATTAAGAAAGAGGCTAATGCCTCTGCATTGTCCTCGGGATAAGTTTTTTATCAGTGCTTATAAAAATCAGGTCATAATTGCCAGTATTGTAATCTTCCGACTCTTAAACTGGTCCATCTAGATGCCATTTACTTGAAAAAAAGTCTGTGTTTGTTATGAGTTTTGCAATTGTATAGTATTACCCCAAAGTTGTAGAACCAGTTTTCTAGAGAAGAGGTGGCAATGTCGGGTGTATCCAAGGTAACCTAGCTATTTTTATGGAATAGCTGTCTTTTGTCCCTTTCTATTTTTATTGTAACAGCCTTCTAGTTTGAAATCACAAAAATAATGAAACCACTTCAGAAATAGAAACAAGTTCTTTCAACAACCAATGATTTAGAAAATAAACAATGTTTATTGCATTGTGCAAAAATTATACCATAACCAACCAACTAATTAGATAATTGCAGTATGCACATGTTGATCAAGTATTCCCATGTTTACAGGTGTGCTGGGCATCAAGGTAAAGATCATGTTGCCCTATGACCCATCTGGCAAGATTGGCCCCAAGAAGCCCCTACCTGATCATGTGAGCATCGTGGAGCCCAAGGACGAGCAGCCACCAGCACAGCCCTACAGTGAACAGAAGGGAGCCAAGCCACAAGATGCTGTAGCTCCTCCCATGTTGGGATAAACTGTATTAAATGTCTTAAATACACCACATTTGAAGAGAAATACAGAGTTGTGTTACTTGAAGCCCTACTTTACCTATGTGATAACAATTTTTTTGTGTGTGGAAAATACGGCAGGTTTCCCCGAGATCTCATCTGTCATGTCAGATGATCAGCGTGTGCTCCATACCTGTTAACATAACACTGTATGAGCAGTGACGTTATTCCACATTTGACCCTATTTTGCAGACTATTTTGGCTATATGATTAAGGAAACAATTACTTAACAAATTAATTAAAACAGCTGGTTACCTTTAAGAAGAAAGGTACAATGTATGTAGCAAAAGTCATTAATACAGTTCTTCAATCAAGCAAGCAGGATTCACTATTGGACTCTTCTTCCAACCCCTTGACATGAAAATGAAGCCATCCTGCTAGATCAAAGAACTGAATTAATACTCTTTTTTTTTTTTTTTTTTTTTTTTTTTTTTTTTTTTTTTTTACAACCCCCACAAAAAAATACAAGAAACCTAGTCAATGCTTCATCCGTCGTTCGGTCCAGCTCTGTCCAGGCTCTAGGCAACCACTGGCCTGACTTCAAGAAACTAAATGAAATGTGCGTATTGTAAACACATTCCATTTCAATAACTTCACTTAGTTACTGCCCTTCCTAACTTCATGGGCTGTTCCTCATATACAACCAGTTGGAATACAGTGATACAAGAAAATGCTTCCTAGTTCGATATGGTGAATTGACACTGTTCTGTCCAAATTGTCAAGTTTCAGAAAATGTCGAAGTAACACTAGAATTGTACATATGTAAAATATTTTTTAAATCATTCAATATTATAGTATTTGACCATTTTTGCACTGTTGAATGACCATTACATTAGTCTATGTTGTATATACAGATTTTAATACTTTTCTGACGTTTCTTGTCCAACCCTGATATTTCCCAATTGGTAAATTGTCAGTGATAATCAGATGAGAAACCAGGTGTAGTTCCCGTGTTGTTTTACTTGACCTAGTTTTTGACTTGTCCTAATTTTTGACCTTCAAATGACTGGAGTTTTGTGGTGGATAAATAATTTAATGACCAAATCTTCCCACAGATGAAAAGGTTTTATACACCTGCTCAATATATTTATTGACCTTCAATAGATAGTTAACCACTTTTATAGTAGTGTTTACAATGATGAAATTTGAAACCGGTCAGTATTTACCAAGCAGCACTGGTACATACATGTACTTACAATTTTGGTAAACTGATTAAATGACAGTCTTGCCTGGTTTTTATTGCTACCAAAATTTAAAGTATATATTTGATACAAACAACAATATCCAACGGACAAAATTTCATGACAGCCAATGGGAAAACATGTTAAAGGCAGTCTTACATTTTCTCTCTTTTCAGAAAAAATGTGATCTGCTAGGAAATTGAGTTTTCAAATATTTTTTGTTTGAAACACACTAGTGTTTTGTTGTGGCCAGTCCGGAAACGAGAAATAGACTAAAAAGAGGCATCACCAGTGTCCAAGCTTATAAAACTGAGCATGGAAACCAGTCTAAAATCTCAAGCATCTGATTGGCTGAAATGGCGACCAATCGCCATTTCAGCCAATCAGATGCTTGAGATTTGAGACTGGTTTCCAATCTCGGTTTTATAACCTCCAGAAGAGTTCAAAACATCAAATTCATATGAAGCCCTTTAAATTTTATCAATCAGTTACAAATAGTAGTAAACTCCCAAGTGGTAACTTTCTATTAACAGTCAGTATATTTTTATAAGAGTGCTGAAGTGCCACAAAATATGCCCATTGAAGAATTTGACATTTTTTGTACCAATAAAGAACGATAACTCTGTAGTGGCTAAATAGATATGGCTGGTTATTCAACTTGGCCGAGATATTATGCCCATAAACATTTATCCCAAGGTCATGAAGATTGTTCATCAACTGTTTGAGTTATTAAGCGGAAATTCCTGTGAAAGCTGCCCAGACACCCATCTGCCAATAAATTCCATTAAAATTTGTGACAATTTGCCATCAAGTTAATGCAGAATATTCAAATTGAAGTAATACCCGGATATGCTTATTCAAGTGTTCTTTGACCAAGATGAACAAGTAAGGAACCCATGCCCTTGCCATAGTTAACTTTTTAACTCTTTACTCCATTGATACAACTTTTATCACATGGGCAACCAGTATGGATCCAGATCTGTCTGATCTGGATCTACATTGTTCGACCATGTTATAAAACATGTATCTATGCAGTAAAGATTTAAGGACAATGTATGTAGTTGAAAAAGTAAAACAAAAAAACTCCTTTGTTAAGCTGAAAGCAATTTATTTTGGGAAAAGCAATAAGAAAACGGAAAACTGGTGATAATATTGAACATCAAATTTAACAGTCTATTTTTGCTTTGTATTTTCACTATTAAAATTTCTGCAGTATACAACTTCAGTCATTATCAATTAAGTTAACTTGCTTTTATCTTATCATTGCTGTTAATTCTAAGAATACATATACACATTATACAACATTTTGGAAAAGCAGAATAAAATGTCCAATGGAAATACTACAAAACATCACATGCTCTGTATGGACTATCTGATTTGTTACAGAAACTACTTCAAAACTGACAAACAAATTTGCAAAAATTTTCGTACAGCGTTTTGGAATCACGTCTTTAGAATTACAGTGCATTATTCAATTTACAGTCTGAAGTCTTTCAATTTTCTAGAAAAATGTTTGGATTCCTAAAAAATTGCAGCAGATTTGTTGAACTGCAATCACTTTTTTAATCAGTGGAATATCATCGAAAACATTCTTTACATTATTTGATAAATGATAAACAAATTACAAATCTTAAGTTAACCTGAATGATAAGTTTATGTAAATTGGTTATGTAATTTTTCATTATGAAGTCAACATTATGTCCAAACCTCATATTTTTGTCCTTAAAATAGTTACTTGACTAATTGGCAACATTTAGAATTAAATATGGAAGCAATAGGGAATAAAGTCAATTTTAAAATCAACCTTTGCAAAAACTTAACTTCTGTTTACAAGCAAAGTATTTCTGTGATACTAAATATAGAAATAATAGAGAATTACATTCCATTATTTAAAATTCTAATTTTATATTTTTTCCTTTTAGTAAACTGTTGGTAATTTATTTGCTTTTACACACAATAACAGGTAGAAACAATAAATAAGTCTGCAATATTAAGTGCACAAGGGGAAGGATCCAGCACGGCAAAACAGTTCACAATATCGAAGACAGTCCAAAGGCAGAAGGAATATCCACTCTGGCGCTATGGTAGTCTGGTCACTACCTACTCTTAAAACAGTTCACAATGTCATAGAAAGTCCAAGGCCAGAGAAAATATCCAATCTGTCCATTACGGCAGGGACCCCAGTAGCTCTGTCACAAACTTGTCCGTGTCTGGTATCTCCTCCAACAAACCTGAAATCAACAGTCTCTTCTATTATAATATCATCTGCATAAATACAAAATTTTAAATCGACTCCAATCGAAAAGTTAATTTACTTAATTTAATTTTTTAATTTAATTAACATTTAATGAATCAAACATTTATTCTAGACTGTTGTTGATACAGTGTAGGCTAGCCTACAGAAATATTTATCGGTCATTAGTAAGGCACTAAAATAGCAATTACCACCATTCTGCAATAAATGACTGAGCAATTTCAAAGTAATTGTACTGTTTTTGCACTAAAGTAACTTTAATGCTTTTACCAACAGACCTCAAAACTAGTACATCAATAATCATCTTTGTAAAAGTTTCATAATAAAACTTTAGTTCATTCATATGTTTTCTTAATAAATACATCTTACTTATAATTACATTGCAATGCTGTGTAACATTTCCTTTAATTCATATGTAGATTTGTCTGTGGAAAAGGTTTTCCCCGAAAACCCTCACCCCGTATATGAAAGCATGCATTAATCTTGCTTATACAAGGTAATGATCAAATAAAAATGTATCATAAGGCAATTATGATAAACAATTTCGAAGGTCACTAAAATTGCACAAAAACAACCTCTTTTTCAAACGGATGGACAACCCGGCGACTATATGCTCCCCCAACTTTCTTTGGGGAGCATAAAAAATAAGATATCCATTCACTTCAAGGTATGTAGTACTTGAACATATCTGCACAACCACTTACCGACTACATCGGCAAACTCTGCGACAGATTCACAGGGAAGCATCTCATCCTGGTAGGCAGCGAGAAGTTTGTCACATGACTCTAACATCATCTTATCATTGTTACGGATATAATCTGCCAGGCTGCGTGTCCAGTCATCATCCTTCACTGTTACCTTCTAAATAAAAGAAAACATCATACTTCAACGGTAGGTATAAATGAGCTTTTCCAAATCAAGTACAGTAAAACCCCTCTATAACAGACACCTAAGGGACTGAGGGAAAGTGTCCTTAATAGCGGGTTGTCCTTAATTGTGGGTTTAAATCGAGGAGAAAACATGTCTGTTCTTTTGCCCATAATACCGGGATGTCCATAATATCGAGTGTCCGTGATGAGGGGTTTTACTGTATTTGAAAGGATAATGAATTTTGCTTTCTTTTTAAAATTTTTCTTTGCTTTGATACCCTTTACTCCATGAATTAGCCTTTTATCATGTGTGACCATGTGAACCTGATCAACCTGAACATCTACACCATTTTCTTCTCAGTCAGATATTGACACAAACTGTGTAGACCCTGACTGATCTCACAGATGTGCAGGCTGATCAAAAGATCAGATGGCATGGATGTGCAGGCTAATCTGGTTCTAAACAGGTTTGTACATGGGATATAATTGATAATTTTATCTTACCAAGTATTATTGATGCATAAATCTAAAATACCCAACAACCTGTGCTCAACTTTCTATCAGAATCACTCTGAATCTAATTTCTGAACATAACATTTTTCTTCAGTCAATAATAACAGCATTTTCAAGGACCGGGATTTTTTTAAACAAATTTTCAAGGACTTGACTTAACAGAATATTTAAGGACTTGACTTAACAGAATTTTCAAGGACTTGACTTTACCTCGCAGCATTTTCAAGGACTTGACTTTACTTAACAACATTTTCAAGGATAAGAATTTATTTAGTTTCCCCTTTTTAGTTCAATATGGGTGAACATGTGTCCCCTTCATGAGAACAACACAAGAAAGATGGTGAAGGTTACCTTGAAGACATTCTGGTACAATGCATCCACCAGCCCGAAGAAGACCAGGTAAGGTTTATACACAGAATACTCCTGCACAGTCTTGTCCGTCACCCTGTAAAACCAATCAAGCATTACAGTGAAACCTGCCTTAGCAGCCACCTGCGAATACCAACCACCTGTCTTACACAGCCAGTTATATGAACTAAACTGTCATTTTGTTCTATTTTTTTACTGTCTCTAACAGCCACCTGTCTTCAGCATCCAATTTTTGTCACTCCCTTGGGTGGCTGCTAAAGACAGGTTGGACTGTATCCTCAAAATCTATCCTGCAGAAAAAGACAAACATCAAACCATGGTTTTACCTGTAATTTTACTACCCTGTTAACCTTTTCTTCCATGGATATGACTGATATCCCATGTGAGACCAAGGCAGATCTAGATCATTCTGCACATTTGTTCGCTGGCAAATATGTGCTGGTTGAGTTAGATCTACACTGGTCTTCCCACATAGAATACTCATCCATGGAATGAAGTCAACAGTCTAACTAGATGGGTGTTCAGTTGAACTCTTGTGTTGCCCTCTGGTACAATGTCGGAAGAGAAATAAGTACAAAAAGAGGCATAACTCCATCTTGACCTAAACAACTTGTCATCATCAAGAGTATGTTGTCTTGAGCAATATAATTTGAAAGTTTCATGAAGATATGTTGAGAAATTGCAAAGTTATAGCCAATGTTTTGGTGTTAAAATCCAAGTACAAAAAGGGGCATAACTCCACCAAATGTGACCTAAACCTAAAGAATTCCGCATTAACATGAGCGTGTTATCTCGAGCAATATAATTTGAAAGTTTCATGAAGAAATATTAAGAAATGGCAAAGTTATAGCCAATGTTAAGTTTTCTTGACAGATGGATGGACGGACAAAGCGATCCCTATTTCTTTCGAAAGGGCGACACAAAAAGTGGCCTTGATAATGGGGTGGTTCTTTCCTGGGGCGGTCTTAATGAGAAAGATTCAATGTACCCATATCTAGAAATGGTACACATGCAATTTTAAAACTGTGTGTGAAATCAAGCTGTGACTTTGAACAAGTGAATCAACCAAAATAGTGAATCAAAACAACGAAATACATGTGTAAAACTAAAAGATCCAAAATGTCATAGTTTTGATCGAACTGCTGTTTAACATTAAACATTAAAGAATTTATTTTGCTACTCTGCTATTTTGTTACTTTTCAAAAGCTGTAATTTTCAGATTTAGATGAACGATTTACCAGTGATAAATACATGTATATTGGCAATCAAACTTACGCTTTTCCTCCAATGTTGACAGTTTTGCGTATATGGCCGAGAGCAAACAGGCGTTCAAAGAACTTAACTCTGGAGGCCTTCCATTTGTCTGGAGCTAGCAGGTGGGTTGCCATGGTGCACCAATAGAGTGGACCCTCGGTCTACAACACATCAATGGTCAAGATAATGAAGAACACTGGACATAATACCACAATTAATACATGTATTCATACTAGATGGGTGTTCAGTGAACATTTGTCTCACCCTCAGATACTTTGTAAACAAGAGGGCGAATTGACCCTAAATCGCTCACCTGTCAAACTTGACCTCGATATCATTGAGATAAACATTCTGACCAAGTTTGAAGAAGATCGGACCAAAATTGAGACCGCTAGAGTGCGAACAAGAATTTTATATAATTTGACCTAGTGACCTAGATTTCAAGGTCACATAACCCAGTTTCAAACTTGACCTAGATATCATCGAAATATACTTTCTGACCAAGCTTGAAGAAGATCCAACCAAAATTAAGACCTCTAGAGTGCAGTCAAGCTTTTTCCTTAATTTGACCTACTGACCTAGTTTTAAGGGTCACATGACCCAGTTACAAACTTGATCTAGATATCATTGAGATAAACATTCTGACCAAGTTTAAAGAATATTGCACCAAAATGAAGACCACTAGAGTGCAGACAAGATTTTTATATATTTTGACCTAGTGACCTAGATTTCAAGGTCACATGACCCAGTTTCAAACTTGACCTAGATATCAATGAGATAAACATTCTGACAAAGTTTCAGAAAGATCGGACCAAAATTAAGACCTCTACAATGCAGACAAGCTTTTTCTTTAAATTGACCTACTGACCTAGTTTTAAGGGTCACATGACCAAGGTACGAATTTGATCTAGATATCATTGAGATAAACATTCAGACCAAGTTTAATGAAGATCACACCAAAATTGAGACTGCTAGAGTGCAGACAAGATTTTTCTGTAATTTGACCTGGTGACCTAGATTTTAAGGTCACATGACCCAGTTTCGAACTTGATCTAGATATCAATGAGATAAACATTCTGACCAAGTTTGAAGAAGATCGGAAAAAAATTATGACCGCTAGAGTGCGGACAACAATTGTGAACGGACGACGGACGGACGATGGACCAAGGGTGATCACAAAATCTCACCCTGTCACTATGTGACAGGTGAGCTAAAAAAAAAAGTTAAAGCCAATATTGTTTTCTTGACAAAATCCGGCTACAAAATGGCGCATAACTCTGTTAAATGTGACTTTGACCAAAGAATTTTGCTAGATCACAGACCTGTCATCATGAGCAATACATGTATATATTTAAAGTTTGATGAAAAAAACTATAAAGCAAGGTAGAGCCTTATGGAAGGGGATCAGTTTTAAGAGAGCATTCACGTTCATATACTTATCTGCTATTAATACAGATGATAAAAATTATCTCACTTCACTTTAATCTTCCAAAATAAACTAACTTCTAAACTGTGAGTATAAACTTGTAAAATAAAAGAAGACTACCGGTAAGAGACAAACTGACCTCGAAACTAGTTTCCAACCATTTCTCCTTTGAAGCTTCCAGGAAGTTGGTAAGGTTCTTGTCTTCTCTACTCGCAGATCTCGTCCTGAAAAGAATCAATAATTTCACTTATAACAAGAGTGCCAAAATGCCACAAAATACGCCCGTCAAAAAGTTTGGGTAATTTGCCACATTTTTCGTATAAATAAAGGGCCATAATTCAGGAGTGCCTGAAGCAACTTGGCTGGTTATCGAACTTGGCAGAGATGTTATGCCCACCAACATATTCACCAAGCTTGATAAAGACCGGATGAAAACTCTTTGACTTAGAGAGCTTAAACCCGTATTTTGGACAATTCAAGGGCCATAATTCAGGAGTGCAGAAACAGTAATTTTGGACAATTCAAGGGCCATAATTCAGGAGTGCCTGGGGGGATTTAGCTGGTTATAGAACTTGGTCAAGATATTATGCCCACCAACATATTCACCAAGTTTGATAAAGACCGGATGAAAACTCTTTGACTAAGAGAGCTTAAACCCCTATTTTGGACAATTCAAGGGCCATAATTCAGGAGTGCATGGGGTGATTTGGCTGGTTATAGAACTTGGTCGAGATATTATGCCCACCAACATATTCACCTAGTTTGATAAAGACCGGATGAAAACTCTTTGACTTAGAGAGCGTAAACCCTTATTTTGGACAATTCAAGGGCCATAATTCAGGAGTGCCAGGGGCGATTTGGCTGGTTATAGAACTTGGTAAAGAAATTATGCCCACCAACACATTCACCAAGTTTGATAAAGACCTGATGAAAACTCTTTGACTCAGAGAGCGGAAACCCTGTGGACGCCGCCCACCCGCCCGCCCGCCAACCCCCCGTCCGCCGCAGGTGTTTCCATAATACGTCCCGTTTTTCAAAAGGGCGTATAAAAATGACACATGTACTTGCAATTAACCCTTTCCTCCATAAATACGCATTTTTACGCATGTGTGACCAGTGTAGATCAAGATTAGCCGGCACATCCTTGCCATCTGATCAGGATCTGCACTGGTCGCATTTTGGTCAGAGATAACCTAACAAATAAAAAAGCAGTTTAGATCCTGATCAGATGGCACGGATGTGCCGGCTGATCTGGATCTAAACTGTTTGCTCTTGCAATAAAGGTGTATCTATGGAGGAAAGGGTTAACCAGTAATATAAATAAACAAACAGTATTAAGTACCAAAAATTACTATTCAACCATGCTGATTTTAGCTCTTTCATAAGATTTTAAGTTGTTAATATTCGCTTAGATTTGATTTTTTGCACACTACCTAGCACAAAAATACACCTAAAATTAAACCTGTGTTAATTTTAATGATGCAACAGCATGAATATAACTTACGTGTTTATCACATAAAGTGACATATGCATCACATAAGGTAGCAAATGCATGTTGCTCTGTCGGCCTCCACCACCACTGTCATCGCTGAAAGACTTTTCCTCCGCAAACTTGAACAACAACAACTTCAGGTCATGTACATTCAGAGAGTAGGTGGGGTCTCGCACACCAGTACATTCTTGCAGATACGTGTTGTGCCTGTTAAAACAGAAACATTATATTAAAGGGAGTTAACCCTTTCCTTGATATCTATGCATTTTTATGCATGTGTGACCAGTGTAGATCCAGATCAGCCCTCAGAAATAACCTAATGAATCTAAAAGTGAAAAGTTTAGATCCTGATCATACGGCACTGATGTGCCGGCTGATAGGGATCTAACCTATTCGCCCTAGCAATAAAGGTGTATCTATACAAGAAGGGTTAAGCTACAAGCCAATTTAATTATTAAAATATCTCTGATAAGGAAAGACCTTAACATTCACAACCAAAAGCAGGGCTTAAACCCTTGACTGTCCATTCTAACATTCTAAACACTAGCTGGGCCCCATTTAGTGTGCTTCATACAGATGTATTATCTAAGCAGAAGTACTCCAAAAAAGCTCAAAACCCTGGTTGACACAAAACTTGTATACACTAATCCTTTAAATCCGTTGTCATTAAAGAATATAAAGATGAATTTTTATCAAATTTCATCAATTTTGTGCTGTCTAAGATCTGGAATTCCATGTAAGTCAAGAATATTATCATCCCTGAAGAAGACGAGTTTTCATTCTCAAGACAATCCAGTACACTTCACACCTCTTTGAATGACATTCAGTAGCATTTTGTCTTTGAACCAACACTTGGTCCAAGTTTATAAACCAAGCATAGACATGAGTCTTAAATCTCAAGTTCCCCATTGGTAGCTTCTGAGTCTTTGCTCAATTACAACCAATCAGATTTCTGAGATCTGTAACTGTTCTCCATTCTCAGGTTTATAATCTTGGGGCATAATTTTCATAGCTATGACTACCACTATAACCCAAAAGTAAACAGTTATGATGAATATGCAGACCTTAAGAATGGACATTTTAGGTTGCTAATACGGAAAAAAATTACCTGGCAAGACATGTAGCGAAAGCTGATTCTTGTACTTGAGGTCCCCACAGTGGTAGCAGACCATTACACTTGGTGTTTGCATTCTGTAGGGCAGCACTCTCCCACTCTTCACGGCCACGAGCGTGCCTGCAGTATAACATTGTTTCACCTGATAATATTAATTCTTCAAATTTCCATTCCTCTCTTTAAAATTTACAGATAATACATATTTTCACATGCAGAGTAGGGATTGGTTATGAATTTGAACTCAAAAGCTAAGCAATTACAAGAGCTCATTTTTCAAACTAATATTTAATGTCTCTAACTTCCCACTTTTCTAAGGAGAGAATTTTTTCCAAATAATTCATACAGGAAGTTTAAATTAAAGATGATTCATTGTTACAGGCTCAAATTCTCATTATTTATACATATAATTATCATAATCCCAGATACATCATATAAGCACATTGCCTGCACTGGATTTAAAAAAAATTAAATCCATTTAATAAACTTTTTACAATGGAAAAATCACCAATATAAAAAGAAGTTTACCTAACAGCGTTTGTATGACATTCCACATGTATGACGTTAAAATGAGACACTGTAGAATAGCCAATAGTCTTTCTCTGTTTGTTCTCAAAATCATCCAAGTTACATCTCTTTGTGAAGGTGTAGATGGCTAAAACCTGACCAAACATTCAATTACATTATTAAGAAGGTATCACTTTCACATGATTGATTAATTACAGTTAGACAAGTGAGGTCTGGGTAATAGTTAATTCTAGAAAGGATAATTGTTGATTTATTCTGCAATTGTTAACCCTTTACTAAATATATATCATTTCACATGCAACCAGTGAAGATCCAGATCAGCTGGTACATCCATGCCATCTGATTGGAATCTGCACTGGTCATTTATTGGTCAGAAATAAATTAAAAGAATCTAAAAGCCACCTGATCAGAATCGACACTGGTCACTTATTGGTCAGAAATAACCCAAGGAATCACAAGGAGAACAGTGTAGATCCTTATCAGACAACATATCTGTGCTGGCTAATCTGGATCTACAGCCAGATATCACAGAGTTAAGCGTTAATACTATATAGTTATTTGGTTTCTTGACAGGGAATGTGAGGATATATTGCCGGTCTGGGTGTCATATTACCCGAGCCGCAGGGAAATTAAGTCATGTGCGTTAATATCTACGGCCGATCCGTAAATACGGATATACATCAACGGCACATTATCCAATCAAATTCAAGTAAATTTCTTTGCAGTATAATAAATTAAGTCATTTATGCTTAAATTTTTCCCTGCCTGTAAACTAACACAATTGCACAACTAATGAACCTTTCAGAAAATAACCTTTTATTTTACATCAAGACGAAAGCCATAAATTACATGTTTGTGCAGGTATAAATATGCAGTAGTATTAATCTTGTACGACCCACTATTAGATGATAAAATTTCATTTAGATTTCAATTTCCACTCTCATCATTGTGCTATATAGGCAAAAAATTAAAGCCTGCACAAAATAGAACCATTCCACATCAAAATTTCTATAGTTTATACACATATGCTAAGTAAACACACCTTCTGTGGCTGGTATCTATACCCCTCCCTACATATACAGCAGGTAAGACCTGTCTCTTCTTTAATGTCCTCTATCTGCTTCAACACAGATGCCTTCACTGTCACCTGACCTTTGGCATTTGTCTAAAACAATCAAAATAGATGATATCAGAACTAAGAGTTAACATTAAATTTACTTAAGTTGGGAATGAGTACACTTTGTGTGATATTCATTATGATTATAAAGATCAAAATTACCCATTAGATAGCTGTATGTGTTTGTGTACATTTGGAAGAGATGGAAGCAAGTTACAAATGATTACTGACAAAACAAAACATTGTTTTGCCATCACTCCAACATTAACCATTTATAAGGTTTCTTGAAAATGAAATTTCATGACATTTTCACTTGCTTATACGCCTTTCCAATAATTCGATGAATTTATTTGGTTACCTCCCCTGTCCAGTCACGTGACTGCTCTACAGGAAAAATGATTGCTCGCTGTAATAACATAATAGGGAATATGTACCTACAACTTTCTTATTTATCATAAAAATCTTTTTTGAAAAATATATTTTCTCTTTGAATAAGTAATAATACATCAGCGTCATGATATTTTTGAAAATAATTTATAAAACAATCAGGTTTCTGACTAAAAGTGTCAATTCATTATTCCTCGCATTAAACACTAAACGGCTTGAACTAACAGACAGTCGCAGTGTTCTCTTCACGGCTTAATTGAGTCTCGTTTCCGGATTAGCGTGTTTATTCAACTACTGACATCATGTTGTGATTATGTCGGTGGCGATTGATTTTGAAGGCGGCATGCCATAAACATTTCAAACTGTCTCGCACACGGGGCCATCTGTCAATTACTTAAAGGGGCAGATATCATTGACCAATAGCGATCGTGTAATTTCTATTTGCAAGGTATCTACACCTCCCAATTCTTAAGTATTTCGGAGTCCTTTAACTACTGGATGTGTCAGCAAATGTATTTGATTTCGCACTTAAATGGATTCTTAATCAACATTACGACACGTTATAGAAACAAAAGCCGTCAATAAGAAACAAATCTTGTCAAAACATTTTATATATGTTTAATTAAGAGTTTGGGCTTTTATGTGAAAATTACAATCTGTCAATTCTAAGAAATCTAAATTGGATATGCAACCATATTGTGATATAAATATTCCCATCTTTTTGGAAGCCCGCATCTAAATCCTTGGATTTTATTCTACGAATGATACTTCTACAACAAACAATCAGATTACCGATCCTGTTTTATTTCAAGACAGAATCAATCATATTTGGTTGTGAAGTATACGTAACATTTTAAATATTCAAATTATTTATTCGTTGACCATAAACGCCTTAAATTTTTAGGACAATTCTATTGTTCAAATGTGTAAGTATCAACAAATTCAGATTGTATTTTTTTTTGTCTACAGATCATGTAACCAGATGTTGACATATCACGATTTCCGGATAATAGCGCATTACTAGCCTTAGCAATTTGCAACATTTACACCAGTAAAATATATTTTCAGCAGAAAAGATATTAAGAAGAAATTGTTGTACATAATTGGTAAAATTAATGCTTATGTTTGTCCAAATTGCGTTTCATACTGCCTACTATCAACAAGAATGGTACATGTTCTTAAATCATTAAAAATCTAAATATCTAACAAATAGTAAACATAAAAAAGTCTGGCTAGAATAACAGACCAGCAACTTATTTTTTCACCGCCAGCGACGAACGCAGACCTGCAATATAGCGGATAATGTTAGTTATTATGTGCTTAAGCCATTAGCCCGATCGTTCAGCCATCCTGCAGAGCCTCGTTTTGGATTGATTTTCGGTAGCGGGAAGTAACTCGTACAGGACTGCGAAACTGTTTATTGGAAAGGCGTATACAACTCAAATCGGCCATGTTGGCAATGTACTGGCTGCAATGGGGGTTTAGTAAATGTTCAGTATCTAAAGCATTTCAATACATTGCACTCAGATAATTGTGATATACAAATATTGCTTATAAACTGGTCAAATGCTATTTTTTGTTGACTTTGCCAACCAACCTGTCAATTCAATTATATTTAAACTAAAGCTGGGTTCTTGGTGTGACCTCATTTTGTCTGGTATTCCCTTCCCCAATACCAACATTCCAATAACCACCTATTTACCAAATTGTATAGCAGTGTCCCATCTTAAGTCCATCTTAAGTTATGTGTATTGCATTTAATTGTGATATACAATTTTTTTTTCTTCTCCTGACAACAGACAACAATAAGCTTTATATCATGTCCAGCACACATTTCATCATCGTTCAATAAAAGCAGTTACCAATTACTAAGCAAGCCCTTAACAGATAATGAATTTCTATTTTAATTCATACATCTTAAAGAAAACTTGTGCAATTTCAGCTTGCCACAGCTGATGTGACAAGATATAATCTTCCTATAAAAGAAACACTTACAGTCATTCCGAGAGCGCCGAGCTGTTTCTTTCTCACTGCCATAGCTAGTCTTTTCTTTTCTGTCTTTGTTTGTTGACGAACTTCTTCAATCTGTAATAGTACATAACGAGACAAAGAAGAAAACTCATGCACCTTGACTAAACTTACACTATTTAAATTGTAAACGTAACAAGAACAAACGCTAATTTACAAACAATTCAATGTATTCCAACAGCTGAAATTTTATGGATTATTAAGATTTTTTTAAATATTCATAACTGCACTTAAATCAATCACTGAACCTTCTGATTAGGTGAACCTGGAACAGCCCATGTAGTGGAAAATACTAACTTACATTGTTTGTAGAATTTACTTTCAATCAGGTGGTTTTAAATAACACTGTTTTGCTATTACATCATGATAACAGTCAAATGAAATCGGTAGTTATCACAGATTATAAAGTGTAACAAATACCATAATTATTTATCTAATGTATATGAGAAACAACTCAAAATCCGAAAGGATCCCATGCCAAAACCATGCCACTGAAATCATATATCCAACATTCCAGGCAATGTCATTATAGCTTTGTAGATCCTAATCAGTAAGCACATTTGTGCCATCTGATCAGGATTTACAGTTTCCTATTGGATTCATGAGGTTATTTCTGAATAAGCAGCTAACAGTGTAAAGCAAGATGTGATGGCATGTGTGTGCAGGCTGATCTGGATCTACACTGTCTGCTGATATTATAATTGTCATATTTATGGAGTAGAGTAAACTGAAAGCAATCAATGGCTATAACTTTAAACCTTGGAATATTGAACTATCAGTGTTACCTTGTCTACAACAGTGGGATTTTTCTTGAGAGCCTCCATGAAGTTCTCTGCCAGTGTGCCGATGTGTTTATCTGACGAGACCTGCTCCAGCTTGTGAAGTATAGGGATCAGGTTGTTGCCCAGCTCCAACTGAAATCATACATTTGATTTTATTCACACATATAATTAACAAGGAAGAGAAATGAAATAGCTTGTGATGCGATGCCATAGGTGAAATCAACAATCATCAACCTCTTCCTTTTGTGTCAAAGATCATAAAACAAACTGGAGACCAGTCTCTCATTTCAGTTTTTATGATCTTGGGCACTGAAATAAACCAGCAATGATTATTTCCAATTATTTGTAATGTTTCCTCTTTACTTACAACAGTAGATACAAACTCAACTGTTTGTTATCCCAATTAACTCTTTCCTCCATAGACACACCTTTATTGCATGGGTGAACAGTGTAGATCCAATTCAGCCGTCACATCCATGCCATCTGATCAGGATCTGCACTGTTCGCTTTTTGATTCATTAGGTTATTCCTGATGGCACAGATGTGCTGGCTGATCTGGATCTACACTGGTTGCACATGCGTAAACATGCATGTTTTTGGAGGAAAGGGTAAAAAGAAGATGACGGCTGATGCCAAGATAAGTTTAATATCAGATAAAAGAGCCAAGCTGTGGTTACCTGTGTCGCCTCGTGTCCATCACAGATACCAGTGAGCAGTCTCAGGATGTAGCCCAGGGATGGCTTCGATAGGAAATCCTTCCAGATGTCAGAGTCAGTCCTGTCAGAACAAAGTCAGGTATGTATAGAATGCAAACTATGCTGCAGAATTTGAATGTGGTCACACAGTCATTTTAAGCTGTCTTTTTTAAATCTGATTTTGTTTTGGTATTCATATTGGATTAACACTTTGAACATAGGTAGATAGGAATTATATAACCCTTCAATCAATGGGATATAAATCATATCCCATGGATAATCTGTGTAGATCCAGATCAGGGCTGGAGGTTATAAAGCTGAGATTGGAAACCAGTCTCAAATCTCAAGCATCTGATTGGCTGAAATGGCGACCAGTCGCCATTTCAGCCAATCAGATGCTTGAGATTTGAGACTGGTTTCCATGCTCAGTTTTATAACCTTGGACACAGTCTGCACAGAAGAGCTTATCTGGATCTACACTATTCACCCATGTGATGAAAGGCATTAAGTTAGTTGAAAAATGGCAAACTTGCAAAACACTTAACTTCTGTAGCAAAACCATTCCATATTCAATCCTTTTCACTTAAATATTAAACAGTATATGACATTATTATAAACTTACGCCAGTAGTGTTTTGACCTCTGGAGCATTGGTTAGGATATAGTCCAGAGCCAATTTGACCACACCTTGTTCTACAATCATGTCTTTTAATCTCACACCGCTGTCATTGTTCTGAAAATTAATGATTAACACTATCACATTAAGTTCTAATAAAACTACAAATGTGAAAAGCATAGGAAATGCGTAAGTTTATGAATTTTGTGGGATTCTAATTTTTCTTGATTTTTTATGCATATCAATCTTTGAACTTAACACCCTTGCAAAATACAGAATTGTATAAAGATGTACTGGGTAAATGAGAATTAACGAAGTCGAAAAATTTACAAATTTTAGAACCCACAAAATACTATTTTACTTAAAAAATCCAGAATTTTATTACCTTGAAAAAATATCATCAACAATATTCAATTTCCACATGCAAAATGCATCTTTAAGTCCCAAAATATCAAACATGTCAGAAACATTCAATCTTTAAAAAATATGTGGCAAAATAGTTAATACAGTTGTAGAATTTAACCATTTACACCATATACATGGGTATCATTGCATGTGTGGCCAATGCAGATTCAGATCTAGATCTTTACTGGTTACATCTCGGTAAGAAATACCCAATAAATCTTAAAGCAAACAGTACAGATCATGATCAGATGGTATGGATGTGCCTGCTGATCAGGATCTACATTATTCACCTGTGGATAACAGCCAGATTCCATTGAGTAAGGCAATAGAAAATTAATTCCTAGATTCTCATCAGAATTTTGGGGAAAATGGGGTGGATGGGCGGGTTTTATTTTTCATTCTCAGTGTTTCTAGTGACGCTTGTGTACTGAAAGATAAATAAGCATCTAGCCGACTATGAATAGCCAATTCTCACTTATATGATTCATACTCTGTTTGCGTACTCTACCGATTCATACTCGTAATGTAAATTTTGATGTACCGCATTTTTTTTTCAAAATAAAAAACGTTGGGGTGGAGTAATTTTCGAGGGGCGGGCGGGGATGAGAATCAAGGAATTAATTTTCTATTGCCTAAAGAGTTAATTATTAAGACAGCAAGTACCTGAATGGCCGCAGCAATGTTACAGAAGCAATCCAAATGAACTTTCTCGTCCTGGGTGTGCTCGGCATCAAATCTGAAATGGTAACATACACTTTATTACAAAACTATGCCCAAGATCATAAAAACAAAATCTGGAGATCAGTCTCAAATCTCAAGCATCTCATAGGCTGAAATGGCGACTGTGATAAAAAATATCTATGTAGGAAAGGATTTAATTTAAAGGTTCTTTTAATGTTATAAATTCAAAGAATATATCAATCGCTGTTGAATTGTCAGGTGAACACATTATACATAATAATAATCAAATGTGTTTTGAGTTTAATTTATGTGTTGGTAATCTTGGACCCAGATGACCCATATTCGAACTCGTCCAAGAAATCATTGGGACAAACATCCTGACCAAGTTTCATGACAATCGGAGCAAAAATGTGACCGCTAGAGTGTTAACAAGAAAATTCTATTTTTAGTAACAATGTCCTAGTTTTTGGACCCAGATGACCCATATTCGAACTTGTCCGGGAAATCATTGGGACAAACACCCTGACCAAGTTTCATGACAATCGGAGCAAAAATGTGACCGCTAGAGTGTTAACAAGAAAATTCTATTTTAAGTAACAGTGACCTAGTTTTTGGACTCAGATGACCTATATTCGAACTCATCCGAGAAATCATTGGGACAAACATCCTGACCAAGTTTCATGACAATTGAATCAAAAATGTGACCGCCAGAGTGTTAACAAGAAAATTCTATTTTTAGTAACAGTGACCTAGTTTTTGGACCCAGATGACCCATATTCGAACTCATCCGAGAAATCATTGGGACAAACATCCTGACCAAGTTTCATGACAATCGGAGCAAAAATGTGACCCCTAGAGTGTTAACAAGAAAATTCTATTTTTAGTAACAGTGACCTTGTTTTTGGACCCAGATGACCCATATTCGAACTTGTCCGAGAAATTATTGGGACAAACATCCTGACCAAGTTTATGACAATCGGAGCAAAAATGTGACCGCTAGAGTGTTAACGAACTAAGTGTGGACCGACGGCGGACGACGTCCGACAGACATTCATCGATCCTAATAGCTCACCCTGAGCCAGCTCAGGTGAGCTAAAAAAATCCTTCAAACTGTAAAATACAGTACCTGTGTCAACCTTATTCATTTGAAGGTAAAATACATCTTTGAATGTTAATATAACAGAAAAACTCAATATAGTTACTTGACAAAGTCCAGATAGGGTTTGAAATGGTTGATAAGGGCCAGCATCTTGTCCTCTTCACCGAAGGCGAGGAACGGTATGAGCCTCATGAGACCCTGTAGCACGTTGGCATTGGATCGTACAAACGTGGAGTTGATACGTTCTAACAACATCATCAGCTGGGCCTTATCACCACACAGCTTGGAAAATTCCTGTCAATGAAAGTAATATACATATGGAATATTATGAATATTTAACAGTTTACAATACGTAGGTTTGTATTTTTCGAGTAAAGGTCGGGCATGATGTGGTTTACATAGGCAACAAGAAATAAAACAAACCTACAGACTGAATACTGTCATAATGTTCCTGGTATTATATACCCTTATTACACTCCCAGTTAAAAGAGCACTCAATTAATAATGAAGAGTGAAATTTGCTGTAAGCAATTATGTCACAATAAAGCATAAATCTCTACGTCATATTTATATAAGTTATGATGCAATCAAACAACTGCTCATGTTTTCAAATGCAATGATTGATTGTGTCAAATACAGGACGTTTATGTTTCTAACCTTTAAAAGATTTGAATGATTATAAAGCAACAACAACAAGAGATATCTTAAGGAGTTTAATTATCAACAGACTGTAAAGAGAGAGATGACAAATAACAGCCTATTTATCAACAGACTGAGAAGGGAAATCACTTACAGTATATTTATCAATGGACTGGGAGCTGGCCTCTAGTAGAATGGTTTCCATGATCTGCAGTATCTGCTCTGTGATTGTCTGCCCCTGGGTGGCTGTTGAGCCACTCTCCTGCTCCGCCCACAGGGCCAGATTCAGGGCCCCAAGCATCACGGTGATGGCATTCAGCTGGGGTTTGATCAGTTCCTCACGGT
This sequence comes from Corbicula japonica, assembly GCA_038501625.1. Classification (NCBI taxonomy): domain Eukaryota; kingdom Metazoa; phylum Mollusca; class Bivalvia; order Venerida; family Cyrenidae; genus Corbicula; species Corbicula japonica. The sequence goes on along the minus strand of JAZAYU010000526.1, from coordinate 26,991 downwards.
TGGCCTTGACATTGACAGCAAACGAGAACAGCTTCAATAGCACCAGCATGAGGGGCTTGCCCAAAACAAGGTCTTTGATGGATTCCAACCTTAACAATAAAAACACAAATGTAGTCAAAACATTTTGCAATAAAAAGAATGTTTTATTCATAAAAAATTGGTTAAAAGTACTACTTAGCCTTCCAGTGTAATGTTCTTGAGTAATAAAATGTAAGATTTGACTTTCAGCCTCAAAATAATATAGAAATTTCCTGAAAAGAGCTGTACCATATTAAGAAAATTGGATTCAAGCAAGTAAGCTTTATTTATGTACTTAAGTGAAGTCAATAAATATAATGTAAATTGAACAAAAGAATGGCAATACTGCAGCAATAATTTCCAAGAATTTCTTAATTCTTTACTAAGTGGAACACTTTTTATATCTAATGTGCAACTTGAGAAGATCCAAAAACCCTGCACAGATCTGTGCAGACTGATCACGACCTACATTGTTTGCTTTTAGACTAGTAAGGTTATTTCTGACTAAGAAGCAAACAGTGCAGATCTTGATCTGACTGCACAGATATCAGGCTGATCCAGATCTATGCTGGTCCCACATGGAATATAAGTTGTATCCAGGAGTAGATTATAAAAAGATCACAGAAATCAACAGTTACCTGTCCAGCATGACATTAAGTCCACCACATGTAGCGAGAACGTTGGCCATCCTGTAGACCTCCTCCTTGTCTATGTCTGCCTGGCTGTTGGTGGCCAGGGAGTTCACCATGTCCTCTGTTGCATCTCCTAGCAGACCTCGCATACGGTAAATAATCTGCATTGGCTCCCCCTGAAACACATAATCAGCATTATACAGAGAGTACAGTGAAATCTTGTTACTAAGATCCAAACTAGCACAGGTCAACAATGGTCTTAATAGTAAGGTGGTCTCCATTTTGGGGTAGAAAATAGAGCAAAACTGTAAATAAAAATTTTAAGTAGTGGTCTTATCAAGATGTTAAGTTTGGGGTTATCTTTATGAGAGGTTTTGTTGTACTGTTGTCTTTAAACATCAGAAAAAAATGTGAAGGCCTTTTTTTCCAAGTTATTTTCTTAAGTTAACTGTTTAAGTTAACTGTGAAATGCTCATTACAAATGAAATGAGACAACCATTCTTTGATAGATGGTTGTTCATTGACATTGGTTTCTCCATTTTGTTTCAACCATTTACTTCAAAATATGATGTTTCTTGCATGTGTGACCAGTGTAGACCCAGATCAGTTGTCTGGTCTGGATCTTAACTGATTGCTTCTTGGTCAGAAATAACATTTTAATCACCTAATAAGACAGCAGTTGTCCTATGGGATGACAGCCATATTTCATGGAGTAATGGGTTAATGCCATATTCCATAGAGTAAAGTCTTAATTCCAAGAAACAAGAATATTTTTGTAATATAACATGTATCAGAGTATGTAGTACTTACTTCTCCATGTTCTGGGGCCCAGATCTTCTTGTAGACATCTTTCACAGGTAGATCCAAACTAATGATCTTCTTGTTTACCAGTAACTACAAGTGAAAACAGAATACCTAATTACATTTTCAAAACATTGTTTAGTACATGTATACAGACAAAAGCAACATTTCAATTTCAGATTATTTGAACTGATAGTTAAACTTAGGTTTATCAACCAGTCTTGTGCAACTTTCCTATTACTAACTGGTGATAATAAAATCGACATCCATTTTTAATCATGATTTATGAATAAGGTTTATTTTTCACTTAAATCACAACCTTATGCCATCTTGGAAAAGACCACGTTACAGACCAAACTAAAAAATATACTTGCATCCAAGGTTGCATTCTTTAAATGGGCAACTCCAATACTTTCTATTGTCCTTAACCCTTTCCTTCATAGATACACCTTAATTGCATGGGCAAACTGTTTAGATCCAGATCAGCCAGCACATCTGTGCCGTCTGATCAGGATCTAAACTGTTCACTTTTTGATTTGTTAGGTTATTGCTGATAAAAATCCGACCAGTGCAGATCCTATCAGACATCCGTGCTGGATGTGCTGGCTGATCTGGATCTACACTGGTTGCAAATGCGTAATAATGCGTATATATGGAGGAAAGGGTTAAGTTATTCAAGTTATTGCGACTAGACTGCATCAGAGACTAAACGCACTTTCGCAGTAACTTGACTATCAGGTTAATTTCACTAACACAAATGACAAAACTAGAAATACTGAATTATAGAATACCTCCATGCCAGTATCATCTTCAAGCAGAGCAACCAACTCACAGTCTGAAATATTGGAAATGTCACTGTGTTAAAACAGCAATTAATGTACTACTCATATGGGGTGTGTCACAGGAAAAGGTACCTTCCGACAACTGGCGTCAATTTTAGAGACGATGCCAAAAAAATTAGCAGATGACATTATTTATTATGTATTTTGCAGTCAAAATAACATTATGTCATGAAAATGTGTAACAAATTCTCCTAGTTTTTATGAGAAAATAAAACATAATTGTAAGTTCTTGCAAACTATAAGAACAACTATAATTCAAAAATATGACCGAAGGTACCTTTTCCTGTGGCGTGCCCCATATAATAGCATCTTTGAGACTTACCTCGAGCACAAATAAAAGGAACTGACCATTTGTTTTTGCATAAAGTAAATAGCTTGATATTTCTTAGAAATTTGTGTTCATACTTTATACTATTACTCCTTGTTTAAATTCCCCACTGGTTTACAATGGGAAGTTTCAAGTCAATATTTTACAATATTTGGATGGTGACATAGTAATACTAAGGTGAAACATTGTCTATTGCAGTGTAATTGAATTTACGCAATAAACAATGATGTTGATTTCACAACAAAAAGTTTTATGCATCATATTTACCATAATACAAGTTATTATTTGCATATTCTAAGTCTGTATGAATGTTTTTTTGTTGTTTTTTTTTAAAGATTTCTAAATTACAAATTCTGTATATATTCTAGGTGGCAGCATATAAAACAAGAGTGCCAAACTGACACAAAATACGCCCGTCAAAACGCTGATCATCAAAGTTGCTTAACGATCCGATGAAAATTATTCGACTTGGAGAGCAGATACCGCTAATTCAGTTTTTGGACAATTCAAGGGCCATAATTCAGGAGTGCCTGGGGGGGATTCAGCAGGTTATAGAACTTGGTTGAGATATTATGCCCACCAACATATTCACCAAGTTTGATAAAGACCGGATGAAAACTCTAGCGGAAACAGTAATTTTGGACAATTCAAGGGTCATAATTCAGGAGTGCCTAGGGGGATTTGGCAGGTTATAGAACTTGGTCGAGATATTATGCCCACCAACATATTCACCAAGTTTGATAAAGACCGGATGAAAACTCTTTGACTTAGAGAGCGTAAACCATTATTTTGGACAATTCAAGGGCCATAATTCAGGAGTGCATGGGGGGATTTGGCTGGTTATAGAACTTGGTCGAGATATTATGCCCACCAACATATTCACCAAGTTTGATAAAGACCGGATGCTCTTTGACTTAGAGTGCGGAAACAGTAATTTTGGACAATTCAAGGGCCATAGTTCAGGAGTGCCTGGGGGGATTTGGCTGGTTATAGAACTTGGTCAAGATATTATGCCCACCAACATATTCACCAAGTTTGATAAAGACCGGATGAAAACTCTTTGACTTAGAGAGCGGAAACAGTAATTTTGGACAATTCAAGGGCCATAATTCAGGAGTGCCTGGGGCGATTTGGCTGGTTATAGAACTTGGTCAAGATATTATGCCCACCAACATATTCACCAAGTTTGATAAAGATCGGATGAAAACTCTTTGACTTAGAGAGCGGAAACCATGTGGACGCCGTCGCACGCCCGCAAACCCGCCCGCCCGCCGCAGGTGTTCCCATAATACGTCCGTTTTCAAATGGGCGTATAAAAAGTTGTTGACTCTCTACTGCGATATATCCACTAGTTCACATGTGGAATCAATACTGGGCTACTAAAGTCGCTCAGAACATTTAACACAATATAGAGTAAACAACCTAAAACAATCACTCTTCAAAGGCACAATCAGTTATTAATCAGTTAGAGTGAAGAGCTTCAGTACCTTGACAGATTTTGTTTTTCACATCCCTCATGAGAGGTCCGAGGCTTGGCTCACTAGAGCTGTAAGGGTTACCCAGCATCCTCCCCTGCAGGAAGTCTTCTTGCTGCGGGTCCTTCTCCAGTATCAAGAAGAAATCTCCAACATCATTCTCCTCCTACAGTAACATACCCAAGGTTATAAAACTGAGCATGGAAACCAGTCTCAAATCTCAAGCATCTGATTGGCTGAAATGGCGACTGGTTTCCAATCTCAGTTTTATAACCTCCAGCCACAGTACAGTAACAAACAGTACAGTAAGGAATTCTGTTTATAATGCTTTACTTTAGCTTTTCACAGTGTTTCAATTACATTTTGATTTTAGGTAACTGTATGTATGTGTACTATCTGTGTTTAATCCATTTTTTACACAACATGTACATATATTTTGTTTGAGTTGATAAGAGGACCATGTGTAAGTCTGAATAAACTTTCTGTTCTGTTACAGCCAATCTAAAGCAAACATTGTTTTTATGAGAGAAAGATGGATTGACAAAGCGATCCATCCCTTTGTATCTTCTATTCTTCAAAAGTGCATCACAAAAACAAGTTTCTACCAAACTTACCGGAAAGATGATACTGCAAAGTCTCTCAAAGATGAATACAGGAGACACCTGGTCCTCTAGGGGATATTTCTGTATGGTCTTCACACACACCTGCATAAACTCCCTCGTCTCGGACTCAGTGCCTGCAGATACAATAGATGTTAGCTGTTTTTAATACATGTATATATACTTAGTTTTGGACTAAATCTGAGAGTAATTTGGATCATAGCAACACCTCCAAAATGTGGTTGTTTTCTGAAGACATTATGAAACTTCACTAATTAAATTGGCTAACACAATGTTGACTATACCAGTAATTCATAGGTAGATTCAACCATTTACTCCATGGATAGAGATTTTATTTTATATGCCACAGGTGTAGTTTAAGATAAGCCAGCAAATCCATCCCATCTAATCAGGATCTACACTGTTTGCTTCTTGGTCAGAAATAACCTCAGGAATCTTGAAGCAAACAGTGTCGATCCTGATCAGATTAAAGCTATATTGCCTAGGAATGGTGATATGAGTTAAGTTGTAAAAATTTGGTCATTTCAAGGTTGTAATAATGTTATGGAGTCTAAAAGTTAACATTTTAGATTATAAACAGATGGCACACCTCTACAATGTTTACCAATGTGATAAGTCCTATTTATGGTGTAAAGGGTTAACTTGTTCCCATATTCTGTAGCAACATTTAATTTTGCTGGGATCGTGATGGCATAAATTTGGCAGTTGTATTCTCGTAAAATTAGACATTCAATGGTATGATTTTGTCTGGGTTCATTTTTGCTCATTTTCCTAATAGCAAAATTCACTAAAAATAAACTTCCACGAAATATAGCGATATCAAAGTAATGTTTGCTGGCTTGTTGTGGCAACCTACCTGTGGTCAGTTCCTCCAGAAGCTCCAGGAGTTTATCCTGGGTCTCATCAATCAGCTTGGTTCTCTGTACAAGGAGTTTCTTCAGGGACAGGTACCCATTCAGCACGTACCCCACCAATCGATTCTTGTAATGTTGCTTGATCTCTGCCTGCTGCACAAACAGGGACAGCAACTCTGAAATCAAGGCAATACTTACATATTGCTTTGATACTGGAAGTATGAATTGTGACTGGGATCTACATGTACCAGTTATCAACAAATTTACAAACTAGAATGTTTCCTCTGACAAGGATGCCCCCACTGCTGCAACAAAATTTGTAATAACAAAAGGCCATAACTCCCGTAAAAATGATCACAGGAAAAAATCTTTTCTTTACTATCATCTACACATCTTGCTTGATCATCTGTGCATGTCTGAAAGAAATCTGCCTTATAGTTTAGAAGTTGATGCCTCAAGATTTGGGGATGTAGACGGACGAGTTCAACTCTATATATGCCTCTCACTTTGTGGGGGCATAACAAATGTACCATGATTTCAATACATAGTAGTGTAGAATCTGATGGTGAAATACATTTTGGAGCTCCTGGTTGTAAAAATAGCCAGGCCTTTAAAGTTGTATCTGTGGAATAATGGCTTAAACGATTTCCCTTTTTTAAGTATGTCATCACCAGCTTCAAATTGTGATGTCCAAATGTACAAAAAGTGACATCACTGACATGCACAAGAGCTACCGGTAGTTTTCACTGATGTAAGAGAAGTCTGGAAATCACGATCCAATATGCAAGAAAAGTGTTAACTTTACAGGACAAGTGCCGATACAATAGAGACAAAATGAGAATTTCAAGATGAAACAAGTATTTACCAGTAAGAGATTTCAGGGCAAATCCTTGGGCGAGGTCAGAACTGAGTGTTGTCTCTTCCAGATGCTGAAGTTTCTCTACTTCCTGTAAAGTTGACATCATACATTTTCATACAGCTGATCTACTGACTATACAGCCTACACTACATTATGTAATACATGTACATCTATGACTGATTTCATTATAAAATTTTGCGAGGGTTTAACACTTTCCTTGATATATACACATTTTTACGCATGTACAACCAGTGTAGATCCAGATCAACCGGCACATCCGTGCTGTCTGATCAGGATCTGCACTGGTCACATTTTGGTCATAAATAACCTAATGAATCAAAAAGCAAACAGTTTAGATCCTGATCAGACGGCACAGATGTGCCGGCTGATCTAGATCTAAACTGTTCGCCCTAGCAATAAAGGTGTATCTATACAGGAAAGGGTTAAATATTGCTTATTTCACACTGAGGTAAATGCACAAATTTAAACCTCATTTAATATGTCTTATTAGAGAATTATGACTGCATGATTTTATTCCCTTGTGAATATACCTTTTACAACTCTTGGGTGAAAATTTGTCTCAGTCAAATTAAAAGATATCACATTAAGTCTTTCAAATATATCTCCAATGTTCAACTAGCTGTATTTTTTTTTTAACAAATTCACTCCAACTACAAGAATTTGGTGTGAAGTTGAACACTTGTAGTACAATTTGAAAGTTTGATGAAGAAATATTAAGAAATTGTAAAGTTGCATGTATAGCCAACATTAAGTTTTCTCAACAGATGAACAGACAAAGCGATCCATATGCCTTGCCTTTTCTTCGAAAGGGCAACACAAAAACATTTTGAAATTCATACATTTTTCCAACTCACAACATGACTTTGGGAATATATCAGACTTTGTGATACATATGCAGTTCTGAATGTGCAGTATCCATTATGAAAAGTAATCTTACAAAAAAATAACCACCAACCTTAGTGATAAGGTCTCCTAGTTTGAGGAGGACCCCCTTAACAGCCAGGTAATGTTTCCAGTGAGTAGGCTGGATGATTCTACCATACAGGGACAGGAACTCTTGGGCACATTCTCCTGCCTTACCCACCTGATCCAAACATCTGAAACACACCAAACCTAAATTAACTCCTGTTAAAAAATGTTTTTTCAGTAAATCCTTTAAAACAAGATAAATCAGAAGTTATAAAGAAGTTTTTCCTGCATATTAACTTTTTTCCTTCATATTTACACATCTTCCCATCATAATTTGTTTAAAATTCCATTACATTTTTCTTATTATCAGAAATAAATAGACTAAGATATTGGTATATCTTAGCTGCGCAATGCCAAAACGTGTCTTCGAGAAAATGACATAACTGATTAAAATGACATCATAAAGGTGAGCGGTCAGCATTGCTTAATATGAATTTAGTGGTAAACAATAGTAATTGTTGTGACATATTTTATCACCTTTTTGTAATGGGTAAAGGAAAGATAATTGTTAGTAATTACCAAAAACATCAACAACGAAAAATTTGAAAATTATTACAGAAGGTTCATTTTGTAGCAAAATGACAATTTAGATTACCTTGGAAAATCTCTTAAACTGCACAAGTGTCATTTTGAGTAAAATAAATAAAATTAAATAATAATAATAATATTAACTTTATTAAGAGAGGAAACACAGTTGGGCAAGCCCAATCTTCCCTGTGGTCCTCTATTATTTACATTATACTATTACAGTGTACATGTATGTACATAATAAAGCGTTGCATAACAAAAGAACAAACAATTAAAATGGAATCAGTAACTTAAAAGTATTGGTGATTCATTAATTTAAATAAAACCATATCTGACTCTTACCCAGTGAGCATGTCTACAATTTCCTTCCTCCTTGAGGGTACCTGTGCCATGTACTCGATGACCCGTGTAGCCGTCTGCCGTGCAGACTGAGATGATGGAGAGAACATCGCCTGTTGCAGCCACGTTGTCTGTGTCAACTTCAGCGGTACTCCTGGTACCTTCCACATCCGCTGGCGCCACCTGGTGGCATACTTCTCTTCCAGGAAGCGGACTCGCGCCTCTGACTTCTCCTTGGCGGGGTCTGGCTTCTCCTTCACAGGAGGCTTATCAGCAACTTCTTCCTTCTTCTCCACTGTAGGTGTGCTCTGCTGTGTGCTCTGCACAGCCACTACATAAGAAAAGTATGGTTTAAGCATTATATTGTCAACAAACACTTACTTGTATTTTCTCTCCATGTACTGTAAAATCATTAATATCCACAGGGTACTCATTTTTATGAATTTGTGGGCCGATCAATACAAGAAATTAAAACAACCACGAAACAAAGAACTGAACATAAACATAGTTTACAAAATTTAGTTGTATAAAATTAAGACTCCATGAATATTTAACAAATAAAACATGGCATTGAGGGCAATATGCAAGTTTACGGACTGGTTGGTCAGACTGAGGAAGGTATATGGCCCGAAGCGCAGCCATGTTTTATTTGTTATATTATACCGAATCTAAATTCTTTCATATCTTTTGTTGCTGTCATTTTTACTATAATTTGCTTTTAAATAATAATTTGATTTGTTCACTGTGTAAAAAATCCCATACAGATTTTTTATTATTTACAAGCCATCAGGCATATAAAGCACGCCTTTTACTATTCCATTTTTGTTAATCAAATTAAATATTACTAGGCAACAGACCCGCACTTTATAAGATAATTATTCTTATATTAGATTCTGAAGTAATCAAAAACGGTCAATATAAGAATTATGGACCGGATAGCCGGTCAATATGCGATTTATGGACTGGATGACGTCATATTAAATACAGAAGGGCTTATGCAAATGAGGTATAATATGGTATCTTATGTAAAGCCATGGGTTTTACGCCCACGAATGTAAGTACAGCCACAGTAAAAAAAATCTTGAGTAGGAAATATACTTGTTTTTTGTAAGGAAGTTTGGTTTCACATTTGTTCAGCCATCATCGTTGAAATAAACCTAATTACCTAGCTGCACTTTATGTTTCATATGGTTTTTCTAATGCTACAAGCTGGTAACTGGCAATGAGTTATTGATAATTCTACAGTGATTGTGTACCCAAGTGAAAAAATCATTGTTTGGGAGGAGACAAATTACAATGTAATTTGGTAAATTAATTTTGTCTTTTTTGACTGAATTCCTATTTTGTTTTATTAGAAAAATAAAACTAATAATAATTCACAGAGAAGTACATGTACCAGCTGATCTGGATCTACACTGTTCACTCATGCAATAAAACCAGTATATATGGAATAAAGGGTTAATGAACAATCTCATACTTTGTTTCTTAGGCCAGTATTTCATGAAAATTGCCTTGTACATGTAGGTCAGACGATAGAACTACTACCAAAAAAAGGCATGCTGCAAGAAAAATGGTACAAATACCTTGCTGAGATGGAAGATATTTCTTCCAATTCTGGTAAGAATATTTCTGGTTGCCGGCCAACCACTCGGCACTGTTCACATGAAGTTCAGGGGACAGCGACATGACAGTGCTCAATCCCAGCTCCTCCTGGCTACCATCCTGTCAATAACAATACACAGATGATTTTTTTTATGCTTTAATCCATGGATATGACTTGCATCCCTTGTGCAACCAGTGAAGATCCCAAACAGCCTGCACATACCAATAGTCTTTAAGGATCTACACTAGTTAATTTTGGATTTATTTGGTAAATTTCTAGCATTAAGAAGACATTTAAACTCAAATTACTTTGTATATATTTAAGTGCTTACTATTCCATGTTCAAATTTTTAACATACATGTACCATGTAGAAATATACAAGCCTAACTTGTAGCTATCTCTTCTATTTCCATCATTTAAAAAAATATTTTATACAGAACCTTTATAAACTTCTCAATTTTCTAATAAAAACTTTGAAATCTACTAGAAACAAGAGCCATATTATTACCTTGGGCAGTGCCTGGTCTGGTTTGATAAGATGTTGTAGTATGCGGAGACATGGCAGTGTAACGCTCTCCATGATGACTGGTTGCTTGAGTTGCATTCCCATCAGGAACAACCTCATCACTGAAAAACAAAGTAAAATGTGCAAACCAGGGCCCAAGATCAAAAAACTAAATCTGGAGATGCCAGTCACCATTTCAGCCAATCAGATGCTTGAGATTTGAGACTGGTCTCCAGTTTTAAGTTTTATGATCTTGGGGCACAGAATAGCCACACAGTTTCTTCACACAGCCAAATATCAGACAGAATACAAGTGCACACATTTATAAAATGATCTATTTCAAATTAGACACCAAAACAATTATCAAAAATAAAAACCAGAGGGATTACATCCTTGGAACAGTTAGTTGCAAAATAATTTGCCCCCCCCCCCTCTCCCAGGGTTGAATCAAGGTTCTAGGGTGCACACACATGACCAACAGGTTCTTGTGTAAACAAACAAGAACAGTAGCTCTACTAAATTTCTGCTATCTACAAAATAAGCAGCATCAAATAACTTTGTTCCATGGTAAGCTTTTGACATATGAGATGCAGTTTAAGGGTGTTTCAAACAATATGGAATCCATACTAGCAATCAGTCATCTTTCAAAGTAGAAGTGTCTTTAATGAAAATAGAAAGGGGTTCTGGTCTTTAAACAAAAAATAGCAGCTTTTCCATTAAAATAGCTGGGTCTATGGTCAGTACTGCCGGGGAAATCCCCTTCCCTGTCTCTTATTGACAACACTGCAAAGAATAATCATGCAGCATGTAGCTGACAGCCAGGGCCCAAGATCATAAAACTAAATAAGGAGACCAGTCTCAAATCTCAAGCACCTGATTGGCTGAAATGGTCTCCAATCTTAGTTTTATGTTCTTTGGCCCACTTACCACATCGGACTCTAGACTCCCAGCAAGTGTCCTCTTGTTTCAGTGAGCTGGCAAGTAAGAGTATCTCATGTCGCACAGATGATCCCTAAAACATAAAAAAATGTAATGTAAAATCATAAAAAGCAGAAAAAACATGCATATTTGTTCGAATACTCAGATCTTTATTAAGTTTAAAGTTTAAAGCCATTTTAAAACCTGCAATCTATTTCTTTAATATAGTATTTATGAGACAAGATAGAGAATGTTTGTTTGTTTCAGTGAAATACCAAACTTTACCCAACTGATCGTGATACATTGCTGATTGTACATACCAGGTCTGGATTTGACAGGTGCCCCTTCACTGCTGCAGCAATACGGGTCATGATGATGTTGTTCATCTCTTCAGTGCCACGTCGGTTGTCCTTGGTGAGGAGACACAGCAGAGATCGCACCTCAGACCTCACATGTAAGGTTCCTCGACGCAAGTTGAAGTCGATCAGTTCTTGGATCATCCCCTGTACATATTATAAGTGACCATCAGTGACCAATTAATGCTGAAGAGTACTGTAAAACTGGTTTTATTCGCGTTAGTTTTATTTTCACTAATATTCGCATATCGTTTACCTCGCAAATACATAAATACCGCGGAAATATGAGTTCCATATATTCGAAAATAAGTTTATCCGAAAATATGCAACTTAAAATAGAACTGACGACGTCATGAATTCATGAATACGCAAATAAAGACACTAGCTGATTTTTTACAAAAATCGCAAAATTTTGACCTCGTGATATTAATGCCCTTAACAGTATTCATGTGTATTCTATTAAAACTCTTAAAACTTATCTACATGGATACACTTTATATCCAATTGTTGAGAAGTGTAGATCTAGATCAGCCTGCATAGATCAGGATCTACAGATGGCTCTCAGATTCTGAGTGAAAAGGGAACAGTGTAGATCCAGATCAGTCTGCATGGATCAGGATCTACCGCTGGCTTTCAGATTCTGACCAAGAATAGTGTAGATCCTGATCTGACTGCAAGGATGTGCAACTATATCCTGTGGAGAAATGGACTCATTTTGTGTTGATCTGGGATCCAAAATAAGGTCCAACTAAACTGAAAAGAATGTTTTGAACAAAAGTGACCATAGTGTTAATATCTAAAACTCTTCAAGACAGAAACACTTCACAAAATTAATGCTAGCATTAAACACTTTTTGGCGCTGCCAACACCTTTAAAAATTTTACATCCGAAATTATTTCTAAAGTACAAATAAAGTGTTACCTGGTTACAGAGGATGTGTCGTAGGTTGGTGTTGGTTACCAGAGCTCTCAGTAATGTGATACAATGCTCCACTGCTGCGCTGGCACATCCAAAACAGTTGCTCGGCTTGCCACTAGAAACAGCATAATTTCACATCATTTTCATTGCAATGGTCAAAAACATGTTTCATCTTTTATATCTAATAGATTGTGCATGCTGTGACTATATTGCTTAACCCTTTACTTTATACCTACAGTTTTTATCCCATGTGCAACCAGTGTAGATCCAGATCAGCTGGCACATCTGTTCAGGTTAATCTGGATTTACACTGGTTGCTTTTTGGTAAGAAATAACCTAATGAGTCAAAAGCAAACAGTGCAGAACCTGATCACATGGCACCTAAGATTACAGCCAAATCCTTAGAGTAAAGGGTTTATTAAGGGAAATATTTACTACCTAAACTTTAAACATTATATTACATGTCTTCGAGTATATTTTAGTGTAACCCAGTGGCTACTGTTAACAACAAGAAGAAAATTGGAAAACTGTTCAACAGACTGATTTAAAGAACAAATTCACCTGTGAACAAAGACCATCTGCTTGTAAAGACCACTTTTGGGTTTCCCATTCAGTGGCCTTTTTACAGGGTTTTACGGTAACTTCTATAAAAAAATATTTAAAAATGGGAATCTCCTTAAAAGATGTACCTGGAGGCTTCTGTTTTCTTGGTGCTTGTCTGGAGGACTGGGGCGTCTCTAGGGCTCGTCACTGGGGAGTTGTTGGAGGCCACAGCCTGTCGTTGTTGTCTGTCATAGTCAACAAGCTCTCTTCTACATGCCAACACTTTCTGTTAACAGGCAAGATGCAAACACTTGAAATTATGTAACCATCATATTTTATCAAGGAAAATAGCAAATAACAGTACAACCTGTGCTTATGGCCAACAATGGATAAAGACCACCTGTGGATAAAAACCACATTTTTGTCCGACCAACTAATTTAAAGAACTTATTTACCTGTGAACAAAGACCATCTGCCGTCAAGGTTTCCCTGCAAGTGGTCTTTGAAGACAAGTTTGACAGTGTATTGCTTTAAATTTGTAACTGTTTTAATTCAGATCTTGAGTTTGCCCAATGTAATTTTGCCAATTTGCAAATTAAACAATTTCAGTAAAGAAGAAAGTTTTTAATTTAAAAGTAAATAACTGTTCTTTCTGTTTGTTTTTCTTATAAAGGTATCATCGCCTTTGTGCAAACAATTTAAGAACCATTCAAAGAAGAGGGAGTTAAGTGTTGTAGTAGAGTTACAATAAAGGCCTGGAGGTTATAAAACTGAGATTGGAAACCAGTCTCAAATCTCAAGCATCTGATTGGCTGAAATGGCGACCAGTCGCCATTTCAGCCAATCAGATGCTTGAGATTTGAGACTGGTTTCCATGCTAAGTTTTATAACCTTGGGTTAAGGCCTTAATTACCTGTATAATCTTGCTCAGTTCATCAAAGGAGGATTTGCTCTCTCCACAGTATTTAAGTGCCAGATGTTGTATAGCCCGATTGACGGCAGAGGCACCAGGTACAGCACCAGTGGACCCAGCACCGTCCTCAGGCCGGTCAGTGCTGTGCTCAGCCACCTGTATCATCAGGTTCTCTAGAACTGGTCGATGCTGCTGTAGCTGTTTGTAGATTCGGTCAGCTTTCTCCAGTAATGTGTTGATGGTTGTTATAGCCTAGAAACACAAAAGTGAAATAAAGTATTGAAAAATGACTACAATTGACAAAAAAGCTTAATTTTTCATTGATGCTAAATTTGATTTTAATTTGTTGATTGATCTACCCACAAAATCAATGAAAATTATTACACTGTGAATATTAATTAATAAGACATCTGTTTGCAAAACAGCTATCAAAATGTCATTGTTCTCCATTAAAACAAAATCATAATAGCTTGGCATTTAAATCCGGACCAACGAATTACATATTATGCTGAACTTGTTTTTTCAAGACAGAGCTTAAGATCATAAAACTGAGATTAGAGAGCAGTCTCAAATTTCAAGCATGTCTCTATTTTAGCAAATCATATGCTTTAGGTTTTTGACTGATCAGTTTTATGATCTGGGGCAAAGCTACCATACCTTCTTCCTGTCATCTTCATTTTCAATGGGGTCAACAGCGCAGCAGGGCTTGGCAGTGAGGGTGAAGTCAAACTTGGCATATTTACAGAAGCCGCAGGCGTTACACAGGAATGGATCCTTCTCATCATAGTTGATGGCCCTGAAAAATAACAGGGACAGGTACATGCAAATGATGGAGGAAATAGAGGATATTTGTTTTTTACCAGTGTTAGATAAAAACACTGAAAAGAAAATACATTATTCCAGAGTTCACAAATGATCTTTATTTCAATCATCACTGGTCAAAAAAAAATTTCTTTTCATTTTATGCCTTTAATGCATGTTTTACATTTATCTGACAGAAACAATTTATGAAATGATGCCGCTATGTTTTTCCATGATGTGATGTCATGATGTTGCATTCTTAAACTTAAACCCATTTTCTTCAAGAGTATCAGTGTAAAAAAGAGCAAAAATTAAAAAGATAATCTGAGCTTTAAAATCCCAGTCCACAGACTGAAAAAGTCTGCAGTAGACAGATATATCTTAACTCATAATAATTTTGGTGATTTTCAATAATTGCTAGACAGCCCATTCAACAGTTGTTAGACGTAACTGCATACACAAGATTCTGCTAGTCGAACAACTTTATTATGGATAAAGTTAGTGGCAAAAGAAGTAAACATTTTAAACAAAAATTTTAAGGATTTACCATTGAGAAAAATAGCATAATCAGAAGAGGATCTGTACTGTTATTTTGATGCTATAGACATAGCTCATATACAAATCTAAGCTATGCATTAAACCTGGGCTTTTATTTTCACTTCGCTATCAACCCATAATAACTCACCTGCACTTGTGACATTGAAATACATTCTCTCCACAGTTCCCACAAACTCCTGGGTTAGCTGGCACGGAGGCACTGCAGCGAGGACATTGTAATGTCTCACTGGTTGCCTGCAGGTTGTCGTAGAAGTCAGCATACTCTATCATCAGGTTACAGGCCACTATGGGGATTGGAAACTCCACCTACAACATTATCAACCATGTAACACAATGTACCACAGGCATTAATTACGATGGCAAATTATATTGTAAAACTTGATCAAGTATAGCAGAATAATAGGTTTTGGAACCCCAAGCATTGTTTTTTACATTGGCCTTTGTGACCTTGTCAAGCTACAGGCATATACTTTGTGCACAACACATCTTGATCTGGAAAACATTTCTGCCACAATTTGTACATCATGCTGGTCAAGTTATGGATCTGATACAAATTTTACACTGATCTAAAGGTGTTGCCTTCACTGCTATACACTTCTGTTTATAGATTATAGTTGAAGTGTTGTTAAAAAAAAATCAATGGATTTGACACAGGTGACAAATTATACTTCTTACTGAATGCTTAAGTATATAAAATAGGCATTAAAACAAGACAAGTTAAGAAACAATCATCTTCTGAAAAAGAAACATTAGGGTAGGCTGCAATATTAAACAAGTTAGTTACCTTTACGTCAGTTTGTCCAGCTGTCAGTGTCATTTTTCTAGCCTTGTGCCACAGTCCTGGCCTGAAGTAACAAAACCGTATACACATGTTTTTGTGGCACAAAACAATTTATTTAATGTTGCAGTTTATCAAACACAGTCTGGAGATCAAAAGTTTAAATGGTGATTTCTATTACAACCTTTTCTAGTGGAATCTTTGTCAAATCTTGTTGAATCTTTTGAAAACTATATGACTAAATTGATGTTTTATTATCAAAAACTGAAGGTGCTGTTTGAACTGAAAAATGCAATAGAAATCTGCTATCAAACATTACAAAGCTGCAGTATATTTTAAATTATATAAAAATTAACAATATAAACTCAGCAATAATTTTGCATACATTTAGGAACTGATTTTTTGTTTTCTCTGTCTTTTACCAATGAATGAACAGAATGTTTGCACGTAATTTGCATAAAATAAGGAGTCATCATTCTGAGAGTCCATTCATTGATGAAACACAGGGAAAATAAAATATAATTCTTAAAATAACAATGTTCGCCAAACTTTTTTTGTATTTCTTGTTTTTGATTTTTGAAGGTGTAATTATTTTGTTGACATTTGCACCTAGGAATACGGAGCAAATGAAATGTAGTTACATGACCCGAATATGCCAATCAGATATGTGCTATTTAAATAACCATTACAAGCTTGAAATTAAATGATAAGTAAAAACATACTTGTTTTTCAGTTCGACAACAGCTTGTACTGTACGATTATTGTAGTAGATGTTCATCACACGAACCTGAAACATCAAACGCATCACTTTTTTTAAATTACAGCTATAATTTTCAAAACAATTAACACAATAGATGATGCCTAGCAGTCTGATTCTTAACTCTTTTTTTTCTTTACTCCATGGAATATGGCTGTTATCCTATGAATGAAAAGTGTAGATCCTGTGCCCAAGGTTATGAAACTGAGCATGGAAACCAGTCTCAAATCTCAAGCATCTGATTGGCTGAAATGGCGACTGGTCGCCATTTCAGCCAATCAGATGCTTGAGATTTGAGACTGGTTTCCAAACTCAGCTTTATAACCTCCAGTCCTGATCAGTGTCATCAGACCAGGATCTAGGCTGTTTGCTTTTAGACATTTACATTCATTAGGTTATTTCAAACCAAGAGCAAAAAGTGTAAATCCAGATCAGATGGCATGGTTGAGCCAGCTGATCAGGATCTACACTTGTTGCCCATGAAATAAAAGAAATATACATGTATATAAATGTACAGTTAAGAGTAAACACAGAAACAGTCATTGTTTTGGTTTGCACAAAGCCATACTGTATCACTTACCCAATGCTACCAGTAAAATGAAACAGTAAAATACTAAACTAACCAGGCCTCTTGTGTATTTTTTAATGAAAGAATCCGTTTGACACACGCAGTCTTTAATGAGAAAATATTACTACATAAATATTCACTGAATACTTATTTTTGTGTAATTGTTTAGCTAATTGATGTAGGAAATTAACACCCATGAAATAAAGAATAGTTCATAAACATGATTTAAGAAACTTCAAACCACAAATTATGAAACCCTTAAAATGCTGTCTTATCAAAAACCATGAAAGTTCATGTCCTTTACTTAAAAATAATTCACAGAAGTTTACCATTTTAGTTCTCTTGAGTTCCGTTGTTCTCAATGTGATCTTAGAGATTGTATAACTGCCAACCAGCTTCACAATCTGTGTGGTCGTGGTGAACTTAGAGTCTACTTTGATGTTTGACAACTTCAGACTCTGAAAGATGAAGGTTTCATTGTATACTATACATGAGAATATGTTTAACAGTAATAAAGGTGGCACTACAGAGTACAAGTTTATCTTTTATTATTCTAGAAGTGGCCAGTAGCTCCATAAACAGTATGTTAAGTAATATTCTATTTTAAATTAAACCTCAAATTCATCACAAATATTTGTAAAAAAAAAATACTCCCAATTCTTCGAACTTGTTTACAAAGATAAAACTCACAATTTCACACAGGTATTTATTTAACTGCAGACATGTATGAATATTTTGAATATTTCTCAACAGCAAAATAAATTGGTTCAAAAGCATAAATAACAAGCTTAATTACGGACCCTTCTAGTGTTATCAAATTGTCTGCCAGGTTACAGGGCATTTATAATGGTTTTATTAAAATGAATAGCAAACATGCATTAGGGCAGCAAGTTATCTGTGGTACATACAGTATATGGGACCTCTGGGTTGTTACAGACCAGACACGGGTCACTCTCCAGATAGTAGCCATCGAAGTCCACAAGGCCCTGTAACATGCTGAAATAGAACAAAACAAAAATGCTCAACAAGAAATCTGACACCTCATATTTGACATTTTCTCTAAAACAGATAGATAAGCTGTCAGGAATATGGCATCGTATTTTGTGCCGTTTAATGTATGTACATTAACGTTAATGTTTCTTCTGTTGTTGACATAGTTTGAATAAAGGTATAGAATCCGACACAACCCCTTGTGTTCCACTATATGATCTTAGCAATACATAGACCACCCCCGCACATCAGCTATGTGAATTGTGGCTGGCTATGAAAAATGAATGTCTTTTGAACTTACCAGTGCATTTTTGATGTTTCTGGTGCATGAAAAACTGTTTTAGCTGTAAGTTTTATGAGAGAATGAGATTTTGTGTATGTATATCATTGTCATTCAAATTTATAAAATGACAGGGTTCTTTCTGCTGAGTATATGAATGGGTCATCAAAAAGTTAGCCTATTCTAAACCATGTAAACCAACAAGTTCCATTTGTATTGCTTCTCAAGCTCAGGGGAGTGTTTTGTATTATTACATTATGAAAATATCCTGTTGTATATCCAGATCAGGCCATGCTGATCTGGGTCTAAACTAGTCAACTTTAAAGATGAATAATAAAGCAATATATCCTTTCCTCAATACATAAGCCTTTTTGGCGTGGACAAAAAGTGTAGATCCAGATCAGCCCACACATCCAAGCCATCTGATCCTGATCTGAAATGATCACTTTTTTGTTTTTTTAGGTTATTTTTGACCAAGAAATGAACGATGTAAAGCCTAATCAGACAGCAAGGAAGTGCTGGCTGATCTGGATCTACACTGTTCCCATGTGATAAAACTTGTATATATGAGGAAAAGGGATAAGAAGTACTTTTAGACAAGGATCTGCACTTTTGGCACATGTGATTAAATGTATACAAATGGCGAAAGCATTAATGTAATTTAAGATTTTGCATATGTTAACAAAGCCTGCATACTGTATCAAGTTGTGGACTTACTTGTATATCTGGGCATTAGGATGATTGGCAAGGATCTGGTTCTCATCTTTCAGTAACTCTATAGCTCTGTCCAGGTACTCCTTTGTCTGAAAATATATACATCCGGATTGCAGCACACCATTACTGACTTATACACAGAATTTCAGTCAAGCTACTGGGTCTACATTCAATGAATGGAGATGAGTCAAAATTTAGCTTCCAATTTTAAATTCAGCTATGGACCTCTGGGTTAATAACATGCCACCACATGACCATCAAGTTGACCCAACACCCATTCAGATAAAAATGTTTATATTCATCCTATTGATATTCAAAATCTAAAATAAAATGTTAAGAATTAAAACTGATCTGGCAATTCTGATAAATTGAATATTGAAGGGAATTATATTCATAGATGACTAACAACTAAACAAATTACAAATCATTCAACTCCAAAATCTGGAGATGTTAACTGACTATTTAAAGAGAATCCATCAATTAGGTGTATTCATGACCTACCTGTTTTTCTGAGGTCTGTGGTGTGACCAGTTCAAAGTAACCAAGAAGATCAACAAACTGTGAGGCTTTGCGTCCATACAGTGGGAGCTCCTTCCACAGGGTCCACAGCTGGTCTAACACAGCTTCCTGTTCTTGTAGGCTCGAGTTTCTGTAATTTAAAGTTAAGATTTCCATTCAAGAAGCTCCTTTATTTCTCAATCCATTACTTAAGGACATCCAGCATCTATATACGAGGCAGGCCTTGGGAAAAGGTACCTTCGGGCAGTTGACGTCAATCCTTGAAACGACGACATAAAGTTGAGTAGACGACATTAATTATTATGCAATTCGCTGTAAAAAATACCATTTAATTGTCAAAATGTGTAACAAAATCACTGTTTTGTCATGCGAAAATAATAGAAATTTGAAAGTTCTTTCTAAATATAGTAACAACAAAAATGACACAAAAAATGACCGGAGGTACCTTTTCCTGTGGCGCGCCACATACAGTAACTGAGACCAACCTGATAATAAGACCGCTATTTCAATGTCAACAGTTTTGCACTAAATTCTTCCCCAGAATAATGACCACCTCACTATAAAGGCCACTTCTGTCCAGTCCTGAGGTGGTCACAATAAAGGGGTTTCACACTATTTACAATTACAAAATTTTTTCATACAAATTAAACAAGTTTAACTTCTTACTTGTACATCTGGTGAATGAGGGAGTGTGCCTGCCACCTGATGGATGTGGAGTTGGACTCAAGAAGGAAGGTCCTAACAAAGTGCATCTTGAGGGGTCGGTCCAGGGCACGGTTCAGTAACTGGATAAGGTTCACACACAGGGAGTCATCATGCTTCTGACCATCATCAGAATCTGTAGAAAAATGTGAATGATCATGACAAGGGTTAGATAAACATAATGCTAATACTGCTTAACAGGGCAGAAGGGGTCATCTACTTCAGGATTCCAATCTACCTGTCACATCTGGTGTCAGTGACCTTTTTGACAGTTACTTCATTCCAAAATCAAGTTCACCAACTCAAGAAGTCCAATCATATTGTGAATAAAGAAGACTCTGGGTTAAGGGGTTGTTTTTCAATACTGAGCAGAAACCAATATGAATCTCACAAGAATAAAACATAAAGCTCTACTCAGCAACAGAAAAAAATAGATTGCTTTAATGTAAAATATTACATTACATTTTGTTTGCGTTTCAGTGGTGTATATATAGGATGTGTTTCTGTTAGAGTTATTTCAAAAATTTTAATTAAAACAAGCCATCAAAGTGTAATGATTACATTCAGATCAGAATGTTGAAGTCTAATATCTCATGCAGGGTTCATACAGATTTTGATTACCAATATTCCATGATTTTTCCATGATTCCTCTCAGTTTTCCATGATACATACAGAACTCAAAACGAGTACAATTATGTTGTTGATTCCTCACATTTCTTCTGTATACTGCAGCCAATGATTAAAATTGTTTAGTTTTATTGCTTGCATGGCTTATTTTGGATTGCTTTTCGTCGATATTTTTACATTTGAAATTAAAAACAGCCAATCACAGCAGACAACGGCAGAATAACCAGAAACGGTGTAGTAGTAAAATTCTCATTTTCGTACCCAAGCATGATTGGTACCCAGGTGCGATTTGTACCCGGCATTTGAAGTTGCGATTTATGTTGGAATTTACGTTTTTCATTCAATTTTTAATGGGTTGAAATCAAAATAGACATAAAAATGTTTTTCCATTACATATACAACTATTTGCATAATGTTTTCTAATTTTCCATGATTTTTCCATGACATTTTCCCTAAAATCAAAATTCCATGATTTTTCCAGAAAAATCTCATTTTCCATGATTTTTCCAGTTTGTACGAACCCTGTCATGGCCTGTGGAAAAGCATCTAAAAATACATATTAATTTAATAAATGTTTGAAAGCTATCATTTTATTTAAAAAACTAGATGGGTGTTCAGTTGAACACTTGTGTCAACCTTTGGTGCTGTAGGAATAAAAATGCAAGTACAAAATGGGGCATAACTCCATGTGACCTTGACCTTAAGAATATAGTATCGTCACGAGCGTATTGTCAAAGGGAATATAATTTTAATGTTTGATGAAGAAATATTAATAAATGGCAAAGTTATAGTCAACGTTAAGTTTTCATATAAAGGGGAATAACTCCATCAAGTGTGACCTTGACCTAAAGAATGTGGTATTATCGGGAGCGTGTTGTGAAAAGGAATATAATTTGAATGTTTGATGAAGAAATATTAAGAAATGGCAAAGTTATAGCTAATGTTAAGTTTTCGTAAAAAGGGAAATAACTCCATGAAATGTGACCTTGACCTAAAGAATGTGGTATCATCACGAGCGTGTTGTCATAAGGAATATAATTAGAAACTTTCATGAAGAAATATTAAGAAATGGCAAAGTTATTGCCAACGTTAAGTATTCGTGTCTAAATATAAGTACAAAAGGGGCATAACTCCATCAAATGTGACCTTGACCTTGAGAATGTGGTATCATCACGAGCGTGTTGTCATAAGGAATATAATTTGAAAGTTTCATGAAGAAATATTAAGAAATGGAAAAGTTATTGCCAACGTTAAGTTTTCGTGTCTAAATATAAGCACAAAAAGGAGCATAACTCCATCAAATGTGACCTTGATCTTGAGAATTTGGTATCATCTCGAGCGTGTTGTCAAAAGCAATATAATTTGAAAGTTTGATGAAGAAATTTTAAGAAATGGCAAAGTTATAGCCAACATTAAGTTTTCGTGACGGACAGACCGACGGACGGACCGACAAAGCGGTCCCTATGTATTGCCATTTCTTCGATGGGCGACACAAAAATAGAGGATATTTGTTTTTGCCAGTGTAAGATAGAAATATATTTCAACGAGTGATCTCCGGAATTGGTATTTTCACAAGTGTTGAAGCAACGAGTGAAAATATATAATTCCATTTATTTTTTAGTGGTTGCATGCAAGACTGTCGTAACTCCTTCTTTATTTCAATGTAGTTACAACAGTCTTGCGTGCTACCCTCGTTATGCTTTAAGTGCATAATTTGTGTGAATTAGACAGAAACATTGCATGAAATGGCGCCAAAAACGTTTGTCTTCGATGTGACGTCATGACGTCATACGACCAATATTGAGTCCGATTTCTAAACGTTCTCATTCGGAATGTTATGTGCGTTTGGGTACCAACGTAAAAAAACAGTGAAAATAAAAATGATATTCCACAGTTTAAAAACAGTGAAATACCACTTTTATTTCACTGGGAAAATTCTATATTTCAGTGAAAAGCATAAAAATAAATCAACTTCCTCATGGTCAAATGAAGCAAAGATCCGGTTATTTACCATCATTTTTATCCTTATCTTTATCCTTGTCCCTCTTCTGTTTGCTGTGTGAGGTGCTGTGTGGAGCTGCCTCGGCCTGGCCCCCGACCTTGATCACGGATGTGCCACAGATAGCACACTGTAGCAGCTGCAGCAGGGTGGGAGCCACACCTTCATCCAGGGAAATACTGGCCTTGACTAGGAAAGGTAACACATCTGGAACAAAATATAGTGAACTGACCCAAGGGAAATTTATGTCAGACAAATATACACTGGGTGGTGGTTATATATTCAGTGTTTAAATCCAAGAAATTAAAAACATTAAAACTATTTAGCTTCATAACATTTTCTATGTTTAAAACCAAGAAATTAACATGTGTAAGTTCATGTTTATTAAGATTTACTCTCCATCGCATTTTGCATACTGTCTTATATACTGACCAAACAAATGCTAAGTGACTGAACTTCCTTTTAGATTTAATTCTTTATGTGCAAAGGAATAATAGGTTACATATTCAACTAGTTTTGTCCATGATCAGCCCGCACCAAACAGTCTGAATTTAGGGTCTACACTGTTTGCTTTTTAGTTTAATAGCTTTTGTAAAACATCTAAATGAACAATAAATGGGTCAGTTCGAATAGATAGATGGGCGAATCCATTGTATATTAATTCAGCAGGTAAAGGGTTAAAGTATGCACCAGGTGACCTTATTGTCAAGATCATTGACAGTCATGCACAGCCTGCTCCGAGTCCTACCACTGACATCATCTTTGGTATTAGGAAACTTGTAAATTTTAGATTCCACACAGGAGCCATATGCTTAGAGGGGTACATATCTTTTTGAGATTTTACATCCTGTACAAGTTAGTACATATTAACATATCACAGGGTCACCAAAGGTCTAACCATTATTTACAGTGAAACCCTGCTTATAAGACCACCTCAGCGACTGTAAAGTGGTCTGAAAGAGGGCTGGTCTTTATTTCCAGTTGGAAAATAGTGCATAACTGTCAAAGATATATTTAAAAAGTGGTCTTGATATTGAGGTGGTCTTAATGTGGTGTTTTGCTGTATAGCATGTATGCAAGCCGAGCATAACTAAACACATTCAATTAAGTTACATTTCCTACCTCTTAAGCAAGCAAGATGATTGACAACAGAGAAGTTTCATTTCAATTCCTCTTTACTGGACATATCGCCCCAAGTTTATAAACTGAAAAAAGAAACCAGTCTCAAATCTCAAGGATGCTTAAGATTTGAGACTGGTTTCCAATCTATTTTTTTAATTTTGGGGCTTTATATCACGGAGCTGTTGACATCATTTCAGTGAGCTGCATTACCTTCATTAGTTGTGCAGTATCTCTGCCAGTTGATGGGGCGACTTGCTGCAATGTCAGCACAGGCTTTCAAGTGCTCAATCTGAAAGTACATTTAGTATCACACACTTAGCAAATATTTTTCACACTTTGTTGGTAATTCATATTTCAGAAATACTTTTATTGTATGCAACCTAAGTTACTAGACCTGTAACATACTGACCAGTGCAAGAATGACTTATCAATAACACTAACAAATTTTCTAGGTTACACTGAACCATAAAAGCATGTCTAAATACTGCAAATTCATTTTTACCCATGGGGTCCAAATGTTAAACAGCTTTAGACAAAACATTATAATTATATCTTAAGATTTTTTAACTTTAATCACAATTTGAATTTAACCATTAATTTGAATGATTGAAGATTTTAAACACTCATTTTTATGACCACAAGCACATAGAATTAAGAAGAATACATAGTTATACAGCTGACCCTTAATTTTGTATAAATATCTGTATATATAGAGAACTGACAACAGGGAATGGCTTAGAGGAAAACTAGGGAGAAATAGTCTCCCAAAAACTTCTGACCTCTTCTCAGCCAATTAAGAGGTTTTTTTCTTTACGTTTCATACAGGAAGACAAAATCCTAGTACTTTGGTATCATTTTATTTAGCGATGGCTTAATTTTCGCGTATTTCGCGCTCAGGCCAGTGCACGAATTTAAAACCTAAGCTAAATTTTAACCATATAGTTCCACATACGTATCCGGAATGTGGTAATGTCCGAATTTACCTACACTTTTTATTTAGTTGCCCGTATCGCTTTTTGTATAAATTTGAGGTATTGTATAATTATATTCACGTAGGAAATAAAATAAGTTATTACTGTCGAATTTCTTTTGGAATATTTTTAATGTTACTTTAAAACTGTAACGACAATTAAGTCCGTGCATTGATGTCAGAATAAGTCACGTTTTACCGAACAGCATCATTGTCATCTCATTCAGTTTATTTTGACATGTAAAAACTTTTTAAAATTAATAATCCTTTTTAAGTAATTGTTTTACAATTTATTGACACTTGTGAACATAAAACGGGTACGCAATTTAACAATCCAATTATGTTATAAATGGTCCAGAGAGATGGATCATACGGGTCCCGTGTCAATTAGCGGCGCCAAATAAACAGCGGTCCGATAATTGACTAACAAAGGAAGTGGTAGTTGACAGGGGCCAACTGACACATGGTTAGCTCGCGTGTTCAAATAAACAAAGGGTAACAATAACAGATCGGTCAAATATAGATTATAATAATGATTTTGGATAATTTTTATTTTTTTTTAAATTGGTTTTGCGCGAATTTACGTCCGCGCGAAACAGTCTTTTTCGGCGATTGCGCGAAATTTCGTGCCAGCGAAATTAAATGATACCACAGTACATTGTAACACTGTTCACAGTGAAAAACTCACCAGCACAAGTAGAGAGTCATAAGGCAAGATGACACTGTGTGGGGCTACTTCAGTTGCCGACAGTCCACTCTTGTTACACTGTTCTATCACAGCAGACAGGTTCTTCTCTATGGAGTACAGGTCCCGAATCTCACGATATCTGTCCCGGGAACCGCTGATAAACAACAGCAACTGAAACATACATTCATCTTAATGCTTTAATTGTCTCTCAGAATTTGCTAAAAATCTGTAAATTGTAAACACATTGTGTTGATTTTTTCACTGTTTGTAGAGGGAATGTTCTGGCAACAAAATCGTATAAGAAAATAAAAACATGTGAACAGCAGAGCTGCTGCAATCCTATTAACTTTTGAACAACCCTCATACCTCTGTAATTTTTTATTAATTTATTTCTGTTAGCGCAGTTTTCCATTAAGAAACAGAACAGACAAATAATTGTGTTACTAGTTGATGCAAATAAAATCAGAAGCTTGATTTTAAGTTACTGTCAATAAACTCAACTAAGTGATTGAAGTCTAGATAAATATGTAAAAGTCTACCTTTCTGGCCTGTTTCTTGACAAATGGTGTTCTTTGTGCCATCATGTATTCTGCCAGTGTTGTGTTCCATACAGGGTCAAACACGGCTGTCGACACACACTGTACACTGTCTCCTATCTTCTTCAACTGTAAACAAACATGCATCTGACCATGTAAACAAACACATATATCTCCTTCTGAACAAACACCTAATTGATACTCAATCTAAGCTTCCCAAGACATTTCAGTTTGATAAAAACACTGTACAATTTAATGCAAACATCAACAGTAAAATGATTCAGGTATCATCCCACTTCTTAACTGTGAACCTTTTTAAGATGCACAAATGGAAGATTCA
>JAZAYU010000525.1:62500-274030 GCA_038501625.1 Corbicula japonica | reverse complement strand
TTTCCCAAATCGAAAGTAAGGATCATGGAGGGGAATATACTTGTTCATTGTGCAAGGATTCTTCGTTGCGTATTCCTGGTCGTACACTCTTAAAGTCACCTGCCTCTTCTTCGGTGAGCGCCATTCTGCAAGATGAAGTATTGATCTCTGGATCTGAAAGGGATGTAGGGGCCAAAATTGCATCTACAACGGAAAAATTAGAAAACGTATGTGAAAGTGAAGGGATATTGGTTTAATCTAGAAGTAGCAACCATAACTTTGTATGTTCTAATTCTTCAGATGAAACTTTTGTTAAAGACACTGACGGAACACAGAAACCTTTCGATGTTTTATCCCCTGAGCTAGTAGGTGAAGATACTCTTGCAAAATCTGTGCAAAATGAAAGTCCCAGGGAGGTGCATTGCACAAAGAGCGAACAAGCAGCTGTCCTAAGAACAAAATCAATTATGCTAGATAAGCGTGAAGAAGAAATTAAAATTAAGGAAAGAAACAATGTTGATCTTATGAAATCAAAGTTAAAAGTTGAAACATATGCAAAAAAACTTGAAAATAAGGTGAATGCACTTGAACTCACTATTAAATCACTGCAAAATAGGATTAATAATTTAGAAGGTACTACGCCATCAGTAGATAATGTTGCTCATACTCCGGTTAGTCAGAACTCTGAGAATACATTTGGCAACCTACAGTTCTCCAACAGCTTTAAGTCTCTCCACGATAGAATAAGCAATATCGTTTTCGCGCAGATAAGTCGACAGCTGGACACTATTGAAAAATCTCTGAATAATACTGGTGAAACAAGTTCATCATTTAAGCCGACTGCAGAGAACTCTCAGAATTTCACACCTGTGTCAACAGCATCATGTGCTCCCACAATTGTCAAGGACCATTTATCAAGTCAACCAAACCACCTTAATTATGGTGTGGAGAGGACTCAGACTGTGGAGATGTTACCAACCGAGGTTAATATACAACAACTGACAGGTAGTCCAATTTATTACAAATGTCCCAATCCTGTGGAGATGTCACAGAACGTGTTACAGTCGCAGAAACACCTCCAATCTTCGCAGGCTTTTAATATTAAGCAGCCATGTGTGCCACCCCATGGGATTGATTTAACACGCCCACCCCCACCGGTTCCCCCAGTTCAGATGGCCATACCGGTACCTGTGATCTCTACTCAACATCAAGCACAATTCCAACGAACCACAACCAGTAAACAAGACAGGGAGCCTGTGGATCTGGATCAGGAGCCTTCTTTTCAGCGGGTCAGCCATCGGCGAAACCAGTTTTAACTGAGGACCGCATGACTTTACGTGTTGCCTCTTTCAACTGTAAGAACGTTAAGACTTCAACATTTGCAATTAATGAACTATTCCAATTTCGTGACTTTGTATGTATACAGGAACATTGGTTGTTTCAAGCTCAAATTAATTTGTTAGGTGAAATAAATTCGTCAATTCATGTTGCTGCTAAGGGAGCGGATTATAATAACCCGTAACCGCCAGTCCAAATGCCAAGAGGGTATGGAGGCGTTGCTGTGCTCTGGAAGGATCGGTATAATAGTTTGGTCAAAATATTACCAGATGGCTCGGAGCGTATTCAATGTGTTGAATTAGGTAATAAGAACAGTAATTCACGAAAAACTTTAATAATTTCGGTGTATTTTCCATGTCGATGTTACTCAACAAGCAATGAAGACTTCTGTGCATGTACATATGAACTTTTTGAAATAATAAGTATTCTTCAACTCATAATATTGTTATTGGAGCAGATTTGAATGAAGATCTCAATAAAAACAACTCTGACAGAAGAGCTACATATGTTCGGCAGTTTATTTCGGACTGTAACATTCAATTTGGCTGTGTGTCTTCAACTTTTACTCATCCAAATGGCTGTGGTGAATCCGAAATTGATTATTTCTTCAAGTGTGGGGAAACTCATTTCACAGATTGTCATAAGGAAATTATTGAACTTGCATCTAACGTCTCAGATCATATGCCAATAGTTACAAATATTACTGTGTGTTTGACAAGCGCAGGCAAACCAAGAACTAAAAAGATTAGCAAATTGTCTCATATACGCATAAATTGGGATAAGGTTGACAAAGAACTTTACGTAACCTCAGTGAATGAAAATCTGGAAAAGTCTAATCATAATACTGTTAATTACATAGATATTGAAAACACTTTAAACCATCTTAATAAAGTAATGATAACTGCAAGTGAAAAAGCCATCGGCAAAAAGAAAGGTGGGAAAAAGTCAAAACCCAAATTGTCAGTCTGGAATGAAAATATATCTGATGCTTTGAAGTCAGCCCGTCTAGCGCATAAAGCCTGGGTGCAGGCTGGGAGAAGCTGTAACCCAAGTGACCCTCTATATATTGAACGTAAAAACTGTAAGACTGCATTTAGACGTCAGTGTCGAATAGCTGTAGCAGACGAACTTACACTTGAAAGAAACAACATAATGACGGTCAGATCCGGTGATACAAAGTTATTTTATAAACTTATTAATAAACAAAGGGGAATTTTGAAAAATATGGTTGATGATCTTTATGTGGAAGGGACTTGCTATTCAGGTGGGGATGCAGTTCTCGAGGGATTCAGGAAACACTTTGAAAACCTTGCTAAACCTTCTGATAACGTATTTTTTGTATCAAGCATATCATGATCAGGTGGAGAAAGAATTTCAGGTTATTATAAGCAATGTAAAAAACACTCGTGTAGAGCTAGTAACTATGGAGGAATTTATAAAAGCACTTAAATCTATTAACACTGGTAAATCCCCTGATGTGTACGGCATCACAGTTGAACATATTCTTCATGGAGGTGAACTTTTATGGGCTGAACTACTCACGGTTATAAATAGTGTATTTGAGTCTGCGGAAGTTCCTACGTGTTTGAAGATTGGCGTCTTATCACCGGTTTACAAGAACAAAGGGCATCCAACAGAGGCTACAAATTATCGAGGTATTGCTGTTCTTCCAGTAGTGTGTAAAATTATAGAAACAATCGTAAGAAATCGCATACAAGAACATGTTCTTTGTAATCAAAATATTTCTCAACGTGGTTTTACCAAAGGTGCATCACCCTTAAATGCAGCCTACATTCTAGAAGAATTTTACCGGGAGTGTGCCGACTTTGTGTTATTAGACGCAAAAGCAGCGTTTGATGTTGTTTGTCATACCCATTTATTGAGGAGACTTTACCATGCTGGAGTAGAAGATCGACACTGGTTACTCGTTAAATCGCTACATGAGAACACCTCAAGTGTGGTGAAGTTCAAAAATCTTACCAGTGAAGAATTCCAGATCTCTCAAGGTGTACGCCAAGGAGGAATTCTTTCCACCGATCTGTATAAGACTTACGTAAATCCTTTGTTAAACCAATTAGAGTTATCGAACATAGGAGGGAAAATTGGATGTACAAAAACAAATAACTGTGCATGTGCCGATGATATATGTTTGATGAGTATCTCGGATTACGAAACACAATTATTGATCAACATTGCTAACAACTTTGCAAATGAAGAAAGGTATCTTCTGCAGCCATCTAAGACAGTTTCCATTGAACTGAAAAACTAAAAAAAAATAAACGGGTGTTTAAATTTTGAATTAGGTAAAGAACCGTTGGGGAAAGTGAAATCATCGCAACATCTGGGTATAACAAGAACACCAACTGTAGCTGAAAATGCGGAAGTTAATGTGAGCAACAACCTGGCTAAGGCAAGGCAGACATTGTATTGTTTGTTTGGAGCGGGACTTCATGGGGAAAATGGACTTGACCCATTAACAACAATACATCTCTACAGAACATATGTACTTCCAGTTCTATTATACGGTTTGGAATTATTACTACCCTCCAGAAAGCTTGTTGAAAAACTTGAACTATTTCAGAAGAAGACTTTGAAACAATTTATGTCATTACCAGATAATGCAGCCGACCCGTCTGTATATATCCTATCTGGGCTGCTTCCAGTACAGGCTGTGCTTGATCTGAGAGTGCTGTGTTTCTTCAACAACATATGTAATCAAAGTGAAGAAAGCCTTGAAAAAATGATACTTATACGACAACTAACCGTAAAAAACGACAGATCATGTGCCTGGGCTGCCCAGATACCGGCACTTCTTGCGCGATATGACCTGGAGGATATATTTACATACATAGAAAATCCGATAGACAAATATAAATGGAAGAAATATGTGTATACAATTGTCCATTGTCAGTGGAAAAATCAAATTGAAGACAGAGCCCGACTGTACCCGTCTCTAAAATACATAAACTGTACATATCTGCCAGGGAAATGTCACCCGATACTACGTATTCCTTGCACATCAGTGTTAGAATCGTCCAGAATGCCTGCATGATTAAAGCTTCTGACAGGAACATATAAACTTCAAACAAACCAATCGAGCTAGATTTAATCAAAATGCAGTAAAACCAGAATGTCAGGTGTGATTTTCTGCCAATGAAACTGTGGAGCACTTTGTATTGCATTGTCGTCCGCTCAAACATGTCCGTGGACCGGTTATTGAATCCATTACAACCCATCTACAGGAGAACAGTGTACAAAGATTTAAATCATCCAGTGACTTATTGCGGCTGATAATTGACTTTTCAAGTGTCTTCCCTCCATCAATGCAAGTAACTGAACTATGTAGAAAAATTGAATTTGAATCTCGAAGGCTTATATATAAACTGCACAAAGCGAGAGAGTCTATCTATAGGGGTTCCAATCCGGACTGATCGGTCGTCAGGGGCATGCGGTCTGTATACTTAATATACAGGTTTCAAATAATAACTACAAACAGTGTTAATAGAACTGTAGGCATATGCGTAAATATAACTGAAGGACTTAAACAACTAGAGCGTATATAGACCTGTTGTGTTGTGTTGTGTTAATCATCATAGTGGTAGTGGATTACCTAACCTGGGGTTACCAGGGTTCGCCATTGTTGGCGGTCAAGACAAGAAGAAGAAGAAGATGGCTACCAATATTCGAATATTTGAATGCCGACGGGACATTCAAATAACTTTTAATATTCAAATATTAAATTTTGTAAAATGAAATATAAAGAAAATCAAATAATTTTTTGTTTTTCCCCTAAACATGCTAAATTCGATGTGCCAATTAACAGAAACACTGGTGTTATTATAAGACGTGCATATTCAATATATTGGCCCCCAATAAACAGCAATTGGCAGTTTGAGTGACAAGTAAACGTCAATTATCGGCGATTCTGTAGAACAATACCGATCCGCTTTTCATAGAGAATTATTTACAATCATGGTAAACGCTGTCTAGTGAGATCGTCTTTTTTGACGCAGTTCTTTTTCAAATTCGTTTGCTAAACATTTTCCAAACACAATGTATCACTGTTTCTTTCTCTTTAACCGTCAATAATTTGGCCACTTTACTGATTCGTCGATAGCCTGAATAATAGTGGCAATGTGACTATGCGCCAAAATTGGACAAGTGTTTACGGAATTAACCTGCACTTCATTCCTTTTACGTACATTACCCTAAATGCAATATATTATACACAACTGTAAACCTATAAAAATGAAACGTTTTAATCTGCATTTTTTCATATGTTAAACATGTTTTTGTTTCGAAAGTCCCTACTTCGATTTTCAAATATCTAAGACAAAGTTTTTATCTACAAAACCCTCCACAAACAATGTGACGGGACCACATGGGTTATCTTATCAAAAAGGAATGAAAGATAAAAATAATTTTTATGAAATGAGCTATATTGTCTAATCATTTTGTCTTGTTTGATTTGTGTGGACCAGTTTTAAGTTTGAATTTGTTTTAACATTAAAATAAGCGATGTGTTCGAACAAATCAGGTTACGATGAATGAAAGTGTGGAAATTTTCGCTTTAGTTTCGGATAAATTCTTAACACAGGACTATCTAAGAAATGAGTAAACATTATAAACTGGTAAGGAGAATTTCTGTTACAAATAGATTTTGTCGGAACATATAATGAACAAATGATTAATTTGATATGTTAAACTGGATTTTTAAGGATGATAACTTAAAATCCCATTTTCTATTACCATTGACAGTTCCAAGGCAAAAATCAGTTTTCATTTGTCATAATTTATCAGTTGAGTCTGGAATGTCTACTGTTGGCTGTCATTGTTACTATTTTTAACTGTTGACATTTTCTTCGACTTCCTTTTTCTCTAAGCGAAAAAATGCCGATTATGTGATAAGTTTTATGCTTGCCAGTGAATTATTGCATTTTCTCGTCGAAATGAATATGGTATTTCACTGTTCTTTAAAGGTAGAATATAATGTCTTATTTACGATTTTTAATCACGATGGTATCCATACGCACATTAAATTCGAATGTTTCCAGTTTGGTACATGGCGGCATTACTAAACGATATCAACAAACGTTTTTGATGCCATTTCTCGCATATTTTTATGTCCGTTTCACGCCAATTGTGAATTTAAATTAAAAAATTAAAGCATAAAATAAAAAGAAAATATGTGTTAACATATGAAAGAAAGAAATAAATTTTACTCTTGAACTCCGGAATTACTCGTATGTATTTTTACTTGTGGCTGCGTCAATGAAATTACGACCCCAGAGCTGACACGGTGAAATATTTTTTTCTATCTTACACAAGTAAAACAAATATTCTCTATATTATTGTGTATTTGGCCACTCCCCATTGCCTTCGTTTTTGACCGATTGAGAGATTTGATATAATGGGCTTTGAAAGAAAATTGTTTTCATGAATTCAGTTATAGCTTGTTCGAAGGTAGCGTGTAAAAATGTGTGTGTTTTCCTGTATTATATCTTTCAACTTTGCATTTATTTCTTAATTTCATGTTATAAGCGTAGTTAGATAGGTCTGTTTTAAATGGCATAATATTAAAACTGTCAAATAGATTTTTTAATACCGTGGTATTTCACGAAATGTTATTTATTAATGTCCGAAAACATCAAATTGAATACTGTTGAAGACAATTTTTATATTTTCATTGTTTTATTCTATTAATATAATTTACTGAGTTAGTTTTTTTTCAGTTAGCATTGAAACACATTTCGATCATGAAAACACATAGAGTACAAACCGTAAGACTGTTCCAATATTTCGTCGGTTGAAAATAATACAGGCGGCGATTAATTTGAAACACTGTCATTGTTATAAAATGATCGTTGCAGACAATCACACCAATAACAAGGCGGATATTTTAAAATAATGCGTGGACTTTCCCCAAACAACTAATATATAGACTTACTATTAAGCATCTTTTCTTAACATTTTTATATATACAGATAATTATAGAGTACGACCGTTAGTT
Organism: Corbicula japonica; assembly: GCA_038501625.1. Lineage (NCBI taxonomy): Eukaryota > Metazoa > Mollusca > Bivalvia > Venerida > Cyrenidae > Corbicula > Corbicula japonica. Next base: position 266,703 of record JAZAYU010000525.1, on the reverse strand, counting down.
TAACAAAATACCAGCATGACTTAACAGTATAATTTATTATGAGTTAGTAATAGTAATGAAGTTACATTGTATAAATCTTACTGAATGCGCAGTGGATTCACGAGTTATTATATGTTAGGTGAAGATTTTTGTTTCAAGTGCATTTAAGTGTTTTACGTGAACATATCAGGCAGATAGCTGTATATTTATGCAAGTCGATTTATCTTTGTGTGCCATTTGATTTAAAATTAAAACTTTATAGCGGAAATTTAACACAAATAGATAAAAAGGGAACTTTGAAAGCCGAAGAAGACGACAAATATGAAAATTCAAGGCATTTTTTAAATAGCAACTATAAAGACTTTGTTTGAAGGTTTTAAAACTGAGCTCAGATTTCTAACTTTCAATTATCAGTTTTGAGACTGTTCTTAATTACATTCAACCAATCACATTGCGATGATCTGAGATTCATTTCGCAGATTGCAACTGAATAAAACTGGGCATTGACACTACTTGATAAAATTAAAACCTTTATTTTATTTAAAAAGACAAAAACACAGAAGGGCAAAATAATAATATAGCTGGTTTTCAGACTGGTACCATATTGCAATCGTAATGTTGTTGTTTTAACACTGTCAAGAATGTTCTTTTACTTCTTTTATATTTGCGTAATAACAACGTATTACTAAAAGAAAGTGATTGTTGTATATTTTAACGATAAATTCGTACATGTATATTCAGAACAGCAGGAAGTTAAAAAAGGCATTATGCTTTTGATTTCAATTAAAAAAATGGGATAAGATTAAAGGTTAAACAATGTCAAGCTATTGTGTAAAGGGAGAAAACAATTACATGTATCAAAACGTGTGATTAGTGTTCGATAACAATAAAACAACCGTATCTCAAGATATGCCAATTTAACCGATTTCGCATTGAACCACTACAAATTCTTCAAATAAACTTACATTTCAGCCGTCCGAAATATATGTTTTTCAACTTGCCTATTGAAGGAACGTGATCGGCAAATACTGATTGTGATAAGAATGCTGTGATAAATTCAACGTATTCAATGTATCAGTATATATATTGTACAAAGTATATCAAACAATGCAATACAGGGCAATTTATCGAAACCTGAACATGTTTATCTATGGCTTTTTAATGAAATATTAACAAATGTCATCGGAATTGGACATGATTTATTTACTGTTCAATTGAAAATAAAACTTTTTTTGTGCAATGCTCTTTAACTTCTTTGAGTATTTGCTTTTGCATCAATGTCAATTTTTGCTAAGGTATATAGTTCTAAAGTTTCTTAAGAAATTGTCTCCGAGCTTTTGATTTAATTAAGCAGAAGTATTGTTTTCAGCTGTAAATATTAAACCTGTTTTATTCCTCGCCAGTTGATGTTACTCAAAATGAACCTTGCTCAGTTGAAAGTCGATCAACTGTTTTAACAGTCATGAGCCTTGCCGTTGTTGTAGACTGGAGCAATTTTACCATGTCAACCGATATATTTTATGTTCATTTGAAGATGTGCCTATCTACCGTTTTGACTTTATTCATATTTCTACTAAAAAGTTAAATCTCTCTAGGATATCATTTAGAACTGCCAAAATCAAACTTTTACTATGTCACGTTGGATAATAACGTCTTCTTAAAGTCGGAACATGTAACGTTTAAAGTACAAAATGAAATAGTTTTGCCACAGAAGTAGGCGATATAATTTCTTATCAATTGAGTTATTTACTATATCTGTGATTATCAAATGGGCTAGTTGATAATACTTTTGCAAACAATAAAATTAAAAAGCATTTTACAGTTTTTTTCTATATCCTTTTGATAAAAACTGAGATGTTTTTGCATGTATGCAACAGAAATTTTTATTCAAAGTTTAGCTTCTTCAGATAAATAGAACATATTCTCAAGAATTTCAAATATAAACAAAACAAAAGCACTGTGTCTATGTTTTTAAAAGAACACTACCTATCAGTTCCAGCAGTACATTAAGTTTAACTTACACACATAAAAGCTTGTTTTATTGCGCCATACATTTGTGGTAAACTAGCAAGAAAGAAAACAATGAGAAATATGCATATCAGGAAAGCTCCATTTAGAAAATAGCCGATTCAATTTGAATGATGATTCTTTTATAATTAGAATATGTTTTTACCATGTCCGTTTTTTTTAAATAATTTAAAATTGAAGCCTTCTTCGATCACTTCAGTTCTTGTTGAAACTACAACGTTGGCATAAAATTAATATTGCATACAATGTTATAAGCTCCGCTTAAATTTAAATGCTTAGTAAGCTTATTTAGCTTATCTTACTGTATAAAATGTATACAAAATCGATTTGGTACCTCTATTAATAAACAAGTATTAGGCATCCCAATTAGTACTTAGTGTGCCACCATAATACTGATCTGTTTTATACTGTAATGAAATAAACTTTATGTTATTGATCTCTTTCTACCAAATATCAAGATGATATAATTAAAGCTTTAAACAACATCTTTAGTTACCTCGATGATTTATTAAATATAAAGTATAATCATTTTCCAACACGTGTTAATGATATTTATCCTAAATAAGTTAATGAAAGCAAGCAAATTTTCTTGATATAAATCTTTTATTGAAAATGGTTACGCCAGCGGCCACTAATAAAATATATAATAAAAGAGATAATTTTAATATAGTAAATTTTCCGTTTTTAGACGGTGATGTTCCTCGTGCATCTTCTTACGGGGTTTATAGCTCACAGCTTGTTCGCTTATCTACAGCTTGTAATGATGTTAAAGATTTCAATGAACGTAAAAATGTTAACACCAGGTTATGCATATCGAAAATTAAGGGACACCTTTTTGTAAGTTTTATCACCGATACCCATATGAAATAAAACAATACAGGTGCAGTTTAAAATTATTATTGCATTCAGGTATTTCACAGCCTGTTGTTTTAGTAGATTTAATTTATAAACTAAAGAAAATAAAAGGCTATGTAAATTTCTCCACGTTATTCGTAAAAAAACATATGTTAATTAAAAAAGAAATGTTACCGACATAATTCTCTACAGCGCTCTGCAGGCTTGGTGATTTACCTATTTTCAGTTGATTATTATGCTTACCGCTTTGGATGCACGATGTAGACAGGGTTTAAGAGTTTATGAAGGTTTCTGGGCAATTCTTGTAAAAGAACATAGAAGCTCGATTTGTGTCTTTTATCCCTTCCATCGTGTTCTTGCTGATTTTACCACAGCTGTTCTGGTCTCGGTAAGATCATTGAGTAATTGAGCTTTTTAATGCTATTGGATTCTTCTTGTTTATATGGTTGTGTACTTTTGGATGCAGCATTGATGAATGGGTTAGAATGTTGGTGCATTTTAACACCCAATGGCAAATCTTTTGCCACTGACCGTTCTTAGGCTGTGTTCTCACTTTCTTTAATTGTTTGTGGCGTATATTTTAAAACTGATTATTGCTTAACCATGTTCTCTTCTCCTCTCTAAATTTTAGCTGTGTGGGGACGTTGAATCTACGAAATGTGGCCATTCCAGATATGCATATTTTACTTTTTTAATTTATTATATTGCTTTATTGTTTACTAACCTATAAATAAATGCAGGTCAAATTAAGCATCTATGTCCGAGTTAGAATTATGTTGAACACAGTCACAAGTGTAAGACCTTAAAATAGACTCCCGTACATAAATTTAAATAACCAATGCATATTCAACAAATGATATTCATAGCCGATTCCATTAAATAAGGGATAAACTTACACGCGTTAAAAGCTTAGTTACTGTATGCATTTTTAATTTTCATCAAGAAAAGTACAGGTCATGTATCAATTAACAGAGATTTGCCATCTTGAACCGGTGATATTTTTTAACTTCTGTGTGAACATCAAAACCGTTTATCATATGCCGTCTCGAAAGCAGGGCCTTATTTAATAAATATTACTATCCAAACATAAAATTGTATAAAGTGTGTCAGTAAACACATGTGAGCTACTAAGGATATCCCTTTTACTTTATACTAGCCACCAAATGTCTCCAAAATGCAATTTAATTTAGGACTATTTAGTGACAGCCATTGTCAGAGTAGGACCATCCGGTGGATTCTTTACAAGTTATTTGCCTAAACAAAAAGCCTGGTACATAGAAGTATTTTAAACTGTTATATTCCAGAACGATGATACCCCAACGGAAGAAAGTGGGGTTAAGAAATTTTTCGGTGCAAAAGGACCGACTATGTTTAATGCATTCCAAAGGAGTTCTCAAGGTCATGTAAATCCGGCTTTCCAACAGGATGATGAAAACGACACGGATGACAACCTCTCTGACCCAGAATGTCAGAGTTCAACTCAAAACTCCGACACTGAGGGGGAAACGACACATGACGACAGTTCGCAGAGGTATTTCCTTTCACAAATGCTGAAAGTTAAAATTTCATTCAAAATAAAAACATACATACAATTTTACAAATTTGACGCTGAAATAGTTTAAAATATTGCATTATGTTGATCGTATGCTGATAATAAAAATACTTGTAATAAAAAAAATGCAACTATTAGAGTTTACACATTATTTCTGTTGATAATATTGTGACTGTTAGAGAAGTTTAGTTAATCAGAAAATGACATTTTTTTTTTAAACTTATAGTTAAAAGTAACACATTATCTATGCCTCATACTTGTGAATATCTTAATACTTTGATGTTTAGTCGCATAGCTTTTGACCCAGATAAATTGTCTCAATACGAAATACATGGTTTATAAATCGTGTTCATTTCTTTATTTTATAGCTCATGTAGTTTATCAGGTAAATCACAACAGGGTAACGCGTTGATTAAAGGGTATAGACCAAATAAAACCATTGACACAAAAAAGCATTAAACATAGTCTGTCTAAGAAAATCAAGCGAAGCGCCAAGAGATTTTACACAATGACGTCATTGTGTCTCTCCTGAAGTAGTGTTTTGACACAGACAGTCTCAATGCTAAATACATGGTTAATAAAAGCTAGTGACCTTTCGGCGATGTAGACTTGCCTTTTAAAGTACATTTACCGACTGAAGCCTAATTCTGTTTTAACTCACAAGGCGACCGAAATTAAAATTAAATACAGATAAATACAATTTTATAGATTTATCGGGATTTTGTAATATAAAGAGTGTTCATTAAATAATACATTCATCAAGTTCGTCATCAAAATCTATATAATATTCTGCAAAATCCGAAATTATTTCTGTATTAACGAACATAAAGATGCATTGTTCTTATTTTTAAATTGCGAAAACGTTCTATTTAATTACATGTTACGGCTAAAAATATTTCAAATTAGCTTCAAAATTAATGAACAAACGTAAATTGCTATTGAGACAAAATATAAATATTTTTTGTTTTATATCGGTTTCGTTTCCTTTAAGGATTTCGGAAGATTATTCGACAGAGAAAGAACCAGTAGGAAATGGACATATAGCACACGATGGGAAAGATTTCAAAGTTGGCTTCGGAGATATTGAAGAAAAATCCCGTCCACCCCCAGAATCTGAGATTCATCAACGCCGCTCGAAAATGCACGTGTTTTTTTTAAATTTTAAACATGCTATGTTAGAGACTGATTTTATCCGGAATATATATAACACTTTATCAGCTACTGATCTATGATATAAGAAAATAATTGCGGGCAAACCACTGTATTTTTGCTATTTTGAGATCGCACAGATAGTATATGTATATTATTAACAACAACCAAACATTTGTATTTATTTATATGTTTCGGTAAGTTACTCCAATGTTTGCCTCTTATTTGTAAATATTAACTCCCACAGTAGCACTAGGCTTTTCATTATGTATGTGACCATGACTGAAACATTGAAATACTAGTCTTTTTTGTAAGTCGATCTATGAGATTTGAACTTTTTACAAATTGGATATAGAATATCCATAATATAATTATGTTTGATTTTTATTTGTAGAAAAAAACCAAAATCATGGGACAAATTTACAGTCACATCGAAAGATAACGTCTCCAATTCAGATATAAAGTTCTGGGACAAAGTGTTTGTTGTCACAAAGATGGTTATGTGTTTTATCCTGTTCGTGCTGACTCTAGGCACAGCCGTCATCACCAAACTTTGCTTTCTTATCATAACCGCCAACATTTACCCATCACATTCTGAAGACGACGAAAATTACAACCTGAAAACTATGTACGGAATTTTCCACTACAAACCCTCAAACAAACCCACAACCACCAATGTACAATGGATTTGGGCGCTCATCATGATGGCTGGTGCGCCATATTTCTTCACTTCATTAAAGTGCTTGTGGCGTCTGTTATTCCAGATGGCAGGAAGAGGGACTCCATCGTTCACAGTTATATTAGCGGTACTGACTAAAACTATGTAGTTTCTGCATTTATATTAAAATGTCGTATTCCATTATGTAAAGTTTAAGAGTACATGCTTTTATTTTAAACAAGAGAGTGTGCTTTGCATAAGCATCAAGCTATATATACAATAATACAATATGTTAGATTTAGTAGGTTATGTTACAGTAAGGTTTCTTTAACAAACAAAACGGCTAAACATCGAAGCGTCCTCATTCCTGAAAATAAACATAGCTAGGGAAACTCATATCCATTTAGCTTTTAACTTGTGGCTTAGTATTTGAAAAACCCTTCAAAAGTACTTAATCGAAAGGCCAGTGATTGCATTTTAAGACATTTAAAATATTTTATTTCCTTGTCTTGTCTACCAGAATTTAAAAATGTTATAGAAAACCAAATCAGTTACTGTACTAGCTTTTATCAACTACGTGTAACATGTTGTGCGAAACCAAAACTTCTTTTGTAAAGTTACTTATCTGTATTGCGACCTTACCTGTATCTGCGATGAATTCTTTATCTGCTATGAATTTAGTTCCGATCGAAACTTCATCCATAATTAAATGAAACCCGAACATGATGTTAAACACCAGGATTCTTAATATCAAAAATAATATCGACAAAAGTGACTAGTTTGGCCGCAATAGTAATTCGTTTACGGATTAAAAACAATACAAAAAGCATTAAAATAATAAGCGGATATATATGATAATACACTGATATATATATATAGCTACTGTAACAGTTCTTGTCCGAAGATACTAAATAGGAAAACGATTAGTATTCGTAGAAAAGATATGAAATGTGTATAACGAATAAATACAACTAGTATACGATTAATAAATGCGATAACTGTATGGTAGCATACGAATATTACATTGCGGTGTCTAGAGCATATACATCAATTATGTATTCACAATGAACTTAGATCAAATACATATAACCAAATGAATACACAATTATCTCCTTGTTCACAACTAGAATTAATTAAGATAGGAACTATGCTGGGGTTATGTTGACGTTAGCATATCATACACCGGAGGCTATTTTAAATTACTTTAAAATGGTTTATGTTTAATGTTTTTACATATAGGTTCTGGGAATAGAGACGATACATTCTGTTGGCTTGAACATAATGATGTTTATCATCATTCCAAACTTGGATCCCCTTTCCGGCTTGATGATGACCCTTTGTGTAGGCGTTGTTCCGGCTTGGTTAAAGGTATAAGATAATTATTTATGCTTGACAATCTTAAATATTAAATATTCATTTGACGTTTGAAATTCAATCGAATGGTCAAATTAAGGACATTACTGCAATAGTCGAAATGTCCCGTTGTTTATCCGTTAAGCATGTTTTTCATTATCATTCATTTGTATTTTGCTAGTTATCTGCACTTGTAAATGATGAAGAGGTTCAAATACACTGTATATGTAAAACATATGAACTGTATGAAATGAGACAGCAATGGTAGGTTTAAACTTATATCCGTTTGTCCCATCCTCAAATGAAAGGTGTGCAGTTTTCTGTACTTTAACTTAACAAGTAGAGTGTTCTGCATTTCCCAGTTTTCAGGAAAAATGAATCATACAATTATACGGCTGCAGTAATGTCTTTAATTGTCTTACAGACGGGAATGACTGTTTGAGTATTATCAGACGTCATTCAATTACAGATTTTATCAAGGGCCTCTGTCTGTAAACACTTCCTTCCTGATTTAACTTTAGAAGAGACCATTCCTTCTTTGTACACTGTAGGTGTTCAGACTGAGCATTAAGCATTACTAGTAATTTGTCTGTGTGAAAATGTTAATACTGACAAAGGTGCATCCATTTGTGAAATTTAATCTTAAATAATTACATTTTTCATTGACTATGTTAATCTGATCTACAGAGGTGCTTTGTTCATATCCCTGAAATAAAAACAGGGTCACATGAAAGTTTTCTACACCACATTAAAACAGGAAGTCAACACCGATACCATTTTTCCGCAAGGAAGGTTTATTTTAAACTGATTATCTGGACTATAATCGACTGAACATAATACGTATTCCCTATCTAGACTGTCATGTGACATATATGGTTAAAGTAAAGCGTCTACTTTATAAAATATCTAAGTGAAATAAACATAATTACCACTATTTTGATTACATTCCCGGAAAGGTCTGGAATTCAGAAATCAGTTGTTACATGTATATGAACGTATTTTCACACAAGCAAATGATATACGTATTACATGTATTATGACTACTTTCAACTTGGTATCGTTTAACAAGTAAAAAGTACGGGTTATTAAGTACAAAAAAGAAAATCTTACAAATGTTCATTCATTAATATACTTTACACACATAAATACATTATAAACACATGACGCTTCATGTACTTTAGATATTTTATCCAACCGTCGGGCCTACTACCAAACTATCCGAAGACGACAGAAACAAACCAACTCTGTTGAGGTCAACAATGATAACCGTAGTCAGTGTCATAGGAGCTTGTGGTCAGTTGGGGGCCATAGGTACAGTATGTTGCTGAAAACTTGATAGTCATGCATGATCAATTTGAAGAAATAGGTGCATTATATTGTCGATAACAATGATGACCGTAGTCATTTACACAGGAGCGTCTGGTCAGTTGGTAGCCGTAAGTACAGTATGTTAGATAACAACATTATTATCGTAGTCAGTTTCATAGGAGAGTGTGGTCGGATTGGGGCCATAGGAACATGTGTTGTTGACAACAACAATGATAACCATAGTCAGTGTCATAGATGCGTGCGGTCAGTTATGGCTGTTTGTTCAGTAGATTTTTGTTGTCGATAAACATATGCAATATGTTGTCAATAAAAACAAAAAAAATCAGAAAAGGGTGTGGTCAGTCGAAGGCCTTAGGTGCTGAATGTTGTCGATATCAACAATTATAACCTTATTGCGTGTCATAATAGCGTGTCATAATAGCGTGTTGTCAATTGGTGGCAAAAGAAACAGTATGTTCGATAAAGAGGTGCAGTATGTTGTTGATATCAACTTGACAAGCGTAGTCTGTGTCATAAAAGCGTGTGGTCAGTTTGGGGCCATTTGTGCAGTATGTTGTCGTTTAAAACAATGATAACAATAGAATCGTAGAAGCATGTGGTCGGTCGGTTGCAATAGCTGCAGTATGTTGTCGATAACAATAATGCTAAGCAAATTCAGTATCATAGAAGCGTGTGGTCAGTTGTTGGCAACAGTTGTGGTATTTTGTCGATAACAAAAACGATAACCGTTGTTAGTATTTTAGGTTACCGTGTGGTCAGTTAGTGGCCATAGGTACAGTATGATGTGATAACTTGACACTAATATCAATCAAGTCAGCTAAATAAATATTGTGTATTTACCATTGTTAGCTTAATAAATATTGTGTATTTATCATTGTCAGCTTAATACATATTGACTGTGTATTTATCATTGTCAGCTTAATAAATATTGTGTGTTTATCATTGTAAATATATAAAAGTCGTCCATCATCGTAATATCGTTTATGGTATATAATCAGAGTGTCACGTGATTGTCTGCTTATCCATAATCAGTTATATGCACTATATTGACGCGCTTCATTATATTTTTTATAACAAGAGCAACTGTCTTTGAACGATAATAGATAGGGATAAGTCCATTTTTGGAAAAGATGCATTATCATGAAGTCGGTTAGGCGGTCAATGGGCTCGATTATATAAAAAGTCCTAACCGTTAATGCTTGATCTTTTCATTAATTTGTTGTTTTTCACGTTCACAGGTCTTTGGGTCTACCACGTATATTTGTCGCACAGCGGGTTCGAACTACCATATATAGTCTGTTTGATAGTAGCACCCATTTGCACGAGCGTTTACTGGTGGGAAAACTATATCTACGAAGGAAAGAAGGACTCTTCTGGTGTACCATTACTGGCAAGGCACATGCGAAAGTGTAGAACGAAACTTACACTGTACGCGAGTGTATGGAAGACAATTATAACCATTATTATTCCCTTCGCTGTGTTTGGACTTAAATGTGACGAGCTGAAGACTGATTGTATTAATACATTATTCTTTAAGACGGAAACAGCTACGTTGAATTCCCCTATTGAACATGTCGAGCTAACTTCAACAAAGGACTTTAATGGATGTAACAATTACCTTCCCTTGGTAATAGCCGCTATAGGTATTTTGTGTAGCGGTGTTTGCTTCAAGGTTGCCAAGGTTGCCTGCAAGATAATGACTCAAATTGTTGATTACTCTCTACCACTGATGTTATCAACTCCGGCAACATTTGGGATTATAATCGGCTTTTACTATGGGTTCAAACCAACGGACTGTTCCATACCGTTTCCAACTTGGGCAGAAGGTTCTGGTTTTCAAAAGCTTATTAGCCTAGATAGCGATAACATTTTTCAGAGGCTTAATTTCATAGCTGGTATTTGTGGATTTTTCTCATTGCTGCTAGTGACCAACCATATCTGGACCCCTGGAAAAGAACGTCTGCAGACAACAGACAGGTTTGACGTTTTTAAAGTATGACCCGGTTATTTAACACCTGACGTCACAGAAATGATGACATTACATGATAATTTACTTATAATTAGGTTTAGCCGAGTCTTCAAACATTTGAGAGTTAAGAGCAAAATGTAATACGAATATTTAAAAACTGATCCGAAATTAAAATTTATTCGAAACGGTAACAAAGATTTTAATCTAAAATGTTGAAATGATGTATAGCTATTTTCGTTCATTAACTATGAGTCGTTAAATTCATCTTCTTCGGCGAATTCCATATTAGTTTATAAAATTTTTGCAGTATATTCCCAAAATGAACGAGAGCAAAGTAAATGTAACGTTGTTTTCTTTTAGTTTATATTGTCGTTGTAAAATACACGACTAGAAATTTTACAAGATCATTTAGAATGTCTTGTTTGATTTTAAATTATTTAGATTGTTTGTGCAGCCGTTGTACTGTGGGATTTTCTTCGACCAATCTATGATGCTGAATCGACGAAGAATTGAAAAAGCGAAGAGTGCCGATACTGTGGTACGCTTCATGAATATTGAATTTAAATTACGTTGTTTAAGAAAAAACAGCTAATCTCTTTATATATACAAGCCCCACCTTGTGCTCTTTTACACTGAACGTTCGCTATTGGCTTGGCCATCAAGCGACTATAACGAAAACAAAACCCCCAGCAAATAAGCGTTTGGAATCGATTAAGGCTACATAACAGGGGTGATCTCAATCGGTGACATAAAGCTTACTACAAAACGGACTTTCGTTGGTTTAGGAAATATTTTTATCCAAAAGTTAAGATTTCTTGCAGCTGGGCTTATTTGATGGTGGGATTTGTTACATCCTGAAGTTTTGTAAGACAGTATAACTCACCTTTTGCACACCAGTCCCTCACTCTGACAATGACGATTCAGTCGTAGTAAAAGCAACTTACTGATTTATTACTCTGGTCCTATGGGACTTTTGTCTTCTGATAATAAAAAACATTATTTAATAATCATTCCAGCTCATTTTATCGTAAAGAGTTTTAGTAAAAATATTCAGAAGCAAATAAAAAAAAGTCATAGGCTGGCTGAACTTTTCTCATAAAATGCTGTTTTATTTTAAGAAAAACAAAGTCACGAAGATTCCACTACCGGACGAGATGAAAGATGACGACAAGGGAGAACGATCTATTTTTAGAACCATGGAGACTCCAATGATTTACATGTGCGCAACAATGTGGCATGAATCCGAGAATGAAATGACGCAGCTACTCAAATCAATCTTCCGGTATAGAACCTTATTTAAAATTCAACCTTAAAGGTAAATAGTGTTTTGAAATAAGGGACTCGGGTTTTTTTATCGAGTTTCAGTCTATAATTTATAAATCATAGAATTTGGTTAATCTGCAAATACGGATTTGGAGGTTATATGTTCACCGCCATATGCATACCATCGTTTGGGCAGGATCAAAATTGTACTGTAAATATTGAGTTGCGCTCAACCCGCGTATAGGCAGCGTGTGCAGTAATATGCATTTTTATTACTGCCTAAAAGGCTTATTAAAAACAAAATGCAATACTTCCGTATTTGTCGTGTTCGGTGGTTTTGAAAGGTCCATTTTATCTATTGTTCAATTTACATGACATAAATGGACGGATTTTGCTATCCTATTCATTTCGGGAGAGGTTAGCAAAGTCTGACATAATATGTAACTGTTTGCAAATTAGACATGCACAGAGAAGATTTCGTAAATTATTGTATTGTCAATAATGTGATATGTATAGTCGACAACATAGCTTTCCTGGATTTTTGCATTACGATTAATAACCAGTACCGGTCAGCATTTCCCCGTATTGTCGGAAAAATAGAGAAAAAAAGATTTCTACCGGTATACATCATACGAGCACATGATGTACACTACAGAAAAGCCTTTACGAGACAACGGTGAGGAATAAAATGTCTTTCAATTAATAACAAATTCATTGTTTTGATTTTCTCTCGGTACAGTGTGTTCTCATCAAAATGGGCCTACATTGTACATGAAATAACAAATTTGAAGAAAACCGGTCGTCATAAATGTGTAAAATCATGTGTGTTATTTCTCTGATTGGTCACCATGATTTTGTGTATATCTTCTTTCCAGAATGGACGAGGACCAATGTACGAGAAAGTATGCACAGTTCCTGGTCGGGAGACGAGATCCTGATTACTATGAATTCGAAGGTATGTGTAGTGTCTGCTAATAAAGTTAGATGCTATTTTTATACAAACGCGTAAGTTGACAGATACTCGTATACAGTTAAGGTTAAGAAAATGCTAATGACAATCTTACCTTGATGATTTATTAAATATAGATAATAACCATTTTCCATCACTGGTTTATCAGATTTATCCTAAAGAACTACAGCTTAATAAAGCGAACACTTTAGAAAAGCAAGCAAACTTCCTTGATTTAAATCTATCCATCGAAAATGGTTACGTCACTACTAAAATTTATGATAAAAGAGATGATTTTAATTTTAATATAGTAAATTTTCCGTTTTTAGACGGCGATGTTCTTACGGGGTTTATATCTCACAGCTTGTTCGCTTTTCAAGAGCTTGCAACGATATGAATGATTTCAATGAACGTAATCTTTGCACTACAGAAAAACTTTTAAAACAATGTTATCGGTATCACAAATTAAGGAAAACCTTTAGCAAGTTTTATTGCCGATATCCAGATCTAATTCATAAATACAGCTGCAGTTTAAAATCACTATTGCAACAAGGAATTTCACAGCCAGTTTTTTTATGGAGATTTAATTTATAAACTTAAGGAGATAAAAGGCGATGTTAATTTCTCCCGGTTATTCGTAAAAATCATCTGTAAATTCAAAAAGAAAGGTTACCAACATGATATTTTACAGCACTCTGCAGGCCTGGTGATTAACTCATCTACAGTTGATCATTATGCTTACCTGTTTGGTTGCACTACGGTGGCAGGGGTGTAAGAGTTTATAAAGGTTTATAGGGAAATCTTTTCTTAAAAGAACCTAGAATCTCGATTTGTTTCTTTTATCCCTGTCATCGTGTTCTTGCTGATTTTACTCCAGGTGTTCTGGTCTCGGTAAGATCATTGAGTACCCGCCCTTTAGCTTTGCAATGCTTTTAAATTCTTTTGTTTATAGGTTTGTATGCTTTTGCATGCAACATTGTTGAGCTGATGGGTGGGTTGGAGTTATTTCACCAAGACAATTTGTACTTGTTTTGTGATACGAGAACCTGTTGGGGCAAGTGTGAGGTTGGTGCACCCTAGAACCTGGTTTAAACCCACAGTGGCAATTTGTTTTGCCACTGACCGTTCCAAGGCGGTATCCCCAAAGGTTCTCTTCTTCGTTAATTGTTTGTGGCGTCCTATTTTAATTGGCATACGTATATAAAACATGCGCTCTCTCTCTTCCTTTCTTCTTTTTCGCTGCGTGGGGAGGCTGTGTTTATTTAGTGTGGCGATTCCTGATATGCATATATTGCTTTTTTTATAAAAGAAAAACAACTTGTAATATAAATAGCAATTTGACAATACGGGATACATGGAACGATCACTATGAAATACTGTAACGGGAGTGGTATGAATTTTAGACATGTGTAAATCAAGACATTTTAGTGCTTAATTTAATGATAACATGTCGAATTAAGCCTTAAGATTCACTGAATATGAAAATAAAATCATCTTTAAAAATATGAATATGTAACCGATAATGTAATCAAAATTGCGAAATGCGAATGACAATCTGAAAGAAATCTGAGTAACAATTAAAATGAATACTGTTTTATATGAGTGCAGTTGTACATCGAATTCTTATCTTAATAGCAGTTCTTTAATGTCAATAATAATCTTAATAACAGTTGTATAACCTGAACGATAATTTTAACACCAATCATGCGATTCAATTACATTTTAATTCTAAAATAAGAGTGTTTAAACTTTCATCGTGTTGCAGCATAGACACTTCCGTTTCCTTTTCAGCCCAAATCTTCGCGGTCGATAAGCATTTGAATATAAATGTTGAGGGATAGGAAACAATTAAATGACATAAACCGAAAATATTAATTCTGCATTTTAGGTTCAGGTTCAGAATCATCTTTCTCGTCTGTTATAATTATTTCTTATTGGGAAATGGAATCACTGATTTTATGAAGATGTTACTGACTGACCCAATTATTTATTATTTCAGAATCGATCACATGTTTGTTTCTGTATTGTTATATAAATACAAAAAAGTGAAATATGCATATCAGGAATGGTCACATCCAGCAGACCCAGCCTCCCCACACAGTCAAAAAGTAGAGAGGAAAAGAGAGCATGGTATTACAATAATCAGTTTCAAAATGGACGCCACAAACAATTAACGAAAGTGAGGACTCGGGGGGTTACCGCCATGGAACGGTTAGTGGCAATCTAATTTGCCACTGGGGGTTTAAACCAGTTTCTAGTGTGCACCAACCTCACTCTTGCCCCAACAGGTTCTCATATTACAAAACAAGTACAAGTTGTCTTGTTGAAATTACTCCAACCCACCAATCGGCTCAACAATGTTGCATGCCAAAATACACAAACATATAAAACATAAGAAGTTACGTCAACCCAATTAAAATGAATTCCCCTTTTTCAGCTCATATATTTTTCGATGACGCATTTGAAGGCCACAAAGATGACGAATATAACTTTACAGTGAACGAGTATGTGAAGTTACTGCTGAAGACGGTCAAAGTGTCAGCAAGGTAATTTATCAAGTCAGGCCCGGACGCAGCCCTATGGCTGAGGGGCTGCAGCCCCCCCCAGCCTGGCCGCTTTTTTTAGTTGCCTTTAAAATCTGCCTGATCAAGTGTTGTGTATTGAAACATTGCACTGGCCAGCAATTAATTACCATGGATACATGTGG
Organism: Corbicula japonica; assembly: GCA_038501625.1. Classification (NCBI taxonomy): domain Eukaryota; kingdom Metazoa; phylum Mollusca; class Bivalvia; order Venerida; family Cyrenidae; genus Corbicula; species Corbicula japonica. Next base: position 250,912 of record JAZAYU010000525.1, on the reverse strand, counting down.
CTCAGGGGCATATAACAGTGATGTAAACATGTGTAATTAAAATAAAATTTTTCATTTGTTGCTCGCTCAGCCATTGCCCAACAAAAACAGGTGGAACAATAGCGTTCTGAGTGCAGTAAAAGATTGTAAAATCGTTACAAACACTAGGAGCAATTAGCAGTTTTTTTAGGAAATCGTAGAGATTCTTTCATTTTCTTTTGTTTTCTGCAAAACTACAAAAATTTAAGACTGTTTAGCTCAATATCTGTCCACAATTTTAAGAGTGAAATGTATTTTTGACCAGATAATGGGCACATTCTGAAAATGAAGAGTTCTCAGAGTACACTTCATTCATTTGGATTTAGTAAAAAACAAAAGTTGGATAATTTATGTTCATCCAGAGAACTGTTAATTTATTGCACACTGAATAAGTACAGATATAGTTTCGGTATACTTAAAATTGCACCATTTTAGCACACCGCATAAAAAAAATCTAATGCGGGAGGGGATACCCCTCCCGCATCCACCCCGTCATCAGCCTCCCCCCAGCATGTACCAGTCTGGATCCGGGCCTGCTGGTGTATTGTTTTTTTATTCAGATTTAAAACTTATTTCGTACTTAAAACAAAATGTTACAGCTCACTAAAAGTTTCTCACGACGAGACTTAGTTCTATCACTTCTTGCTAATTTGGTCTGATATCCTAAGTATAAACATTAAAAAAGTCTCACGCCATAATGTTAATTTGACCTTTCTGAATTCTTATATTATGCACAAAGCTTGTCTCTAGGGATGGGACGGAGAATTTGTAAATAAGGCGAATTTGGCAGAGAAGGAACAGTTATAGACAGAGAAAAGAATCCAGCCAAATCGCACAGCCATATATTACAGAGGAACAGGAGATCTTTAATTTATCTAATAATCTATTTTTTCAAAATTGTACACAACCAGTGAACACATATTTGCCAGTTATCACTGTGACTTCTAAATCCATTTATTATTGAATAGAAAACGACTGATTATCTTTAATTATATATAATTAATTTTATTCAAGACATATTACATTGTATGCCGATTTTCTTCGTCTGTCAATTTAAATTATAAAAATAAAGGTGCGACGTCTTTAATTTGTACTAAACAAAAGTTATTTTACCCTGTAATGTTTAATTTATGATTTTGTTTAATTAATTGGAGTTTTTTCCCATGTCTAAGTCTCACCAATTCGAGTAATATTATTTAACAGACGACTTACATAATATTACGATTATAACAAACAGCAATTAAAATGATATAATTGTCTAGATGTGTTTGAAGATGAAAACAGTCGGGGTCACATTATAACAATGTGGTTAGGTAGAGACGTTTTGTTCTTCAGACATACTTCAAAAGCCGTAAAAGATAACTCCAAAGCAGCTTCATGGAAAAGTACCAATAGTACTTTTATACGATAAAATGCCTATCCCGAGGATTCGGTTTTTTTCTGGTTTCAATTTAATAAAAACTGGCTTTGTAAGGACAAATCGGTATTAATATTTCTTAGGCTGAATATAAACTTAAAGAAATAAGCAACGAATCTTCTTTTAGCACGAAATAAAGTTCGTGTTTATAGAAGTTCCGTGCTTAATTCCTTTAGTTATATATAATATACTAAAGTAAATTTAAAAGTAACTTTTTTAAACAACGAAGTTCCATTTCAATTTTTTTAATTAAATTTAAATTGAGATAAGAGACCAGATTATTGAACTTCAAGTAGAGGTCACTCTCAAATCTCAAGCATGCTTAAGATGCTTAAGATATTGGACTTATGCTTTCTTAATGTTAAGTGTCCATGCGTTCTTTCTTAATGTTAAGTGTCCATGCGTTGATTCTTTCTTAATGAGTATGTAAAAAGGCAAGATGGATGCCAAAAGCGATAACTTTAATTCTGTCATACCAAAGTTAAAGGTCAAATAGGTCTAGTGGATTTACATTAAAATGTACGCGTGTATTCTCACATCAATATTTATATCCGTATTGAAACACTACCTACGCTACAAATAATAATATTGCTTCCTGATGCTTTAAGTACATTTAAGCAATAACAGTGTATTCAACTTAATAAGAGAAACTGAGCCATTTTAAACATTTGAACTATACGACGTATTTTTACTTAAACACATCATATGTGCCAGGGTCAGAATGCTTATATTGAATAAGAGGAACAATGGCCAAGGTTATAAAACTGAGAATGGAAACCAGTCTCAAATCTCAAGCATCTGATTGGCAGAAATGGCGACCAGTCGCCATTTCAGCCAATCAGATGCTTGAGATTTAAGACTGGTTTCCAATCTCAGCTTTATAACCTTCAGTCCATATCTTACACAATGTGTTGCATTCTTCCTGTGGCCATAGAAATAAGTATTAAGACAAAAAACAACGTTCATTGCATACATGACTTTTAATAATAAAACACAGTTGTTCGTCAGTACATTGTGTATGTCAAATGTTCAAATGTTGATTAGGTGTTACTATTATCGTAAATGTAGGAAACTTAAACTTAGTGTCAAATACAATTTTACGTTGTTGTTTTTCATTTGGTATACATTTGTTTTAACAAAAAGTCACAGTATAGCTTATCTATTGTTGTTTGTATCAAACTTCTCAAGTATGCATTTTAGAAAAGAAATCTATGTTGTTTAGTTTCTGCTTTTGTGTGTTAATAGACTTGATGGAAGCTTTTAGATCTAGATTATTCTCTTGCATTTTGTGACATAAAACTACATTGATACACGCCACATTGGAATTTAATTGTACACAAATTTACACTAACAAAAATGTACACTTCGAAATATTTTACACACTTTTTACACTAATGAAAAGCTTAACACACTAATATTTAAATCCAAAATTTCAAATGGTAATCCAAAAGAATGTAGAAGAATATTACTGTAAACACTTAATAATGGTGTTTTCAGAATAGTAAACAATGCTCACAGTTATATATATTTTCAAACTTTAAATCCAAATAGAAGAATGACACTTTAATCCAAGAATTAAATCCAGATGGTAAGAATTTCACTAATAAATCCAATATGAATCTTTTTGTTTAATCCACAATGAATATTCTGTTTACTTTTACTTGTTATAAATTTGGTCCCAAAAGTTAGAAACTCTTAGGTATTTGTATACTAAACAATTGACAACATAGATATTTAATTGAAACTTTTATAGTAATATACATTACCAAAACAACAATCATGTATAATGATTCTGTGACTAGGAATTTTTAAACTCAACAAAAATATTAATTTTAGATCAATTATTGCTTGAAACTTTACCATAAATCTTAAAATTAATGAAACAGTCTTTAAGTTACTCACAGAATTTAAATTTATTTAAGGCTTTTTAAGTCATTAACATATAATACTCGCGAGATTCGCGACAACGAGTGTGCCGGCTGATCTTGATCTTCGAATTTTATTTTGTACTATCACAATATTTAATCGTATTTTGAAGCTCCGTGCACGGTGTTAACTACAATATTAACCCTCCCGTGAAAATTGCAACGCCATATGGCGGACGGCTTGTGTGGACATTGCCTGGAGGAAACAAACTGATTGCACATCTAAAAGACAAAGCATTAATCAGACACAGAAAACGATGGAGTCAGGTAACAATTTCAACCTTCCTCCGATCTCCGTATATAGCAATATAATAATTACTTTAAGGTGAAAACAAAACAATATACTGTCTTTTTTGTGACATGTACATGAAATTAATCCGATAGTAACAATGCATGCTTTATTTTTTAAACCGCCGGGTATATTTTCATTTAATTCATTCTTTTGTGACAGGTGATGTACATGTACTATTTTCTGGGCTATGAACTGTTCAACAAGAACTTAAAGCGAAAGCAGTTACAAAAGAGGGCGGAGAACACGTTTCTTTTGGCATTGGATGGAGATGTAGACTTTCACCCGCAAGCTGTGCAGCTATTGGTAGATCGAATGAGGAAAAACCCAGATGTGGGCGCGGCTTGTGGCAGAATCCATCCAATTGGAAACGGTAAACCTTCAAATATTCACATTTAAGCTACGGTCTAGCATTTGCTCTGTTTTAAAAGAACGCTAAAACTGTCTTGTTACCCTGTCAGTATTGCCCTTTAACTAGAATACACCGTTATAATCATTGAATAGAATTTTCTTGCGCATTCTCATCTGAAACAGCGTAAGCTGTAGATCCTCATGGACCTATTAACCTATGTATGAGCTATATATGCTTTCGGAAAGAGAAAAGAACACAGGCGGTAATATCTGGTTTGTACGGTGTGATAATATATAAATCATTTTACACTTCATAAATTGAATTTCATATGATGTTTTTAGCGAGAATATTATCTTCTAACATCTACAGTATATCCCAAATTTTCATCAGTGTTTTTGTCAATTTTTTTTAAAAGCACGTTCTCGAATGTAGAAGATCACAGACACCTCCCTACCTTAAAGAACGCAACTTTGCATGATTGAGTTACTTTTTTATGGAATGAAAATTGCGTGTAACACTTCCACATTGCAATCAGTGCTCATTTAGGTAAACTGGGCCTCATGGCAAATATAAAAACCCATATCCTGTCACCAACTTTCCTCTTAGGCTCATGGCTGAAGGTTATAAAACTGAGCATAGAAACCAATCTCGAATCTCAAGAATCGGATAAGGGTGAAATGGCGACCAGTCGCCATTTCAGCCGATCAGATGCATGAGATTTGAGACTGGTTTCTGTGCTCAGTTTTATAACCTTAGGCACATATCTACGGCTCCAAGTCTTACGACCCTCATGAGACTATCATATACCTTTTTGTAATATTTTTGGTACATTTTATGCAGCAATTACTTTCTTTTGAATTCCGCTGAAGGCGCAATGGTATGGTACCAAAAGTTTGAGTACGCCGTCAGTCACTGGCTGCAGAAAGCCGCAGAGGACAAATTTGGCTGTGTGTTATGCAGCCCTGGATGCTTCAGTCTGTTTCGGGGATCATCACTAATGGACGAAAACGTAATGGCGAAGTACACTACACCACCGACTGAACCTAGACATTACGTACAGTACGATCAAGGTAATGATAAAGACCGCTGTAAAAAACACATTCCACGTGATGATTATGATCGCCTTTCCACTTTTACCTTCATCTCTACTAGTTTTACCTATTTGTTTTATTTTATTGTTTCACTCCGGGACACTACTTTTTAAATTCCCCCTTTGAGAGTGTTGTGCAACATAGTGATATATATGGCCTTTGTTAACTCAAATGCTCAGATTTGTTAAAAATCATATAACTCTAACGTAAGTATAACAATATTAAAATAGTCAAGTGGTCTTTTACGCGTTTTGCGAAATTTTGTAAAGTCTACATAATAATTTGAAGTATTCCTTTCTGCATTCTCAGAAGAACTACAAAAGGTAACTGAAAATATCTGATATAAAAAGCGAAAACAAAAATAAAGTTCTTAAATTGATAAGAAGTCTAGGGGTTCTAACTTATTATAGCTAGGGAGAAGATAGATTGAACAGTCTTGAGAAGGGACCATATGAATAGTGGTCTTATTAGCGGGTGGTCTTAATTTCGAGATGGTCTTAATGAGGCGTTTAACTGTATTCCACAAGCGAAACTGTCACACGAAACTGGTATTATTAGACTTTTCGTAAAACAGGTGAAGATCGGTGGCTCTGCACTCTGCTTCTGCAGCAGGGTCATCGCGTAGAATACTGTGCTGCTTCAGACGCCCTAACATATGCCCCAGAAGGTTTCTACGAGTTCTTCAATCAGAGGAGGAGATGGACACCGTCGACAATGGCCAACATTCTAGATCTTTTAACAGACTGGAAGAATGTCACAAAGAAAAACGCAGAGATCACCTTTGCCTACGTATTGTACCAGGTAAGTACTAGTATTTCCATATTTTTAAAAGTTTTTTTTTATTGAAACATGCAAATACTGAGGTTCAAAACATAAAATAAGCAAGTCCCCTAAGCTACAGCACGTGGTCACATTAATGTAGCTACATACACATTGCCCTTATAAAACTATTTTTGTATGGTACAAAACTGTAATACAATGAAAACATCCTTTCACTTCTTGGTAAGAGGTTATAAGCAATTTCGAATATATCATTAAATAACAAATTCATTTAGACATTTCCAAAAATAAATAAAAAAATTCATACAAACATGCCGCCACTCATATATCGAAAAAGCCCCATAGATAAAACCAGTACTTGCTTAACGAAACGTGTAATAACTTTTTAGGGCCTCCTGATGGTTTCGTCGATTCTTACGCCAGGGACTATATTCTTGATGATTCTAGGAGCTATTAACCTCGCATATCCTGAAGTAGAACTCTGGGTTGCGCTGGTAATCAACGCTTTACCAGTCGCCATCATGGTGTTTCTGTGTTTCAAAGCCAAATCAGACACACAGGTAAAACATGAAAGATTGTATAAATGACTCATTTCGCGCGAAAGTCAGTTGCAAAAATAACACAAACGGAGTACATTTTGTATCGCGCGGACTCTGACTGTAAAATTGTGTGATATCTTTTGTGATATTATTGTTTGTTTGATTAACTTTTGCATACAGTTTGTAAGTGTAGATTTGCCGAAAAGCGAAGTACGCAAAACAAATAATCCGCACAACATTTCTTTCAACGATTGTACTTAAATATCCACCGACATTGAACTCACCTGTATTCGAAATCTCAACCCTGCCATTTCGCACCAAAGTTTATTCCCCATACTTGTCCATGAAACATTTTACCAATGAGTATTTAAACGTGACAGGTTATTTGGTGCCGTAGGCACAAGAAGTTATGTCATAAAATAATAGTACCCCGTTCTTACAGAAAGCACTAATATCTTTCCGGTTTTATCTCACATTTTCAGCTGACGTATGCGGCCATTTTGTCAACAGCATACAGCCTTATAATGATGATAGTGATAGTGGGATTGCTTAGACAGGCTGCAATGTACGGCATGTGCTCAGTGACAACCGTCTTCCTTCTTTTTGTCGCAGGAGTGTTTGTTCTAGCAGCTTTCCTGCACCCACAGGTAGGTTTTATTCCACAACCTATAAGTATATCATTAAAACCAGTGTAAATTGGCAGTAAACTAAAGAACGCTAAGAAATAAAACAGTGCGAATGTACAGAAAGACGAAATTATGACATGTTTAAAAAACAGACAATACAGACGACACGGTCAGGCGATTAGAGAGCAATGGAAAAACAAACAAAAGAAGTGCACACAATTAAGCGAACACGAGTTGACATCTAGACGCCTTGATGTCAACTGTCATTATAAACAACTTCTCTTTTTTTTCTTTACCTTATGTTTGTTTAGGGATGCTGATTTATGAATGTGACTTATCCTGATATGCATTTTTTAAATTTTGCAATGTTTGTGTGCCTTTCATGAACAACATTCTGTTAAAACTCCAGAAAGCAAATGTATAATTATTAACAGAATGGCAATTGACACGGACATGTTCTTGTTTCAGGAGTTTTGGTGTATCATTCATGGATTTCTGTACTTCCTGGCTATTCCATCGATGTCAATGATACTGATGATTTATGCTTTGGGCAATCTTCATGTTGTATCATGGGGCACCAGAGAAAACAAAACAGCTGGTATGTTATACGTCTCGTTTATTTCAAATCTCGTTCGAGGGACGGTCATAATGAAAAATGTTTTTTTTTTCTAATAGTTACACAAATTTTACATATGAGAAGCATTAAGTAATTTAGCTGTAATTGTAGTTTATACATTCATCTATATTGTAAAACTAAAAATTTGACATATAAATGTACGAAATCTTATTTCCTATGTAAGGGACGTAAGTGTTTGACGTGTTATACGTGTTTTATTTAAGTATACGTGTAACTTATCCCGTTAGTCTAAATTCATTTGCTCATGACATGTTATTTCCTATATAAGGGACGTAAGTGTTTGACGTGTTATACGTGTTTTATTTAAGTATACGTGTAACTTATCCTGTTAGTCAAAATTCATTCGCTCATGACGGTGATTATTATATTTCTATTCTTTAATAATCATGTATAGCCGATATAGCAAATGATAGTCTAAGCATGGAATCAACCAGCTACAGCTACAGCAAAACGAAATTGCCTGGCATAAAACAAACTTCGTCATCGACACAAAAGTTATTTGCAAGTAACACTGTTATGCATGTATATTATTATATCGTGTTCCACGGGTAACCTATATATTATGGAAAACATTACTATCACATACTAAATAAACCTCCCTTTTGGTAAAATGTTAGCATGTTCTGTGGACGGTGGCATATACCTTTAATGATTGCAAATTGAGAATAATAAGAATGTGCATTATCAAACGCTAATTCCTGCAATTGAAAATATTCTTTTGATTTCACAGCCGAACAACAAGCAGATAAAAAGGATAGCAAGGTTTCCGGCTTTTTATCAATGTTCAGCGGATGTTGTCCGTGGGGAAACATCGTCACTCAACGGGAAGATGACAAACTTCGTGCAATCCTTGAACGTCTTGACGGGGTAGAGAGTGGCCTGAGAGATTTGAGGTAAGAATATGTATACAAAAGGGTAACAGTTTTAACATGTCAACATTATTTTTGTAAAACACTTTTAATATTTAACGTTTCAATATGACAAAATGGATCGATCAATGATGCCTTAATGCCCCAACTTTTGCTGATTTTGAACTTAAGATGTATAAAAAATATCGGTATATTATAAACTTTCGCAGAACTATTTGTTAAGCAGTGAAGAATTCCAACACAAATAAAAATAGACCAATTCGTTTCTATATTATCATCGCTAATTAACGCGACACTGCATGTCCAATCATTGCTGATTTCGGCTATAATAATTTTCAGCACTAACTGGTTATGCTTTGCTTCTTTGCGCAACTTTTGGTCTTAAGCTTGAAGTAAAATAGTAAGTTTTATTCTCTATCATTCAACTCGATATTCGAAATTACCTTATTACAGCACTCTGGGAAGCAATCGATCGTTCGGTAATCAATCGTTCGGCAACTCTCTCAGTGTGAGATCTGGTTCCCCAGTATTGATGGGAAAAGAGGAGCCAGCTATTCCATTCACCGACATTGAGCACATGTTTTCAGGAGCCAGTAACAAAGGTGTGTAACGCATTGCTGCTAACGTATTAACTTATTTGGAAAACACGATTGAAAGCAATAAAAAATCAAGTTAAGGTATAATACACATCTTAATGCTGTAGAAAATAGATTTGAAACTTCTTACTCGGCGCAACTGAACTCGCTATTTGCCATGTGTTCTACCAAAATGAAATTATTAGATTCAGTCATCTTACCATTTACCAAGAAGTTAGGAGATAATATGTACACACCCAATAAACGGAAATCTTTCGTTCCGGTCAGCTTCTGCTTGTAAGCTTTGGTGCAAATAACCCCGCCTGTATTTAGATGCTTCACAATCTGATATATAAGCTTATATAGAAAGTTTGTTTTTAGTTTGTTGCCTCCGTCTCTCCACTGACAAATCCCTTAACGGATATTTTAAATATGTTACGCTCCAATAAAGCGCTCCAAGTACTTTGCGTATTATATAGGCGAGGTGATGGTGTATTCCGAGTCGAAGAATGGGTATTTTGTATTTTCTAATTGTGTAATTGCGCTTACATGTATATAATATGTTTGTAACAAACATGCGATGTTGAGGGTATTTTGCTAGTATATCGAGTCCTTTAAAATATAAACTCGTGAAACCTGACCTGTTACTTAACACAAGAACTTTAGTCTTTATTTTGTTTGCACCAGCTAATCCAATATTCGCTGAGGAAAAACAACAACATCGTGATCGTATGGTCAATCCGTATTGGTGTGAAGAAGATCCAGACATTCGCGTACTTCAGCAAGATAGTATTAGTATGGACGAGTCCCAGTTTTGGAGAGAACTCATTGAGGAGTACCTAAAGCCACTAGATGCCGACAAAAACAAGGAGAAAGAAGTTCAAGCACAGCTAATAGAATTGAGAAATAAAGTGTGCCTGATCTTCATCTTGATCAATTCTTTGTTCATCATAATTGTATTCAGCTTACAGCAAGTAGTCTCGTCAGGTAGGTTTTCTACAACACATTTTTAATTAAAAGATTTTATCGTCATTCTTTATCTTCTTCATCGTGAGGGAGACATGTTGTGTTTACCCTGTGTCGGTTGAATGTGTTATTTGGTGCGTGTCACGAATCATTGTCACAAAAAACCGCATATGTTTCAGAATGTTACACTATACAAAGAGATAACGCTATTGTGTGCGGGGACTACACGTTCAAATTTTAAGATCACTGGGAGTGTAATGAAACATAACAAGAGTAGTTTTAAGTTATTAAACAAATATTTTACCAGTCGCTCTCGATATGAATGTCTGCTAAATATAGTTTCACAGATTTAAACCTTATATCAATTACTTAAGCAGCGTTTAACTTAATTTATCAAAAAGTTAAGAAATTAAAAACAACAACAACAAACACCAAACAATCTGGCATGCTTAAATTTTGTCTTTAATAAGTTTATTTCATGGGTTTCACTTCATTATAAGCAAATATGATTTGTTTCTAGATGGAAGTCTGTCTATAAAATTACCATGTCCAGATTCGGAAAGCAACATTGGCAACAAAGGAGACAACATTGAACCAATCAGCGTGGCGTTTACTTTGGTGTTTGGAATTCTGCTGTTTGTTCAGTTCATCTGTATGTTGATGCACAGAATGGCTACACTTCTTCACATTTGTGCTTCAACGGAAATATTTAAGAAAAAGCGAAAGGTAATGCAGCATAAGTAAAAATGATTTGACATCTCACAGTTAAAATTCGGAGAAGTGCCCTTAAAGCATTAATGCAATATTAAACAAAACAAATGTCATTTAGATGTATGCAGTTCAATCTTTCAATATCAGTATGTATAAAGTATTTATATATGAGAAGAAACATTATACAACACCAAGTTTTGTCTTGTCTCCTGAAACTGTTTCCTTATCTGAACTATTGAAAGAAAACAACAAAAACAAAACATCACTAAGTATTTTCCAAATCCTATTATTGTTAAAACATTGTGGCCAAAAACTGATAGGTCATGAGTTATTCGCGTTTTAATAATATAATATTGTATCATTGAAAACATTGCCCCCCTCATACCTTGTTACCTTACTCTTTACACTATCAGCTTTCAGTTAAATGGCAAGAATCGTTTCCTATTTATTTATAATCACATGTCGATTATTTGCGTATATATTATCAAACCATCAGTTGAACAATTCCAGACGCTGGCATGAAATAATGATAATGCACTATGTACAAAATGTTATTTAATGCTTCTTGTTCTTTTATTCAATCGTTTAGATCACAATGCCTGGCATGAGTTCAGAAGAGGGAGTTGCGGACGGGCAACCAGCTGTCAATACTGAAATGTCTTATGATCAGGTACTACATGGCTTTGGTTGTGGTTATTAACATTTTCTTATATATGTCATAATATTACAAGGATTTCACGAAAAACACATTTCATAACAATTATGTAACTTTAATACATGTTTGACCAATTTTCTCAATCTAACAATAGACCACCAACTAAGTACATGACAGCAACGATATCTGCTCGCTTATATTGAAAGGTGATTGCTACCATTTACTTCCTTTCATAAATGTTTATGATCTCATTTTTGTAGAAAAGGGCAAATATTATATGATAATTGGTGATTTACGCTTCTGTTTTTTGTGTTATAAACTATGCTATGTCCCTAATGAGACGTTATTGATCACTTTTTCAAGGACATGGGACTATTTGACAGAGTGTATTAAATATAGAAAGGATTAATATATATCCATGCTGTTTCAAAAAAAATCAGATTTTATCTGTTCATCTTATAATGGTTATGAATCCAACAACCTACAAATTTTCATCAAAATCGACCATTGTAAAAAATGAACATTTTCGAACTGCAGCGACAGTCTTTAAAATAAAGTCAGAATGATATTATATTTTTGATAACAGCTATAATGGCCCATGTAAAATAAAACACAGAACAAAAACCGCAAAAAATGTGACATGGTCAGCAAATATAGAAATAAATATGTCATATTTTCAACATAATAAATATGTATTGAAAAAAATCTAAAAGGACATTATTAAATACATCTCATAAAAGTTCAGCAGGAGGCAGAAGATACATCTGTACGAATAAAAAGGTATTGAAATTTCACTTAGAAATACTTCAAAAACAAATCTTTCATTGAATGACAGGTTTACGAACTTGTGCGAGACATGCAGAAAGATCAGGATGCGGATACAGCCTCTGTAACATCAGAGTCCAGTGTTGGTGCTCAGTCTGAAGCTGATGAAGACGAAGAAGCTGGTAAGTATCACGTTAGAATCACACAAAATGTTATTGTCTTGTATTTTATATTATATTTTATTTTATTTCATTTTATCAGATCAGATCTTTCCCGTAATTTCAACTAATAATAAAATCTTCTGTGAAGTCTTATTTCTAAATAAGCTCGAAAATACAAAATGTATGCATGACTGAAAGCTAAAATGGTCTAAGGCAATACTTTCTGTGTTTTTCCTATGTTTTTCCTATTTGTATAGAAAGCTGTTTCTCCCTTTTGGAGCTAAAGAAATGTTTTGCGTAGCTTGAAAAAAGCAGGTAAACACATAGGGATCCTATTATCCGGGCGGACTTATTGTCGTTTTCGGCGTCGTCTGGTAGCCCCCAACTTTAGTTTTATTGATAGGAGAGAAAAAAATCTTTTCCTAAATGAACTTAATACTTGGAGTATATGATGATATGCATAATATCTGCAAGATAAAAGCTTAGTGACATCTACTGCTATAACCAATACTTGAAATATACTCAACAAAAATGTATTGCAACTTTCTATATGCTTTGCATGGAAGGGAATTAAAAAAAAGGTAAATGGTACAAAAACATATGTTTTTATTAAATCCATAACAGAGACACAATGTAAACAAAAAATTATGTAGTAAGACAGATTTATAATGTGTTTTTGACAACTTAGAATGTTCGTATGCCGTCTGTGGAATTTCACTGGGGTGACAGTTCTCACTCATTTGGGAAAAATCTGCTGATTTGTGAACAAAATACAGCCTATATCCAATCAGTTTTGTCATTCTTTTTCAATCATTATTGATAAAAGCTTCAATTTGGATAAAGGATATTATGTAAGGACAATAGTTCTTTCATTCATATAAGGATGGTTTTGTATCACTTGTTAACTTTAGTTGTTTTTAACTGTTTAAAATGCAAAAGTTGCAAAACATTTTTTGTTGAGTATATGTCATACTTCGTGCAAAAACAAAGAAACATGATAATCTTAGTTTTAAGTGATGCCCATTTTAAAATACTTTGACCTTAAACTTATATTAACTTTGAAAGAAGTTGTACTATTAAATATATTAAATTGTAACTGCATCTTATAACAATAATTATAACAATTGGTACCTTGGGATTTTTCACCGTTTGATGATTTTCACAAGACTTTAACATGTTAACGAACATGGCTTATTTTTACGGGATTTTTGTACTATCTTAATAGTACTTCTAAAGTTACATTTGTTTTATTATATCGGCCAGTTTTGAGATGGGGGGTTTCAGTTTCCAAGCCAATATAGATCTGGATATTGTTTAATCATGCCCAAGTAAATACTTCCTACTTAATAAACAGTAGACCAAATAGCTTAAGCGCCGAGATCGAAATTTTAGATAATAACCCATGATTGCTAAGTTTAAAGAAGAGGAAGTATTTCATAAAAATCATATCACTGAATGATTTAGTAATCATTACATATTTGCAGCAATATTTTATTGACATTGTTTCAGCAAACAGACGAAAGACACAAAGAGAGAGATGGAAGAAACTTGCCCGACAACGAAGACGCATTAACAACAGAACTCTTGGAGCGAATTTCATGAGAAATCTCGAGAGAATCCAGTCCGTGATGAGGGAAAGTACCTCACCAGACGGCGATAAAGAACATGTAAGTATTTCTTAGTAGGTCGTGGCTAAAGTGTTTAAATTCATTTTTGTTCAGATATATGTAGATACACAAATTCTTTGATTTGACGAAGGTTTCAGGGGTTTAACAACTTAAGAAGTTTAATACGGAAATCATGAACATGAACCTAGAAACTCGATCTGTTTCTTTTTTTCTTTCACCATGTTTCGCTGAATCGACTTAAAAATTCTGATCTAGGTCTGGTTATTTACCGCCCGCTAGTTTCTTTTGTTTTATATGTTTGGGTGCTTTTGTATGCAACATTGCCGAGTTAATTAATTTCGTTTTGTGAGTTATGCCATTTTAAAGTACGTTAATATGAAACAACGGAAACTTCGTGATGCTTATGACAGTTGGAAGGCTCAATCAAACCAAGCCTGTACTGTTTTCATATTCCCTGACTTTTAACTTTCCCTATTTCATATATTTGTTATATTAATTAATTAAATACGTTGACTATATCATCTGTATGAACAAACAATCTGTTTACACAATACCTCTATTTAATATTTGACTGTTCATAAAGTTATGCTCCGTTCAAATACCTTTGACTTCAAACTTAAAACTGCGTGTAGATAGGAAACCGCTCTCTGAATCGGCACGTCTGCATGAATAAATTAATTTTCTGATAAAGCATGCTGAATATGTTTAGTTATGCTTCTTTTTACTGACTTCCATTATATATTTTTATGTGGAAGAACAAATCTTTTTCTGACAGCAATCAGCCCTGATTTACGATTCGTTTCAACATGCCGCTTTTGAATGATTTAAAATGAAATGTAAAATGAAAATGAAATTTTAAGCTGCCTATTATTTGGAAGTGTTTTGTTTTGTTTACTGGATATACTTGTAACATCAACAGCAAACGTATTCCATGGAACATCCAATTCTTTTTCATTTTTATAGCGAATAAATAAAGATTTACACAAAGAAACATTTTAACGAATTAATGTTATGATCTATAAATTGTCTAGAACTAACAAAAATAGAAACAGTGCACTGTAACACATATTAATTTTTGTTAGGTTAAAAAAGAAGTATTTTAATATCATTTAAGTTTATATCGCATTTCATCTTCTTTCTTTTTAAATTGTGTAACAGATAAAGTACATGTAACAGCCTAAGTTAAAATATCTTGCCATATCAAAGAAAGTTTAAAGTCAGAAAGAACGTTAATAAAACAATTGTTTAAAAACGTTCTGGCAATAGGTAATGACAAACAATCCACTTTTGTTCGAAACCATATTGCGAAATAAAAATGTTTAATGAAATATTTCCAGGAAATAACAGAGGAGGATGAAATTAAGGCGTGGAAGAAGAAAACTCACTTTAACCGAATGCGAAATAAGTCAATACACGTTATTGCGATGATGGCAAAAGATCCCAAGATGAAGGAAAATATATCTAAAAAGCAGATTATTAAAGAAAAGAAGAAAGATGTGGTTATAAATATATGGAAAAAAGTGGGTCTTCAGGCGGCACAATTAGGAACAGATGGCGTTGATGGAAAACCAACAAAGAAAACATCAATGGGTAATATAACGGACGTTTTAGTAGCTCAGAAAAAGGAAAAGGATGCTAGAAAAGCTCTCCAAGACGTATTGGAAGCCGAATCGCCAGCACCTTCAAGACGAAATGTTGATGTCCATGCTGATCTAAATGATGATGACATGTATGCAAAAGTCAATGACGTAAGAGATGAATCAGATAGCGATAAGGAAAGTGACAGTCCGAAAGAAAGTGAAAATGAAGACGAAGAAGAGCACGGAGCGACTTTTCAACTAGAGATACCAAAAGTTGAAGACGATCAATGGCCAGATGAAGAAAAGTATGCCCAGGTTCAGGATAAAATTGATGTATTGTTTTAATAATAATATTTCCTAATAACTGTGATGAACAATATGTGATTAATCAAAGCATGTCGTTTTCAACACTCGTGCTGACCACATGTGTTTGTTATTACCACTCGTTGTACTTAGAACACTTTTAAATTTGAATTAACAATTACATTAAATAAGCATTTGTTGTATTCTGATTGGTACAAATATCAAATGAGCCTGTCAGGCTACGCCAACATACATTGATTGCATTGTGCGTATATTTTGAAATGAATCCGACTGTTGGCCTTTAAATGTGTTGTTATTGTTGTTGTTAATAATTATTAGTTACACGTTGGAAGGAAATATGGTTGTACATGTAAAGTGAGTGCCAGATTGATCGTCCATAAAAAAGGACTGGGTTAATGATGGTATAATTTGTAAAGGAGAATGCATTCATACATTTTAACGACATACTTTGTACAGATATCATAACAACAATTCTATTAACTGGAATTTCTTAGTTTCTTGAGAAGCCATTCACGCACGGCATAATATATAAAATAGCCAGATTATACATTTTACTTCCTTTTGATCGACAAGATATACTGACGCATTTGAATATGTGTAGTGAATATTTTGAAAAAGGGCGTTGTCAATGATGAGATAGCTCGCTGACATTTAACTGTCTTAAATGATACAACCGTATTAACTTAACAATACACAATAGACTCATGCATCTACCGTGCTAAGAGACAAAATTGATACAGTTACTCAAATTACTGATATTTTGTAGAATGCAATACGCTATATTATAACTATCGGTTTTGATTTTGTAAACCACAGTTGAAGGGATAAAAGAAGAGGCATCTTTGTGTTAGACAAAAATACTTTAAACATTATAATTATCAACGGCTATTAAACATGATGTGTTTCCTCAATGGTTTTTGCAAAACTTGCTAAGCAGTGAAGTTGTTTTGTGTGATTGTTATATCGTTTACATTACAACATAGAATATATGGATTATTTTGAATTATGTTGATTGTGTTGATAGTATACGCTACTTGTTGAATACAGTATACATTTTAGATTGATGTTTATTGATTCCTTATTGTATATCCCGTCAAAATAGTAAACATTATGTTTTTACCCCATTCGTTTCGTACGTATATCAGTTCATTCAAACGTTAAAAGCGTTTGCATTTATACTTACTGTTATTTAGAAGATTTATTTCAAGCATGCAGCATGCTAGTTGAAAACGAAGCATTTTTTTCTTAAGGCATATTTCTCAGATTATTTTATTAACGACCTGAACAAGTTGTGATTAGGGCGAACAGTCTTATCGGCTGTATATCTTAAACAATGATTATTTTATTCTTTAAATTTAATGTGTGGGGAGATTTATATTCCACTTTCATCAAGTATTCTGACATAAATTCAGGATTTAACATACTGCATTTTTACGGGAGTTTCTATTAAATATATTTAGAATCATATTATAGCTTCATTATCAATTGCGTTTTATAAGTAACATGTTTAACTGTCATTTTTAAAATAATTTATCGAGTCCTACAGTGTTTGTTATTATTTTGTTGTGTGAATAAGCAAGGTGAGCAAAAAGGGCTGATGTATTTCTGAGAACATGTTCTTGTCTCAATAATGTTGAGTTTAAACCTCCAGTACTCGTGTATGTCGGCATCTACTGCAACCTGTAGAAGTACTAAATGCAAGTCAATATTACATTAATTTTGGTATATTAGACAGGCGCATTTCCAGTCTCGATTCGAACCTGCCCCGCTCGCTTACAACTCTCAAGAAAGAGACTTACTCCCATTCCTTTTTCAAACTGCCTGCCAAAACAAAGTCTTCACATAACAGGTATTGAGTCCTTTCCCTTATGCAGATTATAGAGTTGTAAACCTGTGATCTCTTGGGACTTCATAGACCTTTGAAGGCTATGTATTGGATACTCAAAGTCTCGGAATATTTCCGCCAGTCATATCCAGTTTCAACTTCTAACTTCTTTGAAGCAGTGCTCGCATAAATTAATAGAGACTGCAATTAATTTATATTAACGTTGTTTTGGTATAACCAATTTCTGATCATGTACATGTGCACTTAATGCTAACACATCCATAAATTGGAACTTAGACCATTACTTGATTAATGCACAACTTAGCATCAATAGTAATGGTGAAAGAACCTACATTATTTAATCCGTCGTTGACTTTGTTTTACAACATTGCACCTCCATTTTATTTCCGGAATATTGTGATATATGAATTATTACTAAATGCAGAGAGACAATTAGTTGTCTGATGCATACCTTTTAAATAATTAAAAGAAACCCTCAAAACGAAAATCGCTTGCAAGAAACCTTGTGAAATATAAAAGTAAACGACGGAAACTTTCCATTAATTCAAAAAGAATGCACAATATTTGTTGTTAAGAAACCTAACCAATTGTTAAATTAAAATCTTCCTTTAACTTAAAGGTTGTTAAAGCCCTTTTTTCCATTCCATTATAACAACTTGGTTTACATGTACTTAATACTTCAGTCGAATTGTTTGTGACATGTTCGCTCTCAGACAACTTCAGTCACTGTCACAGCCCTTTTTTTCGAACATTTCCGGACCATCAAAATACATCTTCGACGGTGCTAATAACACCAACAACAAAACGATAAAAGCTGTAGATGGGTTAAAGCATATTAAGTTGATGTTTTACTTAATTGAAATGTTTTGTCTTGTGTTAAAGGAATCACATGTTTGATAAAAGTTTACCATTAAACAAGATAAATTCCATTATGTGAAATAATGAATAAGACACAGTTTACCTATTATTATGGCTTCGTCTTTATTTACGTGTACGTTAAATTACATAATTATGAATCCTACATAATGGTTCAAGTGTTATTAGAATATGAGAACTCTCAATCGCAAAAACGTGATATATTCATATCAGGAATTGCCTTAATTCGTGTGTATAGCTACATTTCATACATGATAAATACAAGAGGCATACTATAAGTTAAACATTGCACATGTGAATGTTATACAATAAGTATTGTATTTATAAAATGTATAAGACGTTTTGTTTTACCCTAAACACGATGTTTTGGATGATGTTCAAATCACTGAAAAAAATATATGAAATAATAAATGGCGATCAGATTACTGTAGTTAATAAAAGTAAGAACGAGTTATAATTGTTTATGTTTGCCCTTTTTCAAATTAAAGAGAGTCTCTCAAGAAATTAAATAATTATAGAATATACCCCAACTTTCCACTTAATGGAAGCTGTATGCTTTAAAAGCTGACTCAAAATAAACTCGCACAATCAGCATCCGAAAGTAGACAGGTAAACGTGATAAACTACAATGTTTTACCGGGTTTGAACTCACATTTTACGCCAAATCAGGTCTTAAACACATAATATGCAGATATAAAGCGTGTGCTGAAACAACGAGGCGATTTAAAAGCACAATTGCCCTGTTATATATATAACCGTCCACGGACACATGACTGGAGTTATAAATGCATTATTTGACATGGTTTTGTCAATAAGAATGAAACGTTGCAATCAAATGCCTTCAAAAGTAAAAAGACTTTGATATAATCAGAGAATCTCATACGGGTTTGAGATCCTTATTTCGACCAAAAAGTATATGCAGTCATAAGATCAGTATATTCAATATTTTTGTCTTCATACTGAAATTCGCAGTGGTAATCTGCATTTTACCACTCTGACTTTTTTTAAATGTGAAAAAATGAAATATGCATATCAGGAATGACATGCAGCAGACACAGCTTCCCCACAGTTATACAACGGCACAAACATCGAACATTCAGAATTTCATGTCTTATCGTTTAACCAAATGAACATTCAACTGAAAACAACTTAAATTACGTTAAAAATAACTAATGGAAAATTTGCCTTAGTTTCTGGATAATGATGGCAGTGTTTCCCTGTTTTAATCAAAAGATTCATGTTGTGTTGCGGACCTTAGTAAAGAAACGAACTGATAGTTTGGTGGCTACTTTAATACTCGATGTATTTTAACAATATCCGAGATATAATATGCCAATTGGCAGAGTCATAGAGATCATGCGCATCATAATACAGAAGGGGCCAGTATTATTTCGGTGTGATTGGCATTATACACGACAATTCAATGGCTTGATAATTACACTATATTGTGTCAATCGTTTTTGCGAGTTCTTGAATATGAATATTGATAGTTACTAGGGACCGGTCTGTAAGAATTTAGTTGACAATTTGATGAAATTGTACTATTTCAACCTTTTCAATGGAAGTACATCCTATCCTAAACTCCACCTATAAACAAATTTCACTTCGCATAAAAGTCACGTATCAAATTTTCCTGTCGTGATCATTTCTACAAGTGCCATTCAATATTTTGACTTCATACTCCAGCATTTTAATAAAGCTTCCCAGACATTTATGCGACAACAACAAGTCGCTTCAGGGAAAAAATAATAACTAGGGATGGGAACGAGAAGCAAAATACTCGGGTCCTGTTCCGATCGAGTACTCGGGTACTCGAAACCCTTCTCTAACATAAGAGGAAATATCAGCTTCTATAAGTTCTAACGATCGTACCGGGTATGATCATGCCAGTCTGCATGTCAATCACTCAAGAAGATACACAACACATTTTTAGGAAACAAAAATACCTTAATGATATTTAATATTATTTAATGAAATTCGAATACCAACTTTGAAAACATTTAGCTAAACTAACAATCATTAATTAGCTCATGTCACAAACTAGAACATCACCGTAAAATGTACACATCGTGAAAATAGTGTATGTTCTTCATCAGTTTTGCACACTTACAATCAACGATCGCATTTGAATATAATTACTCAATAAACAAAATCAAATAAAAGGTCGACAGAAGAAGCGTCATACTCAAAGTATTTAGGTGCTAATTTTCATGATTGCAAATTGTTTCCGCTACGGCATTAAACAATAACGTCAATTAGGCGCTGATCGTCGGATATTTGTGCCCCAAACTGTCATCTTGGTTATTGGAAACCAGGTGCGAGGTGTTCACACTGTTAGTCGGTGATTTTAAGATTCCATAAAGACATCTGTTATAAAAATTGGTTGATTTTGATTAAATTTTGTTACATGTATCGAGTACTCGAATAACTTATGAAATACTCTGGTACTCGGAGGTTACTCGTTCCCATCCCTAATAATAACAATACGATTTTCAAACGTGCTCAGGCAATAACCTTATGCAAATTTGTGTCCACCAGTTGATGTCCAATGAGAAAGTGCATTTGAATCATCACGTTCTCTTTCTATTATATTAAAATAAATAAGCCGAATGACAGGTAAATCTTAACAAAATGCATTTTAATTTATATATGACCTGTATGGGCCAAGCTTTAAATATGTGCAACGTAAATCCTTTAAGTTATTTTAATTTCCAATAGAAAAACATTTTGCCAGTGACCGTTCCAAGATTGTAACCTGCCTGATGTTTAATTGTAATATATCATATTGCAATGTTGCCTAATATTCGTTTTGTCTGTGTGTGGAGGTAAACTTTTCTATGGGTTCTCATTTGCCAGTTTTTTTTTTAAATTTCCGAAACATTAATCCATTAAAGACAAAGAGGATATTTGTTTTTACCAGTGTAAGATAGAAATATATTTCACCGAGTGAGCTCCGGAACTCGTATTTTTACGAGTGGCAAAGCCACGAGTGAAAATACATATCTCTGGAGTTCACGAGTGAAATATATTTCTATCTTTCATCGGTAAAAACAAAGTTTCTTTTTATTTTAAGCTTTAAGTGCAAAATTTGCGAGAATTTGACAGAAAAGTTGCAAAAAAATGGCGCCAAAACCGCACAATGTTTTAATGACGTGATGTCATGATGTCAAATATACAAATTTGAGCCCGTTTTCTAAACTTTCTCATTTGGTATGTTAGTGCGTTTGGGTACCAACGTGAAAAAAAAACAATGAAAATAAAAATAATATTCCATTATTTGAAAGCAGTGAAATACAACTTTTATTTCACCTTAAAAATTCTATAATTCACTGAAAAGCATAAAATAAATTATGTACTTGAGCTTACGATGTTATAGTCAGTAATGGCACAAGCAAACAGTAATTTATAGCACAGCATTCAAGAAGAACTATTTCAGCATCACTAAGTTAAGATTAGAAGTACGGCATTGTTCTTCTATTGTGGTTGAGAATAGTGATTCTATTTAATTTGTGACATTTTTTACTAACAACACATCTAACTGTTTCCATGTTCTTAAATGCTTAAAGCTAGCTTACAGAATAGATTCCCCTATAAATGCACTGGGAAGGTCAATTATTTAAAGCCCTTTAATGGCAATCGACAAATTAATGCTAACTCCAGACAGTTAAATACCTTTATTGATAAATAAGTCTTGAAAAACAGACAATCAAGTCAGTCTTATCATAAAGAACTACAACTTAATAAAGCGAACACTTCAGAAAAGCAATCAAACTTTCTCGATCTAAATCTGTCCATTGAAAATGGTTATGTCACTACTAAAATTTATGATAAAAGAGATGATTTTAATTGTAATATAGTAATATAGTAAATTTTCCGTTTTTAGACGGCGATGTTTCCCGTGCAACATCTTATGGGGTTTATATCTCACAGCTTATTCGCTTTTCAAGAGCTTGCAACAATGTTAATGATTTCAATGAACGTAATCTTTGCATTACAGAACAACTTTTAAAACAAGGTTATCGGTATCACAAATATTATTGCCGATACCCAGATTTAATTCATAAATACAAATGCAGTTTAAAATCACGTTTGCAACAAGGTATTTCACAGCCAGTTTTTTTATGGAGATTTAATTTATAAACTTAACAAAATAAAAGGCAGTGTTAATTTCTCCCGGTTATTCGTAAAAACCATCTGTAAATTTTAAAAAGAAAGGTTACCAACATGATATTTTACAGCGCTCTGCAGGCCTGTTGATTAACCCTTCTACAGTTGATCATTATGCTTACCTCTTTGGTTGCACGACGGAAGCAGGGGTTTAAGAGTTTATGAAGGTTAATGGGGAAATCTTTTCTTAAAAGAACCTAGAAGCTCGATTTGTTTCTTTTATCCCTGTCATCGTGTTCTTGCTGATTTTACTCCAGGAGCTCTGGTCTCGGTAAGATCATTGAGTACCCGCCCCATTCGGCTTTGCAATGCTCTTAGCTTCTTATGTTTTATATGTTTGTGTGCTTTTGCATGCAAAATTGTTAAGCCGATAAGTGGGTTGGAGTCTTTTCACCAAGACAACTTGTACTTGTTTTGTGATATGAGAACCTATTGGGGCAAGTGTGAGGTTGGTGCACCCTATAACCTGGTTTAAACCCCCAGTGGCAATTTGATTTGCCACTGACCGTTCCAATGCGGTAACCCATCGGGTTCTCATTTTTTGTTTATTGTTAGTGGTGTCTTTTTTGAAACTGATCATTTTATTAACCATGCTCTCTCCCCCTCTCTTCTTCTTGACTGTGTGGGGTGGTTGTTTTTTCTGAATGTGGCGATTCCTGATATGCATATTTCACCTTTTTATTAGCAAAAAACAAAAAATAAACAACAAAAAAACAACAAAAAACAAACGATGTTAATATTTTAACAATCACTTTGCCATTGAAAACAAAGTCTCGTGCAATTGGTTTACATTGTATCCTGTACGGCATTCACGTGCAACAAATGCAAGTCATGTTAAATGTACACTAATCGTCAACACCACGCCACAGCAGCGTTTATTGAATACGGGTAAAACTGTTGATCTCCCAAGACCGGTTCAGCCTTGTATAACTGATACTAGGACGTCGCCCAAGGAATATCGATGCAAAGACAGTCATAAGACGGTTGAGAGATTTCGGAATCCGCTGCAGACGACCTTCCAAGGGGCAGATCTCAACGTCATAGGCAGAAAAGGGTAAGTTTTTCCCAAAGTTTTGCTGAGTCTGGCAGAGTTTGTCTGTATAGAGGTCGACATGAACGTTTCCTTAATGGCTGTGTTGTAAAGCGGGTTTGGGGAGGAAGCGTTATGGTTCACCTGGACAATGCACGTGCGCATATTCCCCGAATCACCAGGAAGTACTTAACTAACCAGGGCCTTGACGTTCCTGAGTGGCTTGCAGTGTCTCCTGATATGAACTGCATCGAAAACGTTGGATAAGCTCCAATAACTCACTCTTCCCGTTTTACTCAAGAAGGCCGCCATTTATTGGAAACATATCTGATTAATGTCGCTGGAACGAACAACGATCCTTAAAATGTTTGCATGTTCCGATAAGTCTTCTAATACTCTGAGAAAAAGTGTGTATGCTGTGTGAGGCGATTCCTGATTATGATATACATATTTCACCTATAATCCTTAAATCTCTTAAATAACATTTTCTGGATATGTCAACAAAAGCACATTTTATGCTTTCGCAATATTATTTCTAAACCGCCACCTAATATAAGTGGAATATTCTTTGTCGTCTTGTAAGCTATTCTTAAGAAAATTTGGATGAAGAATAATGAATATAAGATATACACATCAGTTAAATTATTTTATTGCAACATGATGATTTCATTTAGAAAAGTAACTGCAAATCACCAATGTGCCGAAACTCATTTTCACAAAAAAACATCAACATGTTTAACAATTTTAATAGCGAGCGTGTCAACCTTACGCTTGAATGACGGCTAAACATCTGACGAGTCCCGATTTCATTTGCGGCGGTCTAATGGTAGCGCTAGGGTATATCGTCGCCGCCGCGAGCGATTCCATGATGCATGTGTGGTGGAGAAGGATCAGTATGGATGGGTAGTCTTTTATGATCTGGGTCGGCTTCTCTCTACACATGAAGACCAACGCAGTAGTGATTGATTGAAACCTTAAAGCTGCCAGACATCAAAATGCAATTCTGCGCCCTGTTGCCATTCCTCACATACGAGAAAACAGAGGCATGATATTGATGCAGGAAAATGCACATCCGCACACAGCTAGGGCGACTCTTCAATTATTGCAAGACAACAACGTCAGAACCCTTGATCGCCCAACTTGTAGCCCATATCGTCCGTAGACCGGCGAGTCCGTCAACGCGGACCTCATGTTGATCTTGCCCATCTGGAGGCCGACGTCATCAACTGGGATATCATTATCCAGCGATACCTCCATAACTATGCGAAGTCGATGAGGACCCGATGTTTAGCCGTCATTCAAGCGGAAGGTGGACACACTCGCTATTAAAACTGTGTGCTTAAATGTTGATGTTTTTTTGTGAAAATGAATTTCGGCACCCTTGGTGATTTGCAGTTAATTTTCTAAATGAAATCATTATGTTTCAATAAAATAATTTAACTGATGTGTGTGTCTTATATTCATTATTCTTCATCCCAATTCTCTTTAGGATAGCTTACAAGACGACTTAGAAAATTCCATTTATATTAGGTGGCGGTTTAGAAATTTGGGCTAGTATATTTAAAATAACATTGTATGCATTTTTTGCAAATAAACTTGGGATGCCAGCATACCATGAAATCACAGGAATGTTACAAATTGCCTATTTTTTAAATGTATACATCTTTTTGCCTCTGTGGTAATGTTTTTCTTGTGCTATCAGTGCCGGTAACTATTTCTAGCTTGTTGCTATCTTGTAGCCCGTGAGAGACTCTTTAGTTTCTGTACATTCCCAGAATAATTACCCTTTGAATCAGGATGGATGGAGACTTTATGACTAAGAATGTCGTTCGCATATTTATTTTGGATAAATCACTCGCTTTTGGTAGTTTTTTTTAAAATTATTTTTCGGTACCGTTTAAACAGATTTTGGTTTGACATACCGCACCTTACTTCTGTTATTAAACATTTTCATCCACAGTTAGTCTCTCCCATAGGTTTACCGTCATTTTCTCAAACATTCAAAGGCAAATTTTGTCTGAAGTTTCGAAAGTTTGATTAAATGATATTAAACATCCGAGGTGCTGCCGCTGAACCGGCATCTTAATTACGTGTTAAATGATACACGAGTGTAAGTATAAGTTGAAACTCAGCCAAACTAAGAATTATTTCACTATAAGAATGATCTATTTAACAAATAGCTGTGTTTAATTGGCTTGAATTGAGTCTGAATTTAAAAGGTCTGAAGTTCAAGTTCTATTGTGCTGATGTATTTTACGCCAACTGTG
Organism: Corbicula japonica; assembly: GCA_038501625.1. NCBI lineage: Eukaryota > Metazoa > Mollusca > Bivalvia > Venerida > Cyrenidae > Corbicula > Corbicula japonica. Next base: position 224,818 of record JAZAYU010000525.1, on the reverse strand, counting down.
CGAGTGTGTATTCGTTTAAATAGAATAGTGTTTCTCACATGTATAGCTGCTAACAAACAATTTCTATTTTCAATATATATCCTTATAGTATTTTCTCGCAGTCCAAGCAGTCATTTTATAGCCTTCCTTTGAGTTTTGCAAAAAAAATATCCGCGACATGTGTCTAATGAATGTTGATTTAAAGTGATGAAAGATTACTTATATCTTTAACAATAGGTAATGGCTGCTTACAAAATGTCAAAAATAACACGGAAAACACGTGCTGCACCATTAATATTCAATTATTATGAAAAAACATTCTCTGTCCAGACACAAGCCTGAACATGTGCCTTGAAGATACAAATAATGAATAAATGCATATAAACGTTCAACTCTTAGAAATGACAATATCACCAAACAATATCATGGCTTTTGTGCACATTCTACAACGTCTGCCTTCAGTTCTTATAAGTACATTGTAATATATAATTGCATTTGTTTTTGACGTCCTATTTGAATTGACATACATATATAAAACATGCGCTCTCTCTCTTCCTCTCTTCTTTTTCGCTGCATGGGGAGGCTGTGTTTTTTGAGTGTGGCGATTCCTGATATGCATATGTTGCTTGCTTATTTATTATAGTTGCACTTATTTCAAAACTTTAGACCCTTTGTTTAAATCTCGCGTCGCCGCGTAAACGAAACATTGTAACACTATGTGACATATTTTGAGGATCTCAACCTACACAACGTGCAGAAAATAATTCAGATAAAAATGTGAAGGCTTTTTCCTTCCCTTTGAACATTAGAACGAGAGAATTAAAATTTTGGATTCAATTCTGGCCTTATTTGGAAGCGAATGAAGTTGTAGCAAAACTTGTTTTAAACTAAATTATCATATTTCATTAGTTTTAAGACAAGTTTAGTACTCGTACAATAATGTTGTATCCTTTCCATCTGATGAATATCACATTTGGGAAAACGAAAGAGAAATGCATTACAAAAATCCAGAAAATAACGATAACACTTCTAGACTTTTAATAGCGTCTTTGACAAGATATTTTTGATGGTTTGATTCGAAGATAATTAAACATTGCAGTCTGACATTTCCGCTTAACATGTTATTTAAAACTAGAGTTTTCATCGGAGATTGCCCCCAGATACCTAATACAGCCTAGCTTATAGACTTTATCTTGTAACCAGCACTATTTATTTTTCAAACATTTCCAAAATTTCTGCCTTCTATCAAATCAAATTAACTTAGTTTTGATACTTCATTTTAAGTTTATTTACGCATCCAGTCAACAATACTCGATTAACATTTATAGCTCACGAATAGATTGTTTCTCATGTTCTGCTTATGTTAGTTAATTTTTTTAACATACCACAAGGTATATCAACGGATACCGAATTTGATATCCACATATCAGTAGAACAATCCGAACGGATATCCGGACACAAACACTTTGTTTTTAGTCATATTTTATGTGACTGGGTTTGGGTGGGGGTATTCAAATGTCGTATCCATGCGCAACCCGTATACGACCGTTTCCTGTTTTCGACTGGCCCCGGAAAATATGTAAAACACGGATACTACCGCGCAATTTCCGGTGACGTCGAGCGTTGTTTGTTGACATAAGCGGTAGAAATGTCATCCAACATAAATTGAAGAAAAATGTAGACTCGAAAGGTAAAAAATTTGAACCTTTTGTTGAAAACAATATTATTTAGTCTTTTTTAATTAAACCCCAAAATTCCACGCGAGAAACACCTGTCAAAAGTTTTGTTGTCGTCGTCTGTCACATTTTAGATATTTACCAGGGCCTAAAACTCATGACCTAATTAGGTTTAGTTTATTGCACTTTGAAACTAGCGCATTCAAAATTGGTCATAGTCCTAAGCTTAATCGACTTTTTTAAATCCAACCATTTGGTTTTAATGTTCAGATAGGTCTTGTGATTTAAAACATCAATTTAATGTTATTACAGGCCGGAGTGACCACCAGAGGGTCATATAGAGCCAATGTTATTGACAGCCTGACAGAAGCATATTTATCTATTAAGGAAAAAAGACTCTCAGTAAGGAAAGCAGCCTTAACATATGGTATCCCCAAGACAGCCCTGATAGGTAGACTCAGAGGCAGAGTAAATATTGGTGTTGAAAAATCTGCTACTGCCCCGTTGTTCTCTCTGGAGCAGGAGACACTTCTTTCCAGACATTTAATAACCATGGCTGAAATTGGTTACGGGAACAGTAGGCAAGAGACAAAGTAAGGAACATCTTGTTACTGACCGTTGGCTATACAAGTTTCTAGGGAGGTTTCCAGAGCTTAGTGTTAAAAAAACCCCAAGAAGTCTTGAGATTGCCAGGGCCAAATGTGCTGCAAAGGAAGCAATAGATAAATACTTTGACACATTAATTAATATTTTTGTTACAAACCATCTTCTTGACAAGCCACAATTAATTTATAATGTTGATGAAAAGGGTCTAAAAACTGAACATAAACCACCAAAGATAGTGTATGGCAAACACAATTAGACAACAATTACATCTGAAAAATCCAAGACAGTAATTGTAATTGGTTGTGTCTATGCTGTAGGACAACAAGTGCAACTATACTTTGTATTCCCAGGTGCAAGAATGTTGGACACCCTGTGGAAGGGGCATCCCCTGGGGCTTCAGGTACAGTTTCACCCACTGTGTGGTTACATGTAGAGATCTTTGATATATACATGAGGGACCACCTACTTATCATTTGCCAAAACGATGTCATGAGGAGCCTGTACTTGTATTATATGAGAGAAGGTAAAGAGAGAATATTATCCTCTTTGTTTTACCACCACATTGTAGGCACCTCCTCCAACCTCTTGATATCAGCTGTTTTGGCCCACCTATTCCCATCCGGTCAGCTTCCGATCCTAATGTCATCTATAGCCGATCCGATTCCGTTACCATGGCGGTCCAATTCCTATTCGATTTCACTCCAATTTTCACTCCAGACGATTTGCTCCAAACGATCATTACGCTCAAACTCATTCTTTCGATTTCAATCTTTTCGCTCTTATTTTCATAGGTCCTTACTTATAACGCATCTTACTTAAAATTACACCCGATGTAAGTGAGATTCATGTTCATAAGAAATGTTTATGCAAAAATTAAGTCAGTAAATGATTTAGAACTGTGTGCAAAATCAATCAGTTAATAAAACTTTTCATTGTAAATTTACGCTGTTGATGTAGCGAAACATGCATAATATACCGTTGAAGAGCTAAACAATTTTTGAGCGTGAATGTTAGCTTAATTATTACTGTTTTGAAAGACGTTATATGAAAATTCGTTCCGTTTTGCGTATTATTTGGTGTAGCATAGGAGTAAAAGAGATTGTCGAGGGCTTTAAAACGTGTTAAACATTGATAATAAACTTATTGAAATATGAAAATCATGTTTACTTTTTAGGTCGTCTTTTTGTTTTTCACCGCTGAAATCAAAGGTAGAAGAATGGTTTCTGTTTTTATTTTCAACAGCGTTTATGGTTTTATATATCATACTGGACATAATAAATAATACAAAAGTGTTTATTAGTATTAATAACATTTCAATCGCGAATCTCATTACTAAATAAAATAACATTATCTTGCACGGGTGAATGTACACGTGCATTATTTCTTATTTGTATAAGGTAAATTATAACGTATTTTTGTATTGATTAACATTTTAAGGGCAAATTATGCAAAACGGTTTAAGAACTTAATTTAAATAATATTATGCATTTGAATGGCAAACTCATCATTTTCTTTAAAAAATTATAAGTTTTTAGTTTTGTTTACAAAATTATCGTTAAATAAGTTTTTTATTACAGTAACTATTGATTGATAGCAGAAAACGCAATTTATTGTCAAAATAGCTTGTTCGTTTGAAGTCGTAAAATAATCGGTTGAAGCGATTCGTATCGCTACTTTATATAAATGATAAACTATACATAGAACCATCAAACCATCCATGGGGAAACATCAAACAACAATACGTTTGGAACATGGATTTTACTTAAAACGCAATAGTTTCTGTATTTTTCTTGATAAAGAACAAGTGTTCGAAAATTCAAAAATAAAGAGTGTATATTATTTATAAAATACATAGAACCAATCCGATCCGATCCTGACAAAAAGCTCCGGTCTTTTCACTTCAAGCGATTCAAACGCTTAAAGCGATTCGTTTCGACTCCATTCCGTTTCCAGTGCGATAGCGCTTCCATTGCGCTCCAAACAGGACCGGTTTGCGGTCCGCTTCCAATCCGTTTTCGACCAGATTTTCAGTTCTGTATCAGAAATATAATCCGTTACCGATGTTATGAAGTGATGACAGCGTATATCAGTGCTCTGATCACCCTTTTTGGGCTTGTCCCGGTTAGCTCTATTTGTTGCGTCGTCGGAATTGCTGGGCTTGGCGCTGTCGCCGTGACGTATGTCAATTCAAATAAGACGCCACAAACAACGACTAAGAGAACCCTTGAAGTTACCGCTTTGAAACGGTCAGTGGCAAAACAAATTAATCTAGGTTCTAGGGTGCACCAACCTCATATTTGCCCTAACAGGTTCTTAAATCAAGAAACAAGTACAAGTTGTCTTGGTGAAATAACGACAATTTACACAACAGCTTAACAATGTCGCATGCAAAAGCACACAAACATATAAAACATAAAGCTAATAGCATTGCAAAGCCAAAAGGGCGAGTACACAATGATCTTACCGAGACTAGAGATCCTGGAGTCAAATTAGCAAGAACAGGATGACAGGGGTAAAAAACAGGTCTAGTCTCTAGGTTCTTTAAAAAAAAGATTTCCTGATAGACCTTTATAAACTCTCAAACCTTTGTCACCGTCATGCGACCAAAGAGGTAAGCATAGTGATCAACTATAGATGGGTTAATCACCAGGCCTGCAGAACGCTGTAGAAAATCATGTTGGTAACCTTTCTTTTTGAATTTACAGATGTTTTTTTTACGAAAAATCGGGAAAAATTGATACTGAATTATATTTTCTTAAGTTTATAAATTAAAACTCCATAAAAAAACTTGCTGTGAATTAACTTAGTTGCAATAGTGTTTTATAACTGCACCAGTATTTTTGAATTAAATCTGGGTATCGGCGATAAAACTTGCAAAATGTTTTCCTTTAAGTTAATTTATAATACCGAAAACGTTGTTTTAAAAGTTTTTTATTCTCTAATGCAAAGATAACGTTCATTGAAATCATTAACATCAATGCAAGATCTAGCAAATCGAACAAGCTGTGAGATATAAACCCCGTAAGATGTTCACGAGGAACTTCGCTGTTTAAAATTTTACAGATTGAAGTTAAACTGTTAGCGATACATGTATGTGGATTTAATATTTTTTATAAACTCTACTTTTAAAACATACTCTCTTTAAGGTAAATTTAAGGATTCAAAATAACTGCAAATCAAAAGGAAAAAGTAACACACGCACTTTGATATTAAATGACTAACTATATAGACCTTCTAATCTGATGAATAAGGGGAATAATATTTTTTGTCATCAAATTTGTTAATGAAAATGTGGCATTGGTAAAGAGAGCGCGGGTTGAAAATAATCCCTTTAAAAGGAGGTTACAAATTACACTCAACCAAAGTTCTAATTGGTCATTAATTGTATATGTTTACAATGTATGCTAGTTTTGTTTCTTCCCTACGTAAAGAGAGGTTGTGGAAAGAACTGTTTTGACATGAAATAAATTATTTAATGCCTTTTTAATTTTTATTGATTGTTTTCTTACATGAATCCAATACCATTTACTTACACCGTAGGGTCAAAATAAGAAAAGTCTTTAATTGAAACATGAGGGAGGTAATTTTAAAATTGGATACTTTGAAAGGGGTTTATTTAAACAAATGTGCTGTTAATTAATCATGTTTTCTGTTTTTCCTACTAATGAGGGGTCCTATTAAAATAAAACAAGGAATTTTGAGCAAATTTCTGTTCGTTTAACCTTTTTATGCAAGAAATGCATTTTTAGCAAAATTAAGGATAACTCTCGCCAAACTGTTCCAAGGTCAATTATTACAAGATTAAAGCTGAAGTTGGAGACTGTTGTTGGCATATGATCATAAATAAATAGTGAATTCAATGTATTTCTAATAAAAAATTACGGACAAAAAGTGAACAATTAGAATTTTTGTTGAGTGTATTAACGAAAAACAAGAACACACGGGATTATTGCATTGGAACGTTTAGTGTCACAGCAAATAATTATTGCAATTGGTTGTTAAAACCAGGTTGAAGGGTGCACCAACCTTATACTTGCCAAAACATTCAATCAATGCTGTTATCATTTGGAATCATAATCAATTATTAAACATAATTACGCCTTTTGACTCTAATTTTAAACCCCTTCGCTTGTCTTTTCTTATGTTCCTTTTTAATCTCAATTAGATATGGAATTAAAGTTAAACATTACAACTTAAGCTATGGACACGTTACATCGTAGGCAAAAATGTAATTAAATTACACTTAATTACGTCAGGGAATTTCAGTTTAGTAGAAGCGTTGTGATATATTTGTTCTCAAAGCGATAACCATTACATTCCCTAAATTTCTACTGTGAAAGATCAAAAAGTGTCCACTATTGATTGCTAGTAAGGAGGAATTTCTACCCATGCTCTTAGAGGGGAACATGTGTATATTTCAGGCGCCAGTCAACTCATATTAGGCGGAGCACTGTGTGCATGATTATTGGATATATGCACACAGGAAAGGGAAAACTCTGCTGCTGTCGAACTCGAAGTTATCAAACATTCATGAACTAGGCTCACATTAGGCCCACTGCACCACGTGGCCATATCAGCAAAACTCACTTTAATATTAAATGTATTTTATTACTATTTCTAGCTTTTACTTTTTTTTACATGTTTGCGATAATTTTTATACCGATTGACGAATAAATGATTCCTGCAAACTCCGCTCTGACGTTTCTGTTTAACAATTCTCAATGGCATTGCTTTTTTTCTGCTTTAATGACATATCATTACCATACTTTCTAATGGGTAGTGTTTGTATCTTGAATCATCTTTTTTATTCTCTGAAAGGTGTCATTCACAAGGCCAACGAAGAATCTAGTCTGCGGGTTAAAGTGACAAATGTATTTTAACAAAGAATGCTTATTGAATTTATGGGTGACATTTGCATCCTTTCTAAGGCTAGTTTTCTTGCTTGATGAAGTCTTAGAGTGCCAGTTATATGAGAAGTCTCCGTATTAAGTGTATCCGTATTTAGATGTTAAATACATTCCATCCCGGTAGAAATTTATCAATAGGGTTTAGCAGCCGCCAGAGATGACAAAAATACTACTCATCGAGTAAATCTGTACTACAGAATATAAAAGGAGCTTGTTCGACTGTATAAAGTTTTTACATAAAATATTGATTCTATCACTTTCAACGAAGCAATTGTTTTTTTTTCAGAAATAGAAGGAAATAACTGGTATTGCCTATTATATTTCTTACCAAAGTGGAATTTAAAACAATTAATATTGTGAATCCCTGGAATGACTGACTGCGTGTTGTTCTGCACACACAACTTTACAAAACGGTTTATCAACACCTAAAAGACAAAAGAAACACAAAAAGATCATCCAAGTTAACAATACAATATACAGTAAAACCCAGAAGTGAAAGCTTCAGATGTTATACAAATACATAAAACACAACGCATTACAGACTATTAGGGATGGCAACGAGTAGTAAAATCGGTACTCGGGTACTCGCATGTTCTTTCGATCGATTACTGGAGTACTCGATGATTTCAGATTTTAAAAGAGATAGTTCCGTTCGTGTAATATCAGCTTCAACCTACTCTGTATTTATACCACATATTAATAAAGATACTTACAAAACAGAAGTGTGTTATATCATTTATTTGTGTTTTGTTATTTTATTATTTTATATTTTGAAAATAAATCAACAAATTATATCAAAGTAATAATACAGCCATGCGTACATGTACATATACGGTGGTCAGAATAATATTATGTCGTGAAATAATCAAATCAAATAAATCAATCGAACTAAACTAAAACCATGGGGCTCGTCTGTCTGCTTTTTGGGCGTGGTCTCGGTATCATGTTTCAACTTAAGCTGGTTAAGCATGCTTGTAGTTCCCCCGTTGTAGACAAACTCAGAACTACACAGAGAACATTTGACTGTTTTTCCATCTGCTGCCCGTTTGAGGTATCTCCACGCAGACGACTTTGCGGGAGGCATTTTGCTGATGTTATACAGGTATTTATTTCGATGTTTACTTAAAGAATGTAATACTAAACTTTACCTTCATTTTACTTTATCTTTTTATTTTCATTAATATTCATAGATTAGTTCGCGTCATTCACCAATAAAAAATAGAACTTATCATCACATGCACGTGAACCAATTAATGACTATATTGGGCGGTCCTGATTTTCTGTATGGAGCGCCAATTATCTAATTGTCAACAATACACTGTGCGAAATGGGTACCACAGGTTCATTGGCAAACAATAGATCTGAATTACCGCTAAAAAAACATTGCTAATTGACATTATTGACACGTGCCAGTTGGGACCCTTACTTGGCAGTTTGTTATTTCACAACAATGACACTTCAAAGGGTAAAATACGTCACCTGTGGCGATTGAGTGCATCGCGCAGAGTGTCTAATTGCCACCGTGCCGTATATCGAACGATTTACAAACAAAACAAACGGATTTCTTTTTTATATCAAAAATTTTATTTTTTTCGCCGAGTACTCGACTAGTAGATTTAGTACTCAAAATTCGGACGTTCGATCGAGTACTCGATTACTCGAGTAGTCGATGCCATCCCTACAGACTTTAAATAAATCATTGATTAATAATGTTACCGGTTATAGGAAAAGTTCTCTTAGCTGTACGAAAATTATATGTCGATGTAATACATGGAATAAATGGGCGTGAACTTTAACAGTCGTTTTCGAAAACTATCTTGCTCAGTATGTTAGCATAAATTAAGCACTAATTAAGTGAAACTTATTAGATATTTATACTAAAGTTTGTTTAATGCAATGTGGTATCGCTGACGAAGGCTTTAGTTTACTGTCCACACTGAGGTAGTGTCTGTAATTACGTCTTAAATAAAACAACCCAGTTATCTGAGTATTGTTCATTGTGTTTTGTTCGAAGTTGTTGACTTTGTTTGAGAACATACATAAAGACGTTATGTCATCGTGTCCCCTTTGATCATTCATTGATCTGTTAGTTCGTTTTGTCGTTGAATACAAGTTCGCTCGTAACACATCTCGAGACGGACGCGCTCCTCTTGGATTTTCAGTGTGAGGCAACTTCCTCTGTGTATAATTGTTTTCCCGAATATATGCGTCATCAGCGTATTTTGCATTCTCAGAATGTAAAGATCGGGATTGAACACTGTATAAGACTTGTAGTTGACGTTTCAGGAGTTTTCTCGCGCTTTTCAATGTCTCTAAGTCAAATTCTTTAGTAGATCTCTCCTCTTTTAAATGTGGAGGATAGAATGAACATTTGGCACTTCTACAGTTTTGTCGCATACAAGAATCGATATGCCATTTATTATCAAGCCTTTTTTCTTTAACACTAGCAGAGAAATTAGTTTCAGTGTCCTTGTGTACTTTATCTACATGTACAATAGGCACACGTGAATCAATTATAAATGCATTTGTTTGAAGACGTCTTGAAAGTGTATCTGGCTCATAGTTTTTATGGAATACATTTAACTCACCATGAGTAACACTGTCCTTTATATCTCTATATTCCTCTAATATATCGTTTTCCTGTTGTGGCAAATTTCTTTCATGTTCATCTACAGTGTTGTCGATTTCTTTTTGTGAAGTCTCCTCTGTAGCATGTTTTTCGAATCGACATTGTCGGCCAGATTCACGAGATTGAACGAAGTAAGACGCAAACGATATACTTCTATTTTTCATGTTAATTTTAGTCATACGGTTTTCTAATACATACCGCTCTTCATCTAACTTGCTCTTAAATAAAGGCTTATTTGTTGTGGCAACTAATGCTCTGAGACTGGTATTGTAAAAGTCACTTTTGAAAGATAATTTTGTCCTGAATTCAAATCTAAAACAATTAGGATATGACATACTGTGTTGAATTGCTTTTCGAAAATGGTCATGTCTTGCCACATAGATTATTGGATTCCATATGATGGAACATTTTGCAAACACGGCCGGGGCAACAATTACCCAAATGGGAATTTTGTAGACATCTCCAACGGCTGTCCATAATGAAACTATAGAGTATGGCGTCCATGAAACAACGAATGCAGCTGAAAATCAAGGAAAATGTTCTATTCATTATTAAGTACAATAAGAAATGCGCATTAACTGAGGTTACCATTTCACTATTATAATACTAACTGATGGTCCAATTTCATAGAATTGTGTGACCTTGAAAACTAGAGCTTGTTCAAATGTTATTTTGCAACGTCTAATTACTTCAATGCGGTATTTTTAATTTATGCCATTCTATATTTATCAACGTTTGCTACTCCGATACAAGAATGGAATTTTAAAAAGAGAAAAATAAACAGAATATTATGTTTGAAGGGGGATCTTAGAATAAAATCGTATACAGAGAATGTCAAAGGCAAATATTAAAAGTGGGAAAAATATCCTGGGACAATGTCCAAATGTATACTGGCTGGAATATTCAAACAGCACTGATGTGTGTTGGTAATGACTGAAAAGTGATTTATTACTCTACAGACGCATTAGCATCATTGAGAAGACATTATATTTAATGATAGGGAATAAAATTTCATTTATCAGTTTCCTTATAACACAGTGTTAAATCAAATATTAATGATTGCTACGTGTACTTAAATCCGAGATAATAACAACAAGCTAGACTATAGTTTCTCAAATACTTACCAGTTTTGCCATTTAAATGTACCTTAGTAAGATACAGATGTACGTTAATGGTACTCTTAAGCTTCTTTTTAAATAGTTTGTGTATTTTTATATGGGTAGTTTTAGTTTCTTAGCCAGTAAAGCTGTTGATATTGTTCAATCACTTGGTCTGCCACTGTTTGATTCTAAGTCTTATGCAGGATTACTTAAAATTCTATTCAAATCAATTCCTCCCATTATTATTATTATCTCTTTTTGGGAAACCTCGTTTAACTAAAAATGTGGACAACAACTTTTATCCTTTTTGACTTCAAATAATAGCTGCACAATTACATTTTTTTCTAGTTTATTTATACACTGGAACTTTAGAAATAAACTACAGTATGCTCTTTTAATTTCTAAATGTGATTATGTGATTTAAATTGTCTACTTTCCGTTCGTAGTTACCACAGGATATCTTATTCATTATTTCTACGTGGTGTCTCCTATTAAAAACATTTTATTCTCATTCTTTTAAATTAATCTTTTTTATGTGATATTTGAGTCATCGGAAGGTCTTTCAACTTCTTTACACAAATGTTCTGTGAATCCAGAAAGACAATTAAAATAAATAATCTCTTGTTAGTCCATAGGGCTTTGTGAGGTTGGTGCACCTTACACCCTGGTTTAAACCCCATCCCCTAGTGTCAAATTGTTTGCCACTGACGTTTCCCTTTTTTGTTAACTATTTTGTGATTAATCTGAAATTGATATTCTTATATTAAGTCTATGCTTCCTTTTCGTCTCTACTTTTTGGCTGCGTGTGTAGGCTGAATTTTCTGAGTTTGGCGATTCCTGATATGAATATTTCACTTAAAATATATTCGCGGTAAGTTTTGAGGTTGCTTTTTATCATTTAAAGGTGTATGAATGTTCTAGGTGTATAATTGTTTTGATATTTGACGTTTGTAAGAAAATGAGTGCGCTAATTAAAACCAACTAATGGTTTAATTGTGTTAATTATTTCATACAATATGAATTCTTCATTGCGTACATGCATCGTTAAAACACAATTACACTTATCAACTAAAGTATACATCTGCGTACGAGGGCATAACTGGCATGATAATTGAGCTATTACTCTAAAACTTTCAATACAACATTTTAGTAATACTTAAAGATTTATTAGTTAAACATTATTTAAAATGACAGACAAATGACTGCTCACAATCATTTAGAATACTGACACCAACAGAAAACAAATTCACAATATCAGTTTAAGACGCGTATGAACGGATCAGCGATGAACGGTTAAATCGCGAAAACATTATTGAAGCGGAATGATTTCTTATGGGTGATCAGTTAAAACGCTGTGGGCTGGTGTGTCAAAGCACAAGATATCTGTAGCAGTTTTAATTCAATGGAACTTAAATCCTGCAGAATATCAGCGACAAGTCCTTGTTCCGGTTGTCGTTCCACGTCTGCAAGCACAAAGGCGCAAGCAGAAAATGCACGGTGGTGCACTGTGTCATCGTTTGGCCTACACCAGACGTTTTCTCGAGGTGAACAACGTCAGAATATTTCCATGGTGCACTAGAACTCCGGATCTAAATGTTATTGCAAATCTGGTTTGTGATCTTGGAAGAGGCGTACGAAACAGGAGGGACCAACCATGCAACTTGAAAATGGGCTTCTTCTGAATGGGCTTAAGAATACATAAAGAACTCATTCAGCTCTGTATTAGCTCAACGAGATTCAATTTGCCTTGCAGTTATACGCGCTGTTGGTGTCATACTCTTTATTAACTGATGTGAATTTGTATTCTGTGGGTCCCAGTACTTTAAATGGCTGAGAGCAGTCAGTTGTCTGTCTGTTTGAAAACTGTTTCACTGATAAATCAGTTAGAATTTATTGCATGTTTTATTGAAAGTTTTGGAGCAATAGTTCAATTATCAAGCCAGTATTGTGTACTTAGAAAAGTTGTTAAATGTATTGTCGGACACAATCGATCCCAATTAAAAGATTCAGTTTATAATCATTGAAACAAAAACAAGTAAGGAAAATTTCCCATCTTCATATCGTTGATTCCATTAGGGGAAACGGCGCTCATTATAATAAAATATCAATATTACATTACCGATCATGATGATAATTGTAACGGCGACTTTGCGCTCTCTGTTAGACCTGTTTATTGCTGTTTGGCTTCTTATGTGCAGTTGTCTGCTCCGTTCTCTGTAAATCTAAAACGATAAAATAACCGAAAGTGAGACAAAGTGTAAACCGTTTTCTACGGTCTATTCTTTTTACACTCTATGTACAAATATAACTCTTACGATATTTCTGAAATAAATGTGTCCATATTTTCAATTTTAAATATTAAAAAGTTTGCAAAAAAGATTGGCATACAAAATAGCATAAAAACGACGAATTTGCTTAGGCGAATTTTACAAATATCCAAAAAAGGTCAGGCTTATTTTAAAAGACAATTTGATAATTGTTGTGATATGGGCGTTTTATTATATACAGATACATAAGGAAATATTTTGAAACATAACAGTTAAAAATCTTAAAATTGTACTTACTGAACATGCGATAGATATATACCCATATGCAATCAGAAATAAGGGTATAAACCATCCAAAAGTACAAATAATCATAGTGTAAGATAGTGACAGGTTATCTTGTACTTCCCGTGCAACACAACATGCTATTCCAATGTCCTCTTGCTTGTATTTTGACCAGCCTAACAAAGGACCGGTCGCCCACACTGACCCAAAAACAAACGGAAATAAAATCATAAGAACACTCCTACATGAAGTGCTTGTCAAACGTCTGTCCGATTTGACTATCACAAAGTATCGTTCCATGGCAATTATTGTTAATGTTGCAATTTGAGCGATTCCAAAAAACGTTGTCACAAAGGCATAGTATTGGCACAAAGCATGTCCAAAGATCCATCTTTTCAAAAAACTTGAAATCACTACAAACGGCAACCCGAAAATGGATTGTCCAATATCACTCAATGCAAGACCTATTATCAAAGTATTATCGACAGTTCTTACTTTTTTGTTGGTGCCAAAGGTATAAATAATTACTAAATTGGCACAAAATCCAAATACCATAATGACAGTCATTAATGTGCCAATAAAATAATATACCACATCACTGACATTGTCGTAGTTCTGTGCATCTTTTCCAATAGCATCATATTCGTGTACTGAATGCATCATAAAGGATTTTTCGAGTATAACAATGACGCTTCTCTGTTTGAGTATCTTCTTTATAACTAGAAAACTGGTAGGGCTAATACATTATGTAATATATTCTGTACATTTTCATTGGTGTTCGACTTCAGTTATAATTTTCCAATAATATCGTTTCTTAACAGCAGTGACATTACAAATTATAGTAATATTTACACATTTCTTAACACTTGGCATCTCAGGTACGCTCAATACTATTATTTTAACTCCGGATCCAAATTTTTCCCATCCGGATACAATTGTTTACACGCCGGATACACTTATTTACCCGCCGGATACAATTATTTTCACTGCCTTTACCAGTATTAACACTGTTAATAGTCTTATGTGCACTACGAATACCGTTATTGCCACTCCCAATACTATTATTTTAACTCCGGATCCAATTTTTTCCCATCCGGATACAATTATTTACACGCCGGATACACTTATTTATCCGCCGGATACAATTATTTTCACTGCCTATACAAGTATTTACACTGTTAATAGCCTTATGTGCACTACCAAGACCGTTATTGCCACTCCCAATACTATTATTTTAACTCCGGATCCAATATTTTCCCATCCGGATACAATTATTTACACGCCGGATACAATTATTTTCACTGCCTATACCAGTATTTACACTGTTAATAGCCTTATGTGCACTACCAATACCGCTATTGTCACTCCCAATACTATTATTTTAACTCCGGATCCAATGTTTTCCCATCCGGATACAATTATTAACACGCCGGATACACTGATTTACCCGCCGGATACAATTATTTTCACTGCCTATACCAGTATTTACACTGTTATTAGCCTTATGTGCACTACCAATACCGTTATTGCCACTCCCAATACTATTATTTTAACTCCGGATCCAATTTTTTCCCATTCGGATACAATTATTAACACGCCGGATACACTTATTTACCCGTCTGATACACTTATTTTCACTGCCCACACCAGTATTTACACTGTTAATAGTCTTATGTGCACTACCAATACCGTTATTGCCACTCCCAATACTATTATGTTAACTCCGGATCCAACTTTTGCCCATTCGGATACAATTATTTACACACCGGATACACTTATTTACCCGCCGGATACAATTATTTACACTGCCTATACCAGTATTTACACTGTTAATAGCCTTATGTGCACTACCGATACCGTTTTTGCCACTCCCAATACTATTATTTTAACTCCGGATACAATTTTTTCCCATCCGGATACAATAATTTAGACACCGGATACACTTATTTACCCGCCGGATACAATTATTTTCACTGCCTATACCAGTATTTACACTGTTAATAGCCTTGTGTGCACTACCAATACCGTAATTGCCACTCCCAATACTATTATTTTAACTCCGGATCCAATTTTTTTCCCATCCGGATACAATTATTTACACGCCGGTTACACTTATTTACCCGCCGGATACAATTATTTTCACTGCCTATACCAGTATTTACACTGTTAATATCTTTATGTGCATTGTTAATAGCCTTTTTTTCCCGTTTCAGGCCCCTTTGCAGGGTAACCTCATTTATTATCCCCGTCATAGGTGCTGAGGGGGTCGGGGAGCCATCCCCCAGAGACCTTACAAATTGCATTATTAGATTAATAATATAAATAAAATAATTACATATACAACACAGATTAAGAATTAACAATGAGGAATATAGTTTGCAGTGAGTAAACATTTTTGGAAATAATCAACAATAAGTTTTTGTTGTGTTTGTGGGGGTTGATAAATGATTGTTCTCTTTAACAAGTCACTATAGCATTCGTCCTTACCCGAAACGAAACAGTAAGTGCGACGCCGTCAGGATAAAATATTCTGATTAAAGATGAGCCGTTACATGTACCAGTGAATACTGTTAAAACAAATAGTGTGTTACAAAGAAGAAAAGATTAAAACAATTTTAAAAATATATACATGTACATGTATTCTATCATAAACTAACATACATATACTTTAAAAAATTTCATTTTGGAATGCATATTTCACAATTGCTGAGCAGAGTTTTTAGCAGGCCCTAACAAATATATATGAAAGATCACAGACTTTAATCCCGTGAAAGCCTCATATATTTGTTATAAGGATTTTCATCATCAGCAATTTTAATAGCCTTATGTGCACTACCAATACCGTTATTGCCACTCCCAATACTATTATTTTAACTCCGGATCCAATTTTGTCCCATCTGGATACAATTATTTACACGCCGGATATACTTATTTACCCGCCGGATACAATGATTTTCACTGCCTATACCAGTATTTACACTGTTAATAGCCTTATGTGCACTACCAATACCGTTATTGCCACTCCCAATACTATTATTTTAACTCCGGATCCAATTTTTTCCCATCCGGATACAATTATTTACACGCCGGATACACTAATTTACCCGCCGGATACAATTATTTTCACTGCCTATACCAGTATTTACACTGTTAATAGCCTTATGTCCACTACCAATACCGTTATTGCCACTCCCAACACTATTGTAATATAAACCCGCCGGATACAATTATTTTCACTGCCTATACCAGTATTTACACTGTTAATAGCCTTATGTGCACTACCAATACCGTTATTGCCACTCCCAATACTATTATTTTAACTCCGTATAAAATGTTTTCCCATCCGGGTACAATTATTTACACGCCGGACACACTTATTTACCCGCCGGATATAATTATTTTCACTGCCTATACCAGTATTTACACTGTTAATAGCCTTATGTGCAGTACAAATACCGTTATTGCCACTCCAAATACTATTATTTTAACTCCGGATAAAATGTTTTCCCATCCGGGTACAATTATTTACACGCCGGACACACTTAGTTACCCGCCGGATACAATTATTTTCACTGCCTATACCAGTATTTGCACTGTTAATAGCCTTATGTGCAGTACAAATACCGTTATTGCCACTCCCAATACTATTATTTTAACACCGGATAAAAAATTTTCCCATCCGGATACAATTATTTACACGCCGGATACACTTATTTACCCGCCGGATACAATTATTTTCACTGCCTATACCAGTATTTACACTGTTAATAGCCTTATTAACACTGTTAATAGCCTTATGTGCACTACCAATACCTTAGTGATTACTAAGTGCTTATTCAGTGACTTTTTCGTGATTTTGTATAAGGTTAATCAAAGACTAGAAAATTAATGCCATGATAATTATTACAGTGAATTTTAAACCTTTCTTAACTCATATCAGTGACAATATGTGAACTTTTTAAACTAATTTCATGTCCACAGATTGTCACATAAAGTTATATGTACTTTGAAGTCGCGCCAGTATCGGCGTCACGTTAAGAAACGCGCAATATATATATATTACCATGTTTTGACGTCTGCGACGACACTTGTTTATTTCTTCCGTTAAGTAAACAGTCAAACAGTTCAGCAGTCTTTCTCTCATTTTATTGTCTACACAACAACTTACATTGTTGAGCCGATAAGTGGGTTGGAATTGTTTCACCAAGACAACTTATATTTGTTTTGTGATATGAGAACCTGTTGGGGCACGTGTGAGGTTGGTGCACCCTAGAACCTGGTTTAAACCACCAGTGGCAATTTGATTTTCCATTGACCGTTCCAAGGCGGTAACCCATCGTGTTCTCATTTTTATTAATTGTTAATGGTGTCTCTTTTGACACTGATCATTTCATCAACCATGCTCTCTCCCTCTCTTCTTCTTGACTGTGTGTGGAGGCTGTCTTCTGAATGTTGCGATTCCTGATAAGCATATTTCACCTTTTTTGAAAAAGTTAAATGACATTGTTTATGCAACTCGGGCTAATTTTCACTAAGAACAAAAATATGTGAGTAACTGTTATGTCACAACTTTGCTTGGGATGGATCGGAATTGTACTATTTAATGGTTTTATTACTGAGTTGCGCTCAACCCGGGGCTAGGCGGAGCGGGTAGTAATATGCATTCCTATTACTGTCCATGAACAGGCTCAATCAAACCGAGCCTGCGGTATTTTCATATTTTTTGTGTTCGGTGGCTTTCAAAGTTCCCGTTTTATCTAGTTATATAGAATAAATTAATCTAATCGTCAATAGACTCTGAAATTGTTCCAATAATTTCTTGCAAGAAACGGTCAGAAGCAGAGTACAAATGGAAACATTGCATATTACATAAAAGGGAGACAACACCGGTAGTGTTCAAACTGGGATTTTGGTCATAGTGAATGTTTCAAATGTTATCTGAAGCAGGATTTAATACAGATTTCGATTTCAATTAGAATTTGAACCACGCGACTCATGTAAGGACTGCCGAACTAATCAGAAGACGCTGCGTTAAAACTTCAAAATAAGGTTTCAAATTTTTTGTTGTTATGTGTTCATACTCCATGTGGATTTTAAACAGAAAAGATTGTTTTCTAAAATTTTAAAGAATTCAATGGTACATATACGAGTAGTACTGAGGCAAAAAAAAATGTGTGACTTGAAGTAAAGCAATTATACGACGTTTTTAACTATGAACAGCGCTTTCCCGTTTCTTCTCAAGGAAATATCGGTCGACGTGCAATAGACACCACAAACAACTAAGAAAATTGAGAACCCGAGGGGTTACTGCCTTGAAACGGTCAGTGGCAAATAAAATTGGCACTAGGGGTTAAACCAGGTTATAGGGTGCAACACTCTCACACTTGCCCGAACAGGTTCTCATATCATCACACAAGTACACGTTGTCTTGGTGAAATAACTTCAACCCACCCATCAGTTCGACAATGTTGAACGCAAAAACACACAAACATTTAAAACATAAGAAGCTAAAAGCAGTGCAAAGCCAAATAAAATCAGCATGAACACAATGAGAGGGACAAAAAAAACAAATCGTGCTTCTAGGTTCTTAAAAAGATTTCCCCATAACACTTTAAAAAATCTAAAGCCCGTAGACCTTAATACTGTTTCTTATGACGACCGCAAATCGTTTATAAAACATAGGTTAAGCTTTATTCGTATACTTAGAAAGTTACGTTAGTACAATTAAAACGACTGGCCTGTCTAAATATTACATCAAATGTGACAGAAGAGATCACACTTCTGTGTTGAGAAAGCTATGTTACGCACCTGTTTGTCTCCCCACAATAATGATGGTAAAAGTATGGATGAAGTATGGTCAGCTCATCAACCAAGTCGGATTACATAAATTATTTTGAGTATTATAAATGTATACATTATTATAATATTTCCTAAATATATTTAACTATGAAGAAATGCTTATTCACGTAAATTCGTCTCGAACGACACGCTACAATACGGTGCAATGAATACATAAATAAAATACATAAATAAAATTAATTCCTTGTGATTGAAGACCAAAGCAAAAGGATTTGATTTTAAAATCGGTGAATTAAGATATGCGTAAAGAGCCTTGCTGTTCAGGAAGGATAGCTCAATCGGGTTGATCGCGACCGTGAAGCGGAGGTGCAGTTGGTAGTCTAAATTTGCGTATTTTAATAGGAACCGTAGCATACAGTATTAACCCAATTAAGTTAACAAATATAAAATCAAAATCGAGTAGAAAACTAAAAGAGGTAAGCGATAATTAAAGTTTGGTCCTTTGTATATTACGAGGTCCGAATATGTCTGGCCCCCCGTAATTATCAGCTATCCCCTGTCAAAGGTAGGCGGAAAGCGTCTGGAAAAGTAACATAAGCGTTACATGGGAAACGAAACAACAGAAGAAGAGTATGATAGACATAATAAACTCAGAACGTAAATGGCACTCCAGTGCAAATTTGTACGTTTAAAGTTGTACAAATACTTTAATATTGTAATTTGCCTTTTGAATCCACTAAAATCTTACCAGAAAAGAATTTAACACATAAAAATGAATGAACTGTGAGTATATTGTACAGATCGACAACAAAACCATAACTAACTGACTGACTGACTGACTGACTAACTGACTGACTGACTGACTGACTGACTGACTGACTGACCGACCGACCGACCGACCCGAAAGACCGCCAACCGACCGACCGACCGACCGACCGACTAACTAACTAACTAACTAACTCACTCACGATCCATCCAACCAACCAACCAACCCACACACCCGCCCACCCACCAACCAACCAACCCACCAACCCACCTACTAACTAACTAACTAACTAACTAACCAACCAACCAACCAACCAGCCAGCCAGCCAGCCAACCAACTAACTAACTAACTTACTTACTAACTAACGAACGAACTTACTAAATGAATAAATAAATAAATAAATGAATAAATTAAATAAATTTGAAATGCATAAAATGAATCATCAATTTATTGCTAGTGTGAATAGTTTAAAACCTAAAAGTGAGAATAAAAGAAAAAAAACAAACAAATATTGTTCAGAACAAACTTTCGGCGCTTGCAATGATCCATTACCTACGGGTATACAAGACACTTCAAGGCATGATGCTATTAACATATACAATTTACTTCAACCGAACTGTTCGAATTCAAAAGCAATAAATCGTTACAAAATTTAAAAAAAAAAGAAAAATTATTATGAAATTCTAACTAAATAAGAAAAAGTGTACCTCTACCGACCACTTTGCTAATGCATATTGAAAAAAAAACAAACTAATTTATCATTATGATAAATGGTTTCCTACAACAGTTAAGGTGAAGCAAGTTTAAATTGCATTTAACTTACCAAAAAAATTTTACCAAGCAAAACCTTAACATCATAATACAAGAGAAAATGAAAAAACCAATAACGGGAATAGGGTTCGACATCAGTAAACACTGTGCACCAATAAAAATTAAATAAAAAATATAAACAGGTTTAATTTCAAAAGTAATTAAATTACTTAAACACCTTTTTACGACGTGGATTATAATATATTATCTTCCGCAAAACACCATATTAAAAATGGAGACCTATAAATACTTTCACTTAAGAAATTATTTAATACGAGTTTATATCTAAAAGAAACAAAACAAGACAAATTGTATTTGGGGATAACACATTGACAACAATTTACATCAACTGTTTTTTATACTTAGCATCATGCAAAAATTTCCTGTAAATAGTAGTCACAAAAGTTACTCATTGAAAGTTACTGAGCCATAGGAATTGTTTCATTCCACTTTTATATATTTCCAACAAACACCGTGAATTTTAAAACATTAATATCATAGAGCTTCTTCCGTTTTATATAACTATTTTTCAACAGCCTTCATGGCGGATCGTTAATACAAAACGGTGGGTAGAACTGATTAAACTTTTTTGTCTTTGATATCCATTCTATTTAAAAAGCACTCTTAACTAGTCTAAATATGCGAATATTTAGTTAATCACTAATCTACAAACTGGACCAGTCTTGATCGCACGAACAAAATGTGCCAATCAAAACCTCACCTCCGCAATTCCGTTACAAACGCAATAAAAAACATACTTCAAATTGTGTAAGATCTCTGCTTGAGACATATAGAGTCTCAAGCCGGGGTCACTGGAAATTTAAGTGACACGATAATCTAAAAATGTGACATTTTTCTGGATTCTTTTCTTATTACTTTTGTAATGAGAACAGGCATCATTCTCAATTCAAACAAACAACAACCGGTTCGAGAACATGTTTAAACACGTTTTTTAAGACATTTGTGTAATGTTTACAAGAATATAAATGTTGTTTCCGTTAGCTGAAAATGAAGTCATGCAAAAACGTTTTTGTTTTCTAAATGATGCCACTTACTTCGTTAAATATTTGATGGCTAGACTTTAATTTCATGAACACCCGTAGGAGAGACGGGATTTTCTTCCCCTATAAAATGCTACTATAACAAGTATTCAAGTAAATATGATGACTTACATGTAATAACTAAAATTAAATGTTGTGTGTACTAGTTTGAACAGTCTAGGAAATAATTTGCTTTACCAATAATTATATTTATTCGGTATGCTTGGATTAAAATCACCCTTTATCATATTTCGTGAATCATCAACGACACGCGTTCCGTCACAATACAAAGCAAAATAAACGATGACATATATCAATTATAGTTATACGTCTTTTCGTTCAATAATTCAATAATCGTCATACATTGTAACTAGGGGACATATTTTTTTCAACTAAATTCTAAGAAAAAAGTGAAATATGCATATCAGGGATGGCCACATCCAGCAGACACAGCCTCGCCACACAGGCAAACAGTAAAGAGGAAAAGAGAGCATGGTGTTACGATAATCAATTTCAATATGGACGCCACAAACAAATAACGAAAGTTAGAAACATTGAAACATGCTTGAAACCTTGAAATGACAGATAATGCTCAATGCAAGTCAGTATGGGTATACACTGTGTTTTGTGTTCTGATAAACAGAGTCTTTTTTTTCAAGAAAAATCGATACACCTACCTGACCGTTACCAGAATTTGAAAATCAAAAACTTAATTAAGCGCATTAGATAAAAGTAGGAGGATTTAATCTAATATACCTAGAAAGACAAAAAAGCAGAGACGTTTAAAGATCAAGAAATGTCGAATTTGTTTAGGACAAGCTGTGTTTCTCCAAGTAAACTCTTCATACTTGTTGACCATTTTCAATGACATTAGCGAGTATAGTTAACGATATACTTAAACCTTATATATTCATTTCGTTAAATTGCCATTCGTCTGCTGTAATGATGTAGATTTTAGAACGAACGATAAAGGCTCCGAACGGGATTGCAACGTTACTGCGCCTAGTCATGTAAAAAGCGTTCTATCACTGCTTTATAAGGGTCACACTAATAGAAAATTGTAAAAGAACGTTTATTAAATGCGGGTATCATTATATGAAATTTATACTGATGACATTTGTGTTTTCCGTAATCTATTGTGGCGGGTCAAAATTTGTCGTTAAAAAGACCGTCAAAATAAAACCCTTGTAGGAAAAGGTGAATTATGCATACATGTATTAGGAATGGGCACATTCGGAAGACACAGCCTCCCCACACAGCCAAGAAAATGAGAGAGCAAGGTGACCAGTGACCAGCTTTAAAACAGAAACAAAACAAATAATGGAACCTGATGGGTTACCGCTTTGGAACGGTCAGTGGCAAATCAAATTGCCACTTGGGGAGTACACCTTGTTCAAGTTTGCACAAACCCCACACTTGCCCCAACATGTTCTCAAAGAAGTTGTCTGACAGCGTTTCGATAGCTGAAACTAATTTCATAACCCTTATTAATTGTTAAATTGTTGACATTGTGTAAGTTCTTTTCTGTCTCAGCGTTAAACAGTAACAATTTAAATATTCAACACCCATTTATATTATACAAGTGTTGGAAAACCTGTCTAGAGTCATTCTTCTAGGCTTAATCCTCTACCGTAATGTTCAACAGTGTTAAACCACGAATGTTACTTGAGCGGTAAATTACATGAACAGCAGTATTAAAAACACATATACAAATGAATATAGTTTACAATAAAATCGTAAAATTATTGTGTTTTCGGTGAGTAAATATCTCTATTTTTTTCTTTCAATTCTTAGCAAGATTCAGAGTACCTGAATAAATAAACGTATGTTTCTCAATAAGAACTGCCACATAGAGTGTACACATGTACTAGTGTATCATAGTTGTCTATCTTCCAGATATTAAAATTATGCCGGTGTTATGTATTGACGGTGATTTGAATTGGCGATATTTTGAATTCGCGCAACTGACTTTAAGCCGCCAATAAAGCCAAAATTAAACGCCCGCAAAAATAATTGTGTTATTAAACATGTGAATTCATATTGGCCTTGTTATTTGGCCAAAGGTAGTCGTTATTGATAACTAAATTAAATATGAGTGCTCGAGGCCCAATAACTTAGCAAATACTAGGCCTATACGAGAATGGCTTGGCCAATACGGGAATTGCAGGGCCAATATGAGATAGTTAATTAATAAGTACAAATAGTATGTGAGTAGAGCTCCTAAGTGTTGGAATGTCTTTGGCGGAATAGGAGACCAGTTGCTCGCGTTGAAAGATTTCCCTTTTCTCCCAGTTGTCTTCATTCTACTTCCACAATTGCTTTGTTTTTATCGTTTTTGTATTACCGATTTTTTGTGTGTTTAACTTGGTTATTCAATTCATTTTACATTTACTTGTTGATTGACCTACATTTGACGAGTTTTCGTGACATATTTGATTATAATAAGCTCTCGCTGGCCAGCTGATACTTTTCCGAGTCTTTTCGGAATATTTATTTATTCAGGTACTCTGAATAACAATCTTGCTAAGAATATAAAAGAAATAAAATTAGAGATATCTACTCACCGAAAACACGTTAATTTTACGTCTTAAATGTAAAACTTTATTTTATATGTGTTATTAATATTACTGTTTCGGTGCTGTCTCCCTCTCTCTTCTTCTTGACTGTGTGGGGCGGCTGTTTTTTCTGAATGTGGCAATTCCTGATATGCATTTTCACCTTTTTACAGTTGTTCAATGATTATGACAGGTGAAGTGATAATTTCAATGTTTTAAGATGAAATAAAATCATCGGTGTCTCGCAACTGTGACATTCAGTTATGTACATTTAAGAAGGTATGAAGTTTTCGCTTATCGAAGGATTCAAGCGACAAGGCAGTGTTCAATTATTAAAAGTAATACTGACTGAGATCATAGTTAAATTACCAAGGTGACGAAATAAATTTTTAACTTTAAGTTAATCATGGTAGAATAACAAACAAAGTTTACCTTTCATATCGTATACCGATGAAATTAAAAAGTAACTTGAGTATAATTTTTTGTTTGCCGACATACAAATGAACTTGCGTAGAAACAATAAATCATATTTCATTCCGATATTTTGAAGGTGACTATATATAGTACCGTGTTATATAATACAATTTCGTATTTAAAATGTTCTTAAGGACAAGTTAACCCACTCCACCTTATAAATTCAGACATTATCACAATAAGAAACGCACAAAATATGACTCCCTGATGGGCTTGGTGACGAATCGATCTAGAGTTGATCGTTATGCTTACTTACGAGAAGTCACTCAAGGCCGCCAGTCCACATGGCATAAACACCGTTACTGTGATAAATGAAGAGATGAAAAAGGAAATTTTAAAACCACCGAACACGTCAAATATTTAAATATTACAGGCTCAGTTTGTTTGAGCCTGTTCACGAGCAGTAAGGGTTATGCATATTACTGCCCACCTCGCCTTGCCCCGGGTTGAGCACAACTCAATTTTTACATTAAGTCTTATACTTTTTTTGTGTCCAAAGGTCTCTAAAGAGCCTAAATAAAAGCAGCACCGATGGAATGCACAGTTAGACGTTTTACTGCACAAACAACCCTGATGACGAGGACAGGATGACAATCGGACTATGAATGCCTATTTAATCGACACCATGTACTAATTAAAAATATTGCAGGCTAGATTTGATTGATCATGCATAAGCATAATCAGAAATGCATTATATTGTAAATGCTGACTAGCCCTAGGTTGAGCGCACCCCAACATTTACAATTTATAAAATTATATGTAACATGCTCAACTGTCTTCAATAGGCGTAATAGGAAACTCTCTTTAAAATAACGCGGTCATTCTGACGTCATATTTTAAACTGTATGCTATTCAAAACAATAGTGCAACGTCTATTGCTTTTATCAAAAAGTGCGTATTTTTCCGTTAGACGTTTTAATATTACGTAAGTTAAGACACATGCATAAACTAAAACAGAACTTTTATCACGAAGGTAAAAGTCCATGAGTTTTAAGAAATTAATAATGGAATTTTATCTTTGTGAAAAAATAAACAATGTCTAACACTTATTACATTTGTATAAGTTAACATTCAAAAAGTCGTCCCAATGTCGAATAATAGAAAATGTAGAACTTTCTCTTCTATCGTAATTATCTTTTGTTGAAATGTTTCTATTTTGCTAAGAACTTGTAATACACTATCATCTAAAGTCCCGATAACAAGTTTTTTATGCAGTTGATAATTAAATAGGTATGGGTTTTCGACAAGAATCCAGACATCCTTTAAAGAGTTAAATAGTTTGAGATACTTTTTAAAACCGATATGGTCGGTAACTTTAAAGCAATTATTGTCTATTTTAAAATGTTGTTTGACAAAAATTGTTTATAGTGAAAATCACCTAGCTTTTATTATATTCATTCATGAATGCAAATACAAATAAATCACATTTTAAGAGCTTAAAATTATTTTTTTTGTCTTACAACAGTACTGTACTCGAAGACTTTTGACGGCTACCTCACAGTACACATAGAACTACGTACTATACATCTCTGATGTATATTTTGAAATCTATCATTGTATAACACATGCTCTCTTTCCCTCTCTACTTTTTGTCTGTGTGGGAAGCTGTGTCTCTTCTGGATGTTCAATTTCTGAAATGCATATTACAGTATTTCCAAATGATATTTTCCTTGCTCTGAACTGAACCCTACCGTGATATATAAAACGGTTTTGGAACATAGTACATGTATCACCTTTGCAGGCATAAAGAAGTGGAGGATCTTTTTTGAACAAACATTCGAAGCGTTATCTGGCCAAGCATTAAAAAGCATATTCAAAATGAAATTGTACCTTCAAAATTTTACAAACCTGAATGTTAAGCACAAACTTGATTTATTCGACAAACTCATAACGCCTATTTAAACTATGGTTGTGAAGTTTGGGCAATAAATGATGCAACGAAACAAGAAAGTATTCATATCAATTTTACCACGGTTTTCAGAAGAAAAATCCTGCCTATTAGATTGGGGAACGTCGGCGGGCGGGCGGGCGGGTGGGCTTTCGTAAACAATTTCTTCTGTGCGCAACACCTTCTACATTTCTCAACGGATTTCAACCAAACTTTCACAGAAGTATTGTCATAAGGTGCGCTGGTGCATATTGTCGGGGTTTGACCACTGGTCAAGGTCACTGTTGCTAAAAATAGAAATTCAGTTTCTGCTTAATAACTTGAGTTTGCTTTGGCCTATTGACTCCAAACTTGGTGTATGAGTAGCTTATATCAAACAAAAGCCTCGGATTGCTACCCAGGTGACTGTGGCCAAGGTCACTGTTGCCAAAAATAGGAATTCAGTTTCCACTTAATTACTTGAGTTTGCTTTGACCTATTGACTCCAGACTGAATGTATAGGTAGCTGTTGCTAAAAATAGAACTTCATTTCCACACAGTCAACTAAAGTTTGCTGTGGCATACTGACGCCAAACTTGATAAATATGTAGCTAATATCAACAGGCAGCTTGGGATTTCTACCCACATGTCTGTGATGAAAGTCAGGGTAACTGTTGCTAAAAATAGAAATTCAGTTTCTGCTTAAACTTGAGTTTGCTTTGGCCTATTGATTCTTAACTTGGTGTATTGGTAGCTTATATCAAGAGGCAGCTTGGGATTGCTACCAATGTGTCTGTATTCAAGGTCACTGTTGCTAAAATAGAAATTCAGTTTCCACTAAATTACTTGAATTTGCTTAGGCCAATTGACTCCAAACTTGGTCTATGTGTAGCTTATATCAAGAAGCAGCTTTGGATGCTACACAGGAGTCTGGGATCAAGGTCAATGTCATCGTATTGATGTTTATTATGTTCCTTATTATAATAGGATATAACTTTTACGATAACATTTGAATTCAAGACAGGCCTAACCAATACAAAGGGCACATCACTTAATATATATAAAAGAAGACATCGCATGGATTCTGACAGTAACGAACAAGGTCACATATACACATAAGGCGATGTCAAGGGCGGAACTAAACATAATATACTCGGCAAAAGAAGATCTGCCCTCTTGGACATTTCATAAAATATCTTTTTAATTTCACCATACACAACACAATGATACATACCAAATAAATCAGCAATTCAATGTAAACAATATAAAAAGTCAGAAATAAAATCCGATCAATACTGTTTAAGCAGTTCATGAGTGACACAATGTGATACTTTAATTAATAAAAAACTTAAGTTTGAGCGTAATTCTTGAAATGGCTTGGTATCCAATTTTGATTACCAACTGTTACTTCCATCACAATGCACGCTCATAATTGCTTAAAACAGACACTGGTGAAATGTTGAGTTATTTCATAGATTTCACACCTCTACCGTAATATGGCAAATTTTGCAACTTTTGACCGTTGACCCCTATCATATTCAAATGACATTTCTCGCTTAATTACCAACCAATTTTAATTTCGTTTTTGTCTTTATCTACGCAAACATCTTTATATTACGATGAATTGTTTGCAGAGTTAAAGACTAAAACGGAATAAAAATCGGTTGGTAAATAATCGAGAAATACCAGTTTGAGTATGATATGGTCAATAATCAAACAATGCAACATTTGCTGTATCAAGGTACAGGTGTGAATTTTATAGTCATCGTTCTCTATTTTATAGCATTATAAAAGCAATGCAATGTGATGCTAGCAACAGGAAGTACATGTTATTTATATTTGATACCAAGTCACTTCCAGCATTACAACCAAACTTAAGTATTTATTAATTAAATTATCGCACTGCCTCACTTACTGACCTCAAGGTAAGTCATAGCAGTTTAGTGATGATTCGAACAGTTTCAGTTTTGTATTTATGAGTCGTGGAATCATTTGAATTGACCTGGTATTCTTGTTCACAAATGGAACCTGATTTCACAATTGCAAATTTGTCGGCTGGTGAATTCCATGAGATAACGCTTTGAAGAATGCCGGATTTATCGTGGTGGATTAACTTGCTTGTTTATTATGTTGTATTATCGTCAGTGGGTTCCTTCAATATGTCACTTACCCGTCATCTGTCATCAAGTTAATAACGAACATATTTATCCATAGATATAACAGTTAAAATTGGAAAACGCCCAATAAGATTATTAAGAGCTAAATTTGTCTTGAATATAGGTCTTTAACAGAAATGGAAAGCTTGAAAATTACATTTAATGACGTCAATAAAAGTCAAGTCTAAATTTAACGTGTCTTGAAGCAGTGAAGTATAAAAACACATTCGGCACGTTTATTTTAGCGATAAGCCGTATTAATTTTTTTAATGTAGGTCAGTCTGAGTAACTATTATAGTAAAAGCCTTGTAGGTATATTTACGACACTTGCAATAAAAATTATCCTAAAAATACAGCTTAATAAGGCAAACACTTCAGAAAAGAAAGTAAACTTTCTTGATCTAAATCAATCCATTGAAAATGGTTAGGTCACTTCTAAAAAATATGATAAAACAGATGATGTCAATTTTCCGTTTCTAGAAGGCGATTTTCCTCGTGTAACATCTTACGGGGTTTATATCTCACAACTTGTTCACTTTTCTACAGCTTGCAAAGATGTTGATAATTGAAATAAACGTAATCTTTACATTACAAAAAAACTTTTAAAACAAAGTTATCGGTATCACAATTTAAGGAAAGTTTTAAGTTTTATTGCCGATACACAGATTTAATTAAAAAAATACAGACGCAGTTTAAAATCACTACTCGTATTGCGACAAGACATTTCATAGCCATTGTCATTGCCCTCGTTCATTCTTATTCACATTTTTGATGTTATATTTTTCATAACTACTATAGCAGGTAGAGTTCTATTGTGACTTTAAAAAGTATAATTCAAATCTTCATAAAACGATTTTGTAAAAAAGACTCATTACAGTAGTAATTTCAAACTGCAATCGGATATGAGAAAAAAAAACGGTACAGGTAGTATAATGAATACACAACGTCTTTGTTGCCTAACAAAAAGGTGAAATATACATACATAAATAACATATAACTTATAAACATCAACACTCAAAATACAATTCGTGCCACAGTTAAAGGCGACAGCATACGGTGGTATACATACATAATAACAAACTACACATAAAGTAACGAAATTTAAGTGAACCTGCGAATTTCACGATTTATTTCGCAGGAGTTTATAGATTTAGACTAGAATTCTAGCCAGGTCAGAAATTCGCGATTCGCGTTAGTTGCACAGTGATGAGAATATTGCTGACACAGACTGCAGATTGCCGTGTATATATATAATTGCTCGGAGCATAGACAAAAAACATGCATAAAAAACTCCAGAAAAGTTGTTTGAACCACTGCGATAATGTGTAAGTGTCATTAAGTCAACAAAGGACAGCACTAGATGAGAATCAATACTTTATAATTTCCTACACTCTGGTTAAATAAGACTGGATTTTAAAAAAGAAGGTTTTGGTCACCGAACGTATGTTTATTATGTTTCCAGATTGATGAATATAAAGTGAGTTCCCGTTTCCCGGTTCCTTATTCCTTTTTCAGCGTTAAGTTAGTTCCTGTTTCCCGTTTCCTTTTTCCTTTTTCGAAAAAGGAATAGGGAACTGATACATACAGTTCCCGGTTCCCGGTTCCTTTTTCAGCGTTAAGTTAGTTCCTGTTTCCCGTTTCCTTATTCCTTTTTCGAAAAAGGAATAGGAACTGATACATACAGTTGTTGTTGCTGCTGCTGCTGTTGCTATTGTTGTTGTTGTTGTTGTCCACATAACGTTCTGTATAGACAGGGTACATACTACTTGGTTAATTTGATGAAAGCGAACATTGGTTCAGTGATTGATGGCGTCGTTTTCGGCCAGCGTGGCAGTTTTACACAATAAATTGTTAGAAATATACGACCTTTTTGGCTTTTACAATTTTTTTTTGTAATTCAATAATTTTACATCACTTTCAAGGGCTTCAAATTGCCGCTCTTACTGTGTTTAGGCTGTCTTTTTTCTGATATACAGATATAACCTGTTTGTACAGTTAAGCTCATGTTAAGAATTTGAAATAAAACATGAAATAATTTCTTTTCGCTCAAAATTCACAAATGATAATTGCGAACGGGCATACATTCGTTATCACATTACATGGAGCGATTCCGCCGAGTTTTGAATTCGTGCATTTTTCCTCGCGCGAAATTTATGTACAGTAAACATTAACTCTTTCCAAGAATATTCTGTGTGAAAGAGAAATGTTCGAAAGGGAAGATTATTTCATCTGCGTTAAGAAAATCGTAACTATAATCTTCAGTTCCTTTTTCGAATCTGAATAAGGAATAAGGAACCAGCTCCCGTTTCCTTATTCGCGCGAATAAGAAACTGGCAAATATAATGAAATGTAGTTGATTGTTTGTTTTATCCGAGCAGTTTTAGATAAAAGCCATTGTTCTTAACAAGGGGGAGATAACTTTAACACTAATTGATAATGTGCGTATGAGATCTGAACAAAGAACTTCAGTTCCTTTTTCGAATCTGAATAAGGAATAAGGAACCAGTTCCCGTTTCCTTATATTCGAATCTGAATCAGGAATAAGGAACCAGTTCCCGTTTCCTTATTCGCGCGAATAAGGAACTGGCAAATATAATGAAATGGCGTTGATTGCTTGATTTCTCCGAGCAGTTTCTAGATAAAAGCCGCTGTTATGAACAAGGGGACGATAACTTCAACAATGATTGATAATGTGTGTATGGGATCTGAACAAAAAACTTCAGTTCCCTTTTCGAATCTGAATAAGGAATAAGGAACCAGTTCCCGTTTCCTCTTTCGAAGCTGAATCAGGAATAAGGAACCAGTTCCCGTTTCCTTATTCGTACGAATAAGGAACTGGCAAATATAATGAAATATGGTTGATTGTTTGTTTTCTCCGAGGAGTTTCTAGATAAAAGCCATTGTTGTTAACAAGGGGGAGATAACTTTAACACTGATTGATAATGTGTGTATGAGATCTGAACAAAAAAAAATTCAGTTCCTCTTTCGAATCTGAATAAGGAATAAGGAACCAGTTCCCGTTTCTTTATTCGAATCTGAATAAGGAATAAGGAACCAGTTCCCGTTTCCTTATTCGCGCGAATAAGGAACTGGCAAATATAATGAAATGGCGTTGATTGTTTGTGTTCTCCGAGCAGTTTCTAGATAAAAGCTGCTGTTATGAAGAAGGGGGCGATAACTTTAACAATGATTAAAAATGTGTGTATGAGATCTGAAAAAAAACTTCAGTTCCTTTTTCGAATCTGAATAGGGAATAAGGAACCCGTTTCCGTTTCCTTATTGGAATCTGAATAAGGAATAAGAAATCAGTTCTTGTTTCCTTATTCGCGCGAATAAGGAACTGGCAAACATAATGAAATATGGTTGATTGCTTGTTTTCTCCGAGGAGTTTCTAGATAATAGCCATTAGTCTTATCAAGGGGGAGATAACTTTAACACTGATTGATAATGTTTTTATGAGATCTGAACAAAACACTTCAGTTCCTTTTTCGGATCTAAATAAGGAAAAAGGAACCAGTTCCCGTTTCCTTATTCGAATCTGAATAAGGAATAAGGAACCAGTTCCCGTTTCCTTATTCGCGCGAATAAGGAACTGGCAAATGTAATGAAATGTAGTTGATTGTTTGTTTTCTCCGAGCAGTTTCTAGATAAAAGCCGCTGTTATGAACAAGGGGGAGATAACTTCAACAATGATTGATAATGTATGTATGAAATCTGTACAAAACTTCAGTTCCTTTTTCGAATCTGAATAAGGAATAAGGAACCAGTTCCCGTTTCCTTATTCGAATCTGAATAAGGAATAAGGAACCAGTTCCCGTTTCCTTATTCGCGCGAATAAGGAACTGGCAAATATAATGAAATGGCGTTGATTGCTTGTTTTCTCCGAGCAGTTTCTAGATAAAAGCCGCTGTTATGAACAAGGGGCGATAACTTCAATAATGATTGATAATGTATGTATGAAATCTGTACAAAACTTCAGTTCCTTTTTCGAATCTGAATAAGGAATAAGGAACCAGTTCCCGTTTCCTTATTCGCGCGAATAAGGAACTGGCAAATATTATGAAATATGATTGATTGTTTGTTTTCTCCGCGGAGTTTCTAGATAAAAGCCATTGTTCTTAACAAGGGAGAGATAACTTTAACACTGATTGATAATGTGTGTATGAGATCTGAACAAAAAAATTCAATTCCTTTTTCGAAGCTGAATAAAGAATAAGGAACCAGTTCCCGTTTCCTTATTCGAATCTGAATAAGGAATAAGGAACCAGTTCCCGTTTCCTTATTCGCGCGAATAAGAAATTGGCAAAAATAATGAAATGGCGTTGATTGTTTGTGTTCTCCGTGCAGTTTCTAGATAAAAGCCGCTGTTATGAAAAAGGGGGCGATAACATCAACAATCATTAAAAATGTGTGTATGAGATCTGAACAAAAAACTTCACTTCCTTTTTCGAATCTGAATAGGGAATAAGGAACCAGTTCCCGTTTACTTATTCGCGCGAATAAGGAACTGGCAAATACAATGAAATATGGTTGATTGTTTGGTTTCTCCGAGGAGTTTCTAGATAAAAGCCATTGTTCTTAACAAGGGGGATTGATAATGTTTGTATGAGATCTGAACAAAACACTTCAGTTCCTTTTGCGGATCTGAATAAGGAAAAAGGAACGAGTTCCCGTTTCCTTATTCGCCCGAATAAGGAACTGGCAAATGTAATGAAATGTAGTTGATTGTTTGATTCCTCCGAGCAGTTTCTAGATAAAAGCCGCTGTTATGAACAAGGGGGAGATAACTTCAACAATGAATGAAAATGTATGTATGAAATCTGTACAAACTTCAGTTCCTTTTTCGAATCTGAATAAGGAAAAAGGAACCAGTTCCCGTTTCCTTATTCGAATCTGAATAAGGAATAAGGAACCAGTTCCAGTTTCCTTATTCGCGCGAATAAGGAACTTGCAAATAAAATGAAATATGGTTGAGTGTTTGTTTCCTCCGAGCAGTTTCTCGATAAAAGCCATTGTTTTTAACAAGGGGGAGATAACTTTAACACTGATTGATAATGTGTGTATGAGATCTAAACAAAAAACTTGAGTTCCTTTTTCGAATCTGAATAAGGAATAAGGAACCAGTTCCCGTTTCCTTATTCGAGCAAATAAGGAACTTGCAAATACAATGAAATGAACTTGATTGTTTGCTTTCCGTGAGCAGTTTCTAGATAAGAGACGCTGTTATGAACAAGGGGAGATAACTTCAACGATGATTGATAATGTGTGTATGAAATCTTTACAAAAAACTTCAGTTCCTTTTTCGAATCTGAATAAGGAATAAGGAACCAGTTCCCGTTTCCTTATTCGAATCTGAATAAGGAATAAGGAACCAGTTCCCGTTTCCTTATTCGCGCGAATAAGGAACTGGCAAATATAATGAAATGGCGTTGATTGCTTGTTTTCTCCGAGCAGTTTCTAGATAAAAGCTGCTGTTATGAACAAGGGGACGATAACTTCAACAACGATTGATAATGTGTGTATGAGATCTGAACAAAAAACTTCTGTTCCCTTTTTGAATCTGAATAAGGAATAAGGAACCAGTTCCCGTTTCTTTTTTCGAAGCTGAATAAGGAATAAGGAACCAGTTCCCGTTTCCTTATTCGCGCGAATAAGGAACTGGCAAATATAATGAAATATGGTTCATTGTTTGTTTTCTCCAAGGAGTTTCTAGATAAAAGCCATTGTTCTTAACAAGGGGGAGATAACTTTAACACTGATTGATAATGTGTGTATGAGATCTGAACAAAAAAATTCAGTTCCTCTTTCGAATCTGAATAAGGAATAAGGAATCAGTTCCCGTTTCCTTATCCGAATCTGAATAAGGAATAAGGAACCAGTTCCCGTTTCCTTATTCGCTCGAATAAGGAACTGGCAAATATAATGAAATGGCGTTGATTGTTTGTGTTCTCCGAGCAGTTTCTAGATTAAAGCTGCTGTTATGAAGAAGAGGGCGATAACTTCAACAATGATTAAAAATGTGTGTATGAGATCTGAACAAAAAACTTCAGTTCCTTTTTCGAATCTGAAAAGGGAATCAGGAACCAGTTCCCGTTTCCTTATTCGAATCAGAATAAGGAATAAGGAACCAGTTCCCGTTTCCTTTGTGGAATTTGAATAAGGAATAAGAAACCAGTTCTCGTTTCCTTATTCGCGCGAATAAGGAACTGGCAAATATAATGAAATATGGTTGATTGTTTGTTTTCTCCGATGAGTTTCTAGATAATAGCCATTAGTCTTTACAAGGGGGAGATAACTTTAACACTGATTGATAATGTTTGTATGAGATCTGAACAAAACACTTCAGTTCCTTTTTCGGATCTAAATAAGGAAAAAGGAACCAGTTCCCGTTTCCTTATTCGAATCTGAATAAGGAATAAGGAACCAGTTCCCGGTTCCTTATTCGCTCGAATAAGGAACTGGCAAATGTAATGAAATGTAGTTGATTGTTTGTTTTTTCCGAGCAGTTTCTAGATAAAAGTCGCTGTTATGAACAAGGGGGAGATAACTTCAACAATGATTGATAATGTATGTATGAAATCTGTACAAAACTTCAGTTCCTTTTTCGAATCTGAATAAGGGATAAGGAACCAGTTCCCGTTTCCTTATTCGAATCTGAATAAGGAATAAAGTACCAGTTCCCGTTTCCTTATTCGCGCGAATAAGGAACTGGCAAATATAATGAAATGGCGTTGATTTCTTGTTTTCTCCGAGCAGTTTCTAGATAAAAGCCGCTGTTATGAACAAGGGGCGATAACTTCAATAATGATTGATAATGAATGTATGAAATCTGTACAAAACTTCAGTTCCTTTTTCGAATCTGAATAAGGAATAAGGAACCAGTTCCCGTTTCCTTATTCGAATCTGAATAAGGAATATGGAACCAGTTCCCTTTTCCTTATTCGCGCGAATAAGGAACTGGCAAATATAATGAAATGGCGTTGGTTGTTTGTTTTCTCCGAGCAGTTTCTAGATAAAAGCCGCTGTTATGAACAAGAGGCAATAACTGCAACGATGATTAAAAATGTGTGTATGAGATCTGAACAAAAAACTTCAGTTCCTTTTTCGAATCTGAATAGGGAATAAGGAACCAGTTCCCGTTTCCTTATTCGAATCAGAATAAGGAATAAGGAACCAGTTCCCGTTTCCTTATTCGCGCGAATAAGGAACTGGCAAAAATAATGAAATATGGTTGATTGTTTGTTTTCTCCGCGGAGTTTCTAGGTAAAAGTCATTGTTCTTTACAAGGGGGAGATAACTTTAACACTGATTGATAATGTTTGTATGAGATCTGAACAAAACAGTTGAGTTCCTTTTTCGAATCTGAATAAGGAATAAGGAAACAGTTCCCGTTTCCTTATTCGAATCAGAATAAGGAATAAGGAACCAATTCCCGTTTCTTTATTCGCGCGAATAAGGAACTGGCAAATATAATGAAATATGGTTGATTGTTTGTTTCCTCCGAGCAGTTTCTCGATAAAAGCCATTGTTTTTACATGTAATAAGGTGGAGATAACTTTAACACTGATTGATAATGTGTGATTGAGATCTGAACAAAAAACTTGAGTTCCTTTTTCGAATCTAAATGATGAATAAGGTACCAGTTCCCGTTTCCTTATTCGAATCTGAATAAGGAATAATGAACCAGTTCCCGTTTCCTTATTCGAGCGAATCAGGAACTGGCAAATACAATGAAATGAACTTGATTGTTTGCTTTCCGTGAGCAGTTTCTCGATAAAAGTCATTGTTCTTAAAAAGGGGGAGATAACTTCAACAATGATTAATAATGTATTCGCGCGAATAAGGAACTGGAAAATATAATGAAATGATGTCTATTGTTTGTTATCCCTGAGCAGTTTCCAGATAAAAGCCGTTGTTCTGAACAAGGGGGAGATAACGTCAGCAATGATTGATAATGTGTGTATGAAAACTATGATATTGAAAAACTCCAGTTCCTTTTTCGAAACTAAATAAGGAATAAGGAACAAGTTCCCGTTTCTTTATTCGAATCTGAACTCGCAAATATTATGAAAAGTAGTTGATTGTTGGTTTTCTCAAAGCAGTTTCTAGATAAAACCCGTTGTTCTGAACAAGGGGGGTACTTGTATGAACCAGTTCCTGTTTCCTTATTCGATCGAATAAGGAACTGGCAAATATTTTCAATTTTGGTTGAATTTTTTTATTAAATCGGCCTTTAGATAAAATCCATTGATCTGAATATAGGTAATATAGCTTCAACAATGATAGTTATATGTGTGTGAAAGCTGTTCTGATTCTGATACCTCAGGTCCTTTTTGGAATCTTTATAAGAAATATGAAACTACGCAGAGTAAACTTTCCCCTTCGCTGCACTTATATTCCAAGCCTCTCTCAACAGGGCCAGATACCTACAGACTGGAGGCAGGCGAACGTTACCCCAATCTTCAAGAAAGGTGACCGCAGCGATCCTGCCAACTATTGCCCTATATCGCTGACCTCTGTCTGCAGCAAAGTGATTGAGCACATCATTCACAGCCAAGTCATGTCACACCTGGAGAGACACAGCATCCTCAGTGACCAGCAACACGGCTTCAGGAAAAGGAGGTCCACTGAAACCCAGCTCATTCTCACCATCGAGGACCTTGCCAAAAGCTTAGATGAGGGCGAACAAATCGACGCAGTCCTACTAGACTTCAGCAAGGCGTTCGATAAGGTCCCACACAAGCGACTGGCGGTGAAGCTGGAATATTACGGAATCAGAGGCAACATCTTGCAGTCGATCCAGAACTTCTTATCTGATAGAACTCAAAGGGTCTTGGTAGAAGGCAAATCATCAGAGGCCAACCCAGTCACATCAGGCGTACCACAGGGCTCGGTGATTGGACCACTACTGTTCCTTCTATACATAAATGACCTCCCCTGGAATGTCACCTCCACATCCCGCCTTTTTGCAGACGACGCTCTACTGTACCGTCGAATAAAATCACTTGCGGACACTAAGGCTCTTCAAGACGATCTCGACAGACTACAACAGTGGGAGAAGGACTGGTTGATGTCTTTCAACCCAACCAAGTGCGAGGTCATCCGTATTACAAGGAAGAAGAAACCCACCGAGGCAAACTACTATATCCACAACACACAATTACAGATTGTGAAGGGTGGCAGATACCTGGGTTTAAACATTGATGAGAAACTGTCTTGGAACACTCATGTCTCTGCAACTGCAAAGAAAGCCAACAACAGCCTTGCCTTCCTCCGCAGAAACCTGACGAGCTGCCCTCAGAGCATCAAGGCCCAGTGTTATCAGACCCTTGTCAGGCCAATCATGGAGTATGCCTCCCCTATCTGGGACCCATACACTGCCACAAACATTGCAGAGCTAGAGGCAGTCCAGCGCCGTGCAGCTAGATTTGTTAAGGGTGATTACCACACCACAAGCAGCACAAGCCAGATGATCATGTCACTAGGCTGGCAGTCCCTCGAGCAGCGGCGTACCAGTGCAAAACTAGTGACAATGTACAGAGTGGTCCACAATCTAGTTGACATCCCAGCAGAACAGAACAGTTTCTCACCCCAACGACCTCCAACATGTCCACGCGAGGCGCAACCCAGAAATACTTGCTGCCCTATTGTAGAACAGATGTCTACAGATTCTCATTCTTCCCCTCCGCTGTCAGACTCTGGAACCAGCTCCCAGTCCAGCTCACTGAGGTCGACAGTGTTGAGGCCTTCAAGAATGGACTATCATCAACACTGCAAACCCAATTAACTGCTTTTAACAAATTTGAACTGTTTTTAAATTAGTCACCATGTGAATATTTTGCACCGCATAGAGGCTTTTACCTTAACAATGTACGACAATGCTCCAGAGGAGATTTAGTACAGTATTGGAAGAAGAAGAAGAAGGGAACTAGTTCCCGTTTAGTTACTCAGTTAGCCATATAAGGAACTCAAGGAACTGACACATATTGGCTGTGTTTCATTAAGAATTTACAATAGTGTTGTATCGTAAACTGCGATCCCCATTTACGAAAGAATTGACGAATTTGACAAACGCGTTTCATTAAGACCTAGGTCCTGATCAGTCTAAAAACAGCCGTTTCCGGGCGCGAGGTTTTAAGCGCGCACCTGTCAAACACAAAAATGGCGACATCCATGAAACTGAAATTTGTTTAATTTTGCTCTTTTGATGAAACTTTCGTCGTTTTCTACATGTAGATAATATAATAATAGAGGAAAATGATCATTAAACTTCATTCCTCCTGGGCCCAGACCCTGCTGTCCGAGAAAACACGTGAAATAACCGGTATAAGTTAAATAAAGTACAACACTGAATACAAATTAGGCTGGCCTGAAGGCTGAATAGGATTATAAGTGTTTACATAATTTGAACATCGGTCTTGTAAACAATAAATTGTTACAATTGGCTTATTCAAACATAATTTTATCTGGTTATGTCAAAAATTAATATAACAATAGGTGCTACCTATAACGGGGAAAGCTAGTTTTTAATACCTAACATACAAAATAAATATAACTAAGATGTGTTGCACTGTACGAAACGAAATTACGGTATTATGACCAATTAGCTATACGGCCCAGGCAATGCAGCCCATGATTTTCAGATGTTTAGGTCTAGGACAGCGGAAAACATGACCCAGTAGAGACTGAATCAAATGTACGAAATCAAAACAAGAAATACTTTATCAATTTATTGCCCAT
Organism: Corbicula japonica; assembly: GCA_038501625.1. Classification (NCBI taxonomy): domain Eukaryota; kingdom Metazoa; phylum Mollusca; class Bivalvia; order Venerida; family Cyrenidae; genus Corbicula; species Corbicula japonica. Next base: position 185,165 of record JAZAYU010000525.1, on the reverse strand, counting down.
CAAACCACTATTTTTTTTCAACAGCTATTAACCATAGAGAATACTTGCAAATTTATAAAAAGACAATTCAGGCTTTACTTTTACGAGCATTTATAACAAAGAACAGTGGTCCTCGTGTAATATTTGATCTTTTTGAAAGAAAAGACACTTTCTTAATAATGGTAACAAAACTGTAATTAAAACAGCATGTTTTTATTTATTTTCAAATTCATCAAAAAAGCAAAATAGACAGTGCTCATGTAGCATGTACTAACTGTAGTTTATGATGTTTGTTTTTGAACATTGTCATTTTCGTGAAAGATATACAGTCTAGCTTTTTTTTAAATGTGGATTGTATTGTCTTTAGACTAGGCAGTCTTGTTCACCATTCTGGGTGGAAACTTTCGCCAATCCAGGTCTTAGGTCTGCGTCTCTTAGCTGTTGTCTGGGGCATATCGTCAATGAGACATATTGTCCATAAACCACTGTACCTTTTCATATTGTAGATTTTGGAAAATAAAAATTGTTCAATGCAAAACTAATGCTGTTGAAAAAAACAACTGCCATCTCCAGGGACATGCAAATATTTGTAATGCCAGCTATATCAACAGTGCCAAAACTATTTGTAAATTTTTTCTAAGTTGTAAAAAACATTACCTGATTGGCTACAATTTATTTTGTTCTGTTATTTTGTTTGAGATTTGTTTGCATTATTGTGTTGTGTTTGTTAGTGTGTGTCTCTAGGTATATTGCTTATGTATATTTTGTTGCAGATTAGAATGTATTATTACATTCCAGAGTGTTTGTATTTAATTCCGTTGATCACATTTTTAAAAAAAAAATTTCTTGTGTTGTGTGTATGGTTCGCACATACTGGAATAACTTTTGTGTAAGTATGGTGAGTTTTATTAGTAATACATTTTTTGTTGTTGACTTGTTGTTGACACAGTTCCACATTTACTGCTTTCTGCACAATGATTTTTTTTACAATCTTTGAATGTTAATAGTCAGTTGTGTGGTCAAATGAACAAATGATATCTGCATTTTTCTCTGTTTTTGAATGATTATTATTTTAATTTAACCTAACTGAAGTTTTTGGTTCAGACTGTCACTGTGTTCATTTAGCTAAGCACATGATACTTTGAAATGTTAAAAGCATGGTTAGTGCTTTTAATAACTTTTGACACTAAAAAGTATTCTAAATGATTTACACAAAACTTAAAATAAATAGTTCTTAAACAGGCTATTTCTTGTTACCTTTTAAAAGTTGAAAACAAAAAAACAACAACACATGTAACATTTTTAGGCTAATAACATTCAATTGTGAATAAGTAACCATTTAATTTATATTTTATAGGAAAACTGGATATTATTATTTCATTTTATTCAAAAATCTCTAATTACACATGAAAATGACTGTGAGTAACGCTTTTGAGAATTCTCGATTAAGTAAAAATTATTTTTGTATTGCCAACGCAGTGCCTGGTTCTATCTTTCAACAGACTACCGCGATAGTGCGGATACCGCTTTTCAGACTGAAATCAATGTTTCGGTGCAATCTCCACGCATAGGGTTTTTTTACGCCTCGCACCGTTCGCCGACAGACGGGTTATTGGTTTTTCATTATAAAACAGACGGCGAAAATTAAAGAATTTTGAGAACCAGTCTGGAATAATGGCGTCCTCCTTGCCGCTAGAATTTACAACTTTCAAATCTTGATGGACTATAGAGTAAGTCATCAGAAATAGATTTGATTTTTGTTTGATTTTGTTATTTTATACATGTACGCATTGTCTATAGGCGGGAATTCGGCTGCTTTCCCCGTATAATGTCGAGCAGTGCAATTGATCAGCCTGATAGGGGTGGGGTCAATTTGTTAAACTTAGAGGATCGTTCTGAATCGTACACTATAGTGTTATGAAGGTGATGAGGTGTGAAAATAAAATTACTGTCTTAAAGCGCGGTAATATGTTCATTGTTAGGCTGTAGCGGAACATTCTGACCTGACCATTTGTGTCATCCAATAGGTTGTCCCTGAGTCCTGAGAAATATTCATCATTCAGCATTTCGTCTAATCAGGATCTGCACTGGTCCTGTTTTTGTCAGAAATTACCAAAGGAATCTTAAAGCCAATAGTGCAGATCCTGATCAGATGACATGGATGTGCCAGCTTACACATTCAATTGAGAGTTCTAATCTTATGTTCACTGATTTAAAAATAATCTAGAAACAACAGCAGCAAGCAGTAAAATTACAATTATTATTTTATAATACTCAGTTGGTCTGATCAATTCAAATGGTCTTTGGAAAGCTAAATGGAAATTTAACTATGGAAACCTGTTATGAAACTGATGTCCTTAATTTTCCTTACATCTTTGTTGTGTCAAAAACAAGTTTAGGATTGGAAGATTGGAATCACATAATAGCATGCCTGAAACTTTTTATTGCAATGACTGGTTGTTTTATTAACACGGTCACCTATATAGTATATGTATCTTGTATTTAAATTTTTACTTCAGTTAAGAAGAAAAGCTAGTTGGAAGGATGAGTCCCTGCAGCTGACCTTATTATACTTGCTGTTTAACTCACAAGATCTGGTTACATACATGGACGAACATTTTATTGATCCCAAGGTATTTCTGGTGATAATTTATGTTTCTAAAAGTTATTTGACCTCAATACCATAAATTGGGATATTTTGGTGTCGTGATATTTTGGCCATTTTGCCCCATAATGCCTGTGTTTTATTTTGGCCAGTTTAATTTTGGCCATTTATCATTGCGTGGCACAAAACATTGTTTTGTCATGTGTAATGCATAAAATATTTAAGATCGACATTTTCAGAACATTTATTGCAGCACACAATAATCCAACAAACTGAATGAAATACAGTAATTGAATTAAAAATTATTAAAAAGATTTATCTGGTTGGTTTGATAAGCGATAAATAGTGGTCAGCGTCAAAGTGTGAAAGTCAATCTGTATTGTTGTTGTGTTTGCACTAAATCATAGTAAATGGGCTGAATTTTCACCTTTGACATATTTTAGTGTGTTTAATTTTGGCCTTTTCATCACAGTGGCCAATAAGCCAAGTTATTAAACAAGGCCAAAATAAACCATTTACAGAATGCGGTTGATATTTCTCAAAAATATATTATTCATTGTAAGATTATTAATTAAGTTTGATTGATTGAAATCAGTGTTTTTTTCACTTTGGGGTGGAAGGGGCTCACAGCCCTTTTGAGGGGGAAAATTGCCACATGAACAAAGAGAAGGGGGGATATTTGGAAGATACTTGCAGCTGTCAAACTTAACAAAACATCTTCACTTTCATTTTCACTATCACACTATTACACATTAGCAGAACAAAAATCGAACTGTCCATAACAGACTTCAGCAAAGGGTGAATTATGTATTGGACATTGGAGAAAAATATATAGTATTTTGAGGGGGGAATGGGGCCCTATTTCTCCAAATATATGGCATAAAAAACACTGGAAATGTTCAGCTATTAAACAGTTACAGGGCTCTCACAGCACTTGCAAATCAGGGAGAAGTTTTGCCAAAATTTTACTGAATTCAGGAGAAGTTTGTAGTCAACAGCATTTTTCCCTATATAGACTATACAAAATGACCTCTCCCATAGCTCAAAGAAGGGAGAAGTCTGGTCACTTTTGGGAGACCACTTCTCTCAAGTCTCCCTCTAGTGAGAGCCCTGAGTTATTTATTTAATTTTTAACAGTAACTTACATGTATGTCTAGAAATTTAAAAAAAAAACCCATACATTATAACCCTTTACTCATTATATGCAGGTTTTGTCGCATGTTCATACATTGTATATCCAGATCAGCTGGCACATCTGTAGCTTCTGATCAGGATCTAAACTGTTCGCATTTCAATAAGAAACAACCTAATGATTTAAACAGCAAACAAAGTTAATTCTGATCAGACAACTTCTATATGTATCGGCTGATCTTGATGTACACTATCCATCTGTGAATAACAACAGCCAGATTGCATGGAGTAAAGGGTTTAATTTCAGTAGTAATACTATTTTGTTAATTGTCATTCCTTAAATATGAATAATGAATGTAATACATGAAAAATCTCTCATGTGCCACATTTATTTATTTAACTTGTATAATAATTCTTATAGAAATGTGTTACAGAGTCATCAAACCATTTGCCTCCATTAAATTTTGGCAATAATAATACAGCCACATGTATTCCACTATTTGGAATAGCCCTGAGCTTAATGATTTTTCTGTGTTAACAATGTTAAACTGCTAATGCCAGTGCTTATTTATAATTTATATAGTGAATGGGTTTTTTAAATTTATGATGTATTATTTAATTTATGTTAATCTATAAATGCCTACTGAAACAGTTATTCTCTTCCAAAAATATTTTATTGTGAATCCCCTTTTCAGTTTAATATATATGGTACATTAAGGAATTAACAGGGTTATTTCATATTTGAAATAATTTTCCTCTCATCATTTACTTGATAATGAAGTTGTATATCAGTATTGGTTTATCTTCAAACTGAAGTTAATACAATTTGAAGACTGGCTCATATGTACTGACATTATTTTCTTATTATTAATTTAAATGTTTTCGTTTTCAGATTTATGAATGGTGAGAAGGAAAGAGCAGCTAGAAACAGACAGTTAAAACATTCCCCTTGACATGGATGACTGTATTTAATTGTAAAATGTTACTTAGAATAAAGAATTGTGAAAACAAGTTTAAATTGAATTTCTAAACAAAAAAGGGATACACAGTATAGCCATGTGGTTTCGCTATTAACTGTAACCGGGTGACATTAATGCCTCATTAGTCTGAATGATACATGATTATCTGTCAGATGCTAGTTTTCACTTTCTCATATTACTTGGATAACAGTAACTGTCCCTGGTATAACAGTCTCCCCGTACATTTAGTCAGTACTGTTATCAGTAAAATTAACCCGTTACCGATGTCATGCAGTGATTGTTACGTATATCAGGGCTATCCGATCAACGTTTTTTTGGTTTTTGGCGTTGTCCCGGTTAGCTCAGTTGGTTACGTCGCAGGAATTGCATGGCTAGGCGCTGTCGCCGTGACGGTGCGGGTTCGCTCCCAGCTAGAGATACTATCATTTATAGTGTTTGTGCCCTGTTCCTGCATGTCTGCAAAGGCTTTAATGAAACTTTGCAAACTGATGTAACAAATGGCTTCTGGCCATGTAATAGAAATGTTGTGGTTGGCCTTAATTTGCATCAGTTATGGCCATTGTGCTATTTTAATATATACAATTTATATTGTACAGAGTGCATCTTAAGATGGGACGCATTATGTTAGGGCAGCGTCCATCCATCCAGGTGTCTGTTGTTTTCAGGATGACAGCAGCTGTCTTAAAGTCAGCAATACTTGGGTAATGTCATTAAGTCAATGGTCTAGGTCACATGATCAAATGGCAAAGTTTGTCTGGACAAAAGCTGGACAATAGCTGAATTTGTGCGTACAGTCAACACTCCTCGTGTGTTTAAAGCCCTTGATTTGAGAATGATTCCTACTGATTTTGAGATCACTACGCCAAAGGTCATGATAACCAAATCAAATCAAAGTTATAATTTTTCACCAAAGCTGATTTTTTTGTGTCGCCCTTTCAAAGAAATGACAATACATAGGGATCGCTTTGTCTGTTTGTTCAGTCTGTACATCCGTTTGTCACGAAAACTTAACATTGGCTATAACTTTGCCATTTCTTAATATTTCTTTATGAAACGTTCAAATTATATAGCTTATTACAACACACTCATGATGATGCCAAATTCTTTAGGTCAAGGTCACATTTGATGGAGTTATGCCCCTTTTCGTACTTTCATTTTTTCCGACATCGTACTAGAGGGCGACACAAGTGTTCAACTGAACACCAATCTAGTTATATACCAGAATTCTATAACAGAAATGGGTTTTATACTTTAAATATTTCTTATCATCAACTGTTTGGACTTACACCTCTGCTGTTCCTTATAATTTTTAACTTCTCTTTTCGATATATTCTTCACGAGAGCATAACTCGTAATATTATCTTAGTTGAACTTGACTAAAGGCATTCCAAATTGGTAGCCGAAATTAGGAAAGTATGTAATCCTTTAAATTTCATGACAATTAACTGTTTACTCCCTCAATATATATATATATTTTTTTTGCATAAATGCATCAGTGTTTATCCAGATCAGCTTGCAAATTTGTGCCATCTGATGTCAACACTGTTCACCTCTTGTTCAGAAATAACCCAATGTATCACAAAATGCAAAGTGTAGATCCAGACCAGATGGCAAGCGTACATCTTGATCAGATGGCAAATGTAGATTCGGATTAGATTAGATGACAGCAATATCCAATGGTTAATATCTTCTTTAAACTTAAATTGGTTCATTAAGTGAAATATGAATATCAGTAATTACCAGTATTTTGATAACATGAATAAAACATCTGTTTGTTTAATTTCTGGTTCTTTTAAATATTATTTATTTTTAGCATGTTTCGTTCTGACAACTTTTGGAGCTTGATTCTGAGACAGAAATTGAAAAAAAAAGAAAAATGATGTAGAAAAAACCTAACTTAATATTGTACAGTGCAAAACAGTTGTACTAAGCTGTATAAAAAAGGCAGTTTAACTGTTTTTCACTTAACTCACAATTTGTTTACTTTGTGTTTTACTTTAGCCAGAGTGTTTCAGGTGGGATAGATAGTTCAATAAATATTACAAGAAAACATGGTTAAGCTTTTCATGTTTGTCATTCTAAGTCATAAAAAAGATTAACAATTTTTCTTACTGAACATATATATTACTAATCCAAATCTTCTACAGTGAGCCTTTTTGCTATGAAAATGAAGTCACACATAACTACATGTATATATTGGATTGTATCAATGATCAACGGTATACAAATGGTTATGTGTCTTGACAATTGTTGATTAATGTAAGAGTTTGTTGATTATGCACTACTCCTAATGTCAAATGCATGTGAAGATTGTTACAGTTGATTCTACTTTGATAGCTGCAGATTGCAATGTTCATTCTTTTTTGTTTTTGATTTTGGAAAAGAAATAAACTTGATGTTATATTTTGCTTTAAATTTCGATATCACAACATATCTTCAGCATTTCAATATAAGTTTAGGCTTAAAAGAACAAAAGCAAAATAACCAAATGCACCATCGTTGGGTCCCAAGCCCTGTGTGAGAAAGCAGGAGCGACTTTTTGGTTTACATATTAATAGTTATATAATAATATCCCCCCGATCTTTCAATTTAAAAATAATTCTTTGAAATCCGCCCTCCAATTAAAAAAGATTACTACTTTTTGCAGTGATTTCTTCTTTTCGGTGGTCAAGTCAAAATAACGACCACATTAATAAATCACAATATCAATTTTATTTATATATTTATTAATAATTTCATTCATAAATGATTGATACATAAGCCATTTTTTCTTATCAAAATACATTATGACTTATTTTCCAAAAAATCCCTAACTGCAGAGTAATTCACACTTTTTCCCTATATATATTCTTTATAGGCTGCGTAAAAGCTGCGTTTTCTCCATATGTTTATATTGGCTGGGTTAAAAGCTGCGTTTTATACAGGCCCCTTTATAAGTAGCTGTTTTAATGCTGTACCTCTTTTTCTTAACGTATCAGAAATCACTGTTGAAAGAAATAATATCTCCTTTGTTGATTTTTTAGCGATAATGAGACAAATCAAGGAGAGAAGGAAATGTGCTCTATATAAGATAATATTTGTCAGTTCCTTATACGACAGAGTAAGTAAACTAGTTCCATAATGATTTCTTATAAAAATTCCAAAAAGGAACTGAGGTATCAGAATCAGAACAGCTTTCTCGAACATATAACTTTCATTGTTGAAGTCATATAATCAATATTCAGATAAACGGATTATACCTAAAAGCCGATTTGGTAATAATAAATTCAACTACAATTGATCATATTTGCCAGTTCCTCATTCGCGCGAATAAGGAAACGGGAACTGGTTCCTTATTCCTTATTCAGATTCGAATAAGGAAACGGGAACTGGTTCCTTTTTCATTATTCAGATTCGAAAAAGGAACTGAAGCTTTGTACAGATTTCATACACACATTATCAATCATTGTTGAAGTTATCTCCCCCTTGTTCATAACAGCGGCTTTTATCTAGAAACTGTTCGGATAAAACAAACAATCAACTACATTTCATTATATTTGCCAGTTCTTTATTCGTGCGAATAAGGAAACGGGAACTGGTTCCTTATTCCTTATTCAGATTCGAAAAAGGAACTGAAGTTTTTTGTTCAGATCTCATACACACATTATAAATCATTGTTGAAGTTATCTCCCCCTTGTTCATAACAGCGGCTCTTATCTAGAAACTGCTCACGGTTTGCCAGTTCCTTATTCGCGCGAATAAGGAAACGGGAACTGGTTCCTTATTCAGATTCGAATAAGGAAACGGGAACTGGTTCCTTATTCCTTATTCAGATTCGAAAAAGGAACTGAAGTGTTTTGTTCAGATCTCAAAAACATATTATCAATCAGTGTTAAAGTTATCTCCCCCTTGTTAAGAACAAAAGGCTTTTATCTAGAAACTGCTCGGATAAAACAAACAATCAACCAAATTTCATTATATTTTCCAGTTCCTTATTCGCGCTAATAAGGAAACGGGCACTGGCTCCATATTACTTATTCAGATTCGGAAAAGGAACTGAAGTTTTTTGTTCAGATCTCATACACACATTATCAATAAGTTTTAAAGTTATCCCCCCCTTGTTAAGAACAAAAGGCTTTTATCTAAAAACTGCTCGGAGAAAACAATCAATCAACTTCATTTCATTATATTTGCCAGTTCCTTATTCGCGCGAAAAAGGAACTGAAGTTTTTTGTTCAGATCTCATACACACATTATCAATCCGTGTTAAAGTTATTTCCCCCTTGTTCATAACAGCGGCTCTTATCTAGAAATTGCTCACAGTTTGCCAGTTCCTTATTCGCGCGAATAAGGAAACGGGAACTGGTTCCTTGTTCCTTATTCAGATTCGAATAATGGAACGGGAACTGGTTCCTTATCCCTTATTCAGATTCGAAAATAGAACTGAAGTTTTTTGTTCAGATCTCATACACACATTATCAATCAGTGTTAAAGTTATCTCCCCCTTATTAAGAACAATGGCTTTTATCGAGAAACTGCTCGGAGGAAACAAACAATCAACCACATTTCATTTTATTTGCCAGTTCCTTATTCGCGCGAATCAGGAAACGGGAACTGGTTCCTTATTCCTTATTCAGATTCGAATAAGGAAGCGGGAACTGGTTCCTTATTCCTTATTCAGATTCGAAAAAGGAACTGAAGTTTTGTACTGATTTCATAAACACATTATTAATCATTGTTGAAGTTATCTCCCCCTTGTTCTTAACAGCGGCTCTTATCTAGAAACTGCTCACGGAAAGCAAACAATCAACTTTATTTCATTATATTTGCCTGTTCCTTATTCGCTCGAATAAGGATACGGGAACTGGTTCTTTATTCCTTACTCAGATTCGAATAAGGAAACGGGAACTGGTTCCTTATTCAGATTCGAAAAAGGAAACGGCAACTGGTTCCTTATTCCTTATTCAGATTCGAAAAAGGAACTGAAGTTTTTTGTTCAGATCTCATACACACATTATCAATCAGTGTTAAAGTTATCTCCCTCTTGTTAAAAACAATGGCTTTTATCGAGAAACTTCTCGGAGGAAACAAACACTGAACCATATTTCATTTTATTTGCCAGTTCCTTATTCGCGCGAAGAAGGAAACGGGAACTGGTTCCTTATTCCTTATTCAGAATCGAATAAGGAAACGGGAACTGGTTCCTTTTTCCTTATTCAGATCCGAAAAAGGAACTGAAGTGTTTTGTTCAGACCTCATACAAACATTATCAATCAGTGTTAAAGTTATCTCCCCCTTGTTAAGAACAATGGCTATTATCGAGAAACTCCTCGGAGAAAACAAACAATCAACCATACTTCATTATATTTGCCAGTTCCTTATTCGCGCGAATAAGTAAACGGGAACTGTTTCCTTATTCCCTATTCAGATTCGAAAAAGGAACTGAAGTTTTTTGTTCAGATCTCATACACATTTTTAATCATTGTTGAAGTTATCGCCCCCTTGTTCATAACAGCGGCTTTTATCTAGAAACTGCTCGGAAAACACAAACAGTCAACGCCATTTCATTATATTTGCCAGTTCCTTATTCGCGCGAATAAGGAAACGGGAACTGGTTCCTTATTCCTTATTCAGATTCGAATAAGGAAACGGGAACAGGTTCCTTATTCCTTATTCAGATTCGAAAGAGGAACTGAATTTTTTTGTTCAGATCTCATACACACATTATCAATCAGTGTTAAAGTTATCTCCCCCTTGTTAAGAACAATGGCTTTTATCTAGAAACTCCTCGGAGAAAACAAACAATCAACCATATTTCATTATATTTGCCAGTTCCTTATTCGCTCGAATAAGGAAACGGGAAATGGTTCCTTATTCCTTATTCAGCTTCGAAAAAGGAAACGGGAACTGGTTCCTTATTCCTTATTCAGATTCGAAAAGGGAAGTGAAGTTTTTTGTTCAGATCTCATACACACATTATCAATCATTGTTGAAGTTATCATCCCCTTGTTCATAACAGCGGCTTTTATCTAGAAATTGCTCGGAGAAAACAAGCAATCAACGCCATTTCATTATATTTGCCAGTTCCTTATTCGCGCGAAAAAGTAAACGGGAACTGGTTCCTTATTCCTTATTCAGATGCGAATAAGGAAACGGGAACTGGTTCCTTATTCCTTATTCAGATTCGAAAAAGGAACTGAAGTTTTTTGTATAAAAATTTCATACACACATTATCAATCATCGTTGAAGTTATCTCCCCTTGTTCATAACAGCGTCTCTTATCTAGAAACTGCTCACGGAAAGCAAACAATCAAGTTCATTTCATTGTATTTGCAAGTTCCTTTTTCGCTCGAATATTAAACGGGAACTGGTTCCTTATTCCTTATTCAGATTCGAAAAAGGAACTTAAGTTTTTAGTTTCGATCTCATACACACATTATCAATCAGTGTTAATGTTATCTCCCCCTTGTAAAAACAATGGCTTTTATCGAGAAACTGCTCGGAGGAAACAAACACTGAACCATAGTTCATTTTATTTGCCAGTTCCTTATTCGCGCGAATAAGGAAATGGGAACTGGTTCCTTATTCCTTTTTCAGATTCGAATAAGAAAACGGGAACTGGTTCCTTTTTCCTTATTCAGATTCGAAAAAGGAACTGAAGTTTTGTACAGATTTCATACATACATTTTCATTCATTGTTGAAGTTATCTCCCCCTTGTTCATAACAGCGGCTTTTATCTAGAAACTGCTCGGTGGAAACAAACAATCAACTACATTTCATTACATTTGCCAGTTCCTTATTCGCGCGAATAAGGAAACGGGAACTGGTTCCTTTTTCCTTATTCAAATCCGGAAAAGGAACTGAAGTTTTTGTTCAGATCTCATACAAACATTATCAATCAGTGTTAAAGTTATCTCCCCCTTGTTAAGAACAATGGCTATTATCTAGAAACTCCTCTGAGAAACCAAACAATCAAGCATATTTCATTATATTTGCCAGTTCCTTATTCGCGCGAATAAGGAAACGGGAACTGGTTCCTTATTCCTTATTCAGATTCGAAAAAGGAACTGAAGTTTTTTGTTCAGATCTCATACACACATTTTTAATCATTGTTGAAGTTATCGCCCCCTTGTTCATAACAGCGGCTTTTATCTAGAAACTGCTCGGAGAACACAAACAATCAACGCCATTTCATTATATTTGCCAGTTTCTTATTCGCGCGTATAAGGAAACGGGAACTGGTTCCTTATTCCTTATTCAGATTCGAATAAGGAAACGGGAACTGGTTCCTTATTCCTTATTCAGATTCGAAAGAGGAACTGATTTTTTTGTTCAGATCTCATGCACACATTATCAATCAGTGTTAAAGTTATCTCCCCCTTGTTAAGAACAATGGCTTTTATCTAGAAACTCCACGGAGAAAACAAACAATCAACCATATTTCATAATTATTTGCCAGTTCCTTATTCGCGCGAATAAGGAAACGGGAACTGGTTCCTTATTCCTTATTCAGATTCGAAAAAGGAAACGGGAACTGGTTCCTTATTCCTTATTCAGATTCGAAAAAGGAACTGAAGTTTTTTGTTCAGATCTCATACACACATTATCAATCATTGTTGAAGTTATCGCCCCCTTGTTCATAACATCGGCTTTTATCTAGAAACCGCTCGGAGAAAACAAGCAATCAACGCCATTTCATTATATTTGCCAGTTCCTTATTCGCGCGAATAAGGAAACGGGAACTGGTTCCTTATTCCTTATTCAGATTCGAATAAGGAAACGGGAACTGGTTCCTTATTCCTTATTCAGATTCGAAAAAGGAACTGAAGTTTTTTGTAAAGATTTCATACACACATTATCAATCATCGTTGAAGTTATCTCCCCTTGTTTGTAACAGCGGCTCTGATCTAGAACTGCTCACTGAAAGCAAACAATCAAGTTCATTTCATTGTATTTGCCAGTTCCTTATTCGCTCGAATAAGGAAACGGGAACTGGTTCCTTATTCCTTATTCAGAATCGAATAAGGAAACGGGAACTGGTTCCTTATTCCTTATTCAGATTCGAAAAAGGAACTGAAGTGTTTTGTTCAGATCTCATACGCACATTATCAATTAGTGTTAAAGTTATCTCCCCTTGTTAAGAACAATGGCTTTTATCTAAAACTGCTCGGATAAAACAATCAAGTACATCTCATTTTATTTGCCAGTTCCTTATTCGCGCGAATAAGGAAACGGGAACTGGTTCCTTATTCCTTATTCAGATTCGAATAAGGAAACGGGAACTGGTTCCTTATTCCTTATTCAGATTCGAAAAAGGAACTGAAGTTTTTTGTAAAGATTTCATACACACATTATCAATCATCGTTGAAGTTATCTCCCCTTGTTTGTAACAGCGGCTCTGATCTAGAACTGCTCACTGAAAGCAAACAATCAAGTTCATTTAATTGTATTTGCCAGTTCCTTATTCGCTCGAATAAGGAAACGGGAACTGGTTCCTTATTCCTTATTCAGATCCGAATAAGGAAACGGGAACTGGTTCCTTATTCCTTATTCAGATTCGAAAAAGGAACTGAAGTGCTTTGTTCAGATCTCATACGCACATTATCAATTAGTGTTAAAGTTATCTCCCCTTGTTAAGAACAATGGCTTTTATCTAAAACTGCTCGGATAAAACAATCAAGTACATCTCATTATATTTGCCAGTTCCTTATTCGCGCGAATAAGGAAACGGGAGCTGGTTTCTTATTCCTTATTCAGATTCGAAAAAGGAACTGAAGATTATAGTAATGATTTTCTTAACGCATATCAATACAGAATATTCTTGGAAAGAGTTAATGTTTACTGTACATAAATTTCGCGCGAGGAAAAATGCACGAATTCAAAACTCGGCGGAATCGCTCCATGTAATGTAATAACGAATGTATGCCCGTTCGCAATTATCATTTGTGAATTTTGAGCGAAAAGTAATTATTTCATGTTTTATTTCAAATTCTTAACATGAGCTTAACTGTACAAACATGTTATATCTGTATATCAGAAAAAAGACAGCCTAAACACAGTAAGAGCGGCAATTTGAAGCCCTTGAAAGTGATGTAAAATTATTGAATTAAAAAATTTTTTGTAAAAGCCAAAAAGGTCGTATATTTCTAACAATTTATTGTGTAAAACTGCCACGCTGGCCGAAAACGACGCCATCAATCACTGAACCAATGTTCGCTTTCATCAAATTAACCAAGTAGTATGTACCCTGTCTATACAGAAAGTTATGTGGACAACAACAACAACAATAGCAACAGCAGCAGCAGCAACAACAACTGTATGTATCAGTTCCTATTCCTTTTTTGAAAAAAGAAAAAGGAAACGGGAAACAGGAACTAACTTAACGCTGAAAAAGGAACCGGGAACTGTATGTATCAGTTCCCTATTCCTTTTTCGAAAAAGGAAAAAGGAAACGGGAAACAGGAACTAACTTAACGCTGAAAAAGGAACCGGGAACTGTATGTATCAGTTCCCTATTCCTTTTTCGAAAAAGGAAAAGGAAACGGGAAACAGGAACTAACTTAACGCTGAAAAAGGAATAAGGAACCGGGAACCGGGAACTAACTTTATATTCATTCCAGATTGTATGAAACGCTCTCATAACATTTATTTCCTATAATGTAATAGAAATTCTCACCTCATTGCCATATTTTCAATTTTGTTAATGCGTAAAGCATGTTTTATTCACCAATCTATATAAAAATAAAAATACTAGTAACAAAATAACATAATATTTATGATTTTGTGAGTATTTCAGCACTTCAGGTCACTTACAGGAGAAAACATAGTGTATGTGTCAACATTGTTAAAATTTGGCGACTCTCTCTCTATCTATCTCTCTCTCTCTCTCTCTCTCTCTCTCTCTCTCTCTCTCTCTCTCTCTCTCTCTCTCTTGTTTATACAAATTATGAAACATCCGATTATTTTGTTTTTCTTCAATAAATACACTCCATATATTTAGAAATTTAAATTTCGTGACAAGTTCTTTGATAAATATGTCGACCATTAAATAATTTGGTTGCCTGAATTGTCAATGGTCGGTGTGTCTGCAGCTTGAAATTAAAAAAAAACACAAAAATGAAGGATTACAAAAACCTAAAACAAAGCCCCACACAACCACAAAGTAGGCAGAGAAGAAAATACACAATTATTTTATGCATTTATCGATTCTGAAAAAGCCAACGAAACGTTTACAAAAAAAGAACTACATAGATTTATAGCGCATTGAAACGGTCAAAATGTTCTGTTAAGGTTTTAAATCAGGTTTTGGCGTGCATCAACAATATGCTCTCAAGTTTTCTTTGTTTATTAGCTCCAAGCTGCCAACCAACTCTACAATATAACATGCAAAACACACGAACATATTAAAGTTTTTCTTAAGAGGTTAAAAGCATTGTCGTGAGAAAATAGCCTTTAGGACATAGAACTCTTTGAACTCCATTTAATGTGGTTATCGAAATGGAAAAATGACATTTCAATTTAAATGAACAGAGCTGACAAAAACCTTGTGTATGCAATCTCCTTGATAGAATTCCTAACTAAATATTGTCTGAAATATTTAAAATTGAAATTTATTTGAAGAAACAATATAGAAATAGTAATCCTATTTTTATTTCATTTATGAAAATGTATATAGAAGTTAAAGTCTGCAGTCTGGGAAATGTAGGGTTAACTGAGTACCACTAGGAAATGTTATTAAACTAATTGTTTTTATAACCATCCTTTATAAAACATTCATTTTACAGACATTGATCTAGAGATATTATAAAAATACTATTCCAATCTGGCGGATGCTAGCTCCAGGTAAAGTTTAACTAGAAAATTATTCTGCAATTCTGTATATTTAGCTCATTGGGGAGCTCCAAGTTTTGTGTCACTATGCCAGTATTAAACATTTATTAAATGTTTTTAAGTATTGACATCAAACATAAACGACGTCATAAACAACATAGACCTGACTCCTCCGAAGATATTTAACCAATCTGAAATGCTTTTTGATGCTTTCTACATAACTTAATCGCATATTTGAGTAGAATAATGAGAAAGATGCATACGACATTTGGCCATTTTGCACGAATTTATTAGTATCGTTTTCGAAAACTACATCATACATATTTAACATAAATAAAAGAAAGTTATTTTTTCTGTCCACTGATTCCTGTTTTTTTCTCACGAATCATTTTTGTCGACTTCAGCCGGTTTGATCGACATGCTTTTAAAAATTGAAATTATTAGATCTTTATACTGTAGTTTGTTTCAGATATATTGCGGAAGAAGGCTCCATGTTACTTTCACCACCAAAGTCTTGTCTGTTATTATGTCTGAGGTTAAACATCCATTAATCTGAGTATTATTCGTTGTATTTGATTCGAAGTTCTGGATTGGTCCCACGAAAATACATAAAGATGTTTCGTCGTCTCCGTATTGATTATTCTTAGAAATATTGTCTGTTCTGGTCGTTAAAGATAAATTTGCCGTACATAAGTCGTTTGTTTGTTGAGCTCCTCCTAGAGTTGTGTTTCCCAGTGACCTTTTTCGTGTATGGATTTTTTCTCGAAGACTGCTGTAAGACGCATTCAGAGATTGTGCTGATCGACAATGAGCATTGTAAAGCGTTTCTAGTTGACGTTTCAGGAGGTTTCGCGCACTGTTTAATGTCCCAAGGCTAAGATCTCTTATATTGTTTCTGTTTTCTTTTAAAGATCGGTGATATAATGAACGTGAACGTTTAACACTTGATCGTAATTTGAATGTGGGCCCAGTTTGTTTTTCGTCGTGAGGAACCTCCTTAAAACTTGAATTTCGATAAATGCGGCTATCTTCATCTGGAATGTCTGTAGTAGAGTTGTGTAGCCTCTTAGCTTCAATTTGCCACTTATTACCTACTCTACGTTCTATAACTCTTAAAGCAAAACGAGTTTGAGGGTCTTCGTTCATTGTTTCCACAATAAGCACACGCGGATCAGTTATACATTTATCTGTTTGAACAAGTTTGGAAAGTTTATCTGGCACACAGTTATCATCGAATTCATTATCCCCACTTTGAGTGTCGCGGTCCTCAAACAGTTCGTTTTGCTGTTGCGTTAAAAAACCTACATGTTCATCTACACTGCTGATGTTGTCTTGATGAAATAGCTCGTCAAAGCTCTCGTCTGTAGCATGTCTTTTGAATCGACATTGTCGACCAGAAGCAAGAGATGGCTGGAAGTAAGACCTAAACGATGTACTTCGTCCTTTCTTGTTTATTGTATGCACGTGGTTTTGTAAGAAATACTGTGTTTGGTGCACGTGATGGCTATTTAATGAAGGATCATTTGTAGAAATACCTAATGATCTGTTACATGGATTGTAAAAGTTTGTTTTAAAATATAAAGTATTTCTGAATATAAATCTTAAACATTTAGGACACGACATGCTCTGCTTAACTGCTTTCCGAAAATGGTCGTGTCTTACCACATAAATGATTGGATTCCATATGATTGAACATTTTGCAAACACGGCCGGCGCTACAATGATCCAAATTGGAATTTTATAGAAATCACCAACGGCTGTCCATAATGATACTAATGAATATGGCGTCCATGAGACGACAAATGCACCTGAAAAAAAAAACACAACAAAAAGACGTTAGAACTGAGTATGCACCTTTAAATATTTCAGTACACAATTTTGCTTAACAAGAGATTTCTACGCTATATACTTTACCAACTAAATGTTACTGTTAATAGAAAAAAGGATGTCAGGTTTTGAATTTTTTATAAATATTTTTCAGCGCCTCGACCTATGCTGCTGTAAATATTGATATTTTTTATTCAAACTAGAGTTACATTACTAAAGTTGGTGTGAGCGCTTAGACATCGGTTGACGGTTAAACAATTACACATGATTATGTACTATTACGTCCGTCTTTCTTGATTTTCCCTCAAATGTGTGGGTTAAACCAAAATTTTGAAAAACAAACAACACACAAACTCAAACAAAACAATAAATAAACGTTTGCTACTAGAATTGAGGTTTTCGCGAATGTGAATGAGCATCATTATAATGTTAGCATTTAGTGGAGGAACAGTGGTTCAGGGTTAGAGCGTCGGACTGCAGATCCGGAGACACCAGGGATGGGATTCGTCTGCAGTTTCCCCAATCCACATTCAGTACTGGTTGTACTAGTAATACCATCGGGAAAACATACTCATCATTTGGAACATAAGTAAAAATGTTGTGTTATAGAACGTATATTTATCCTTTTTGAAAAAAAATATTTTTAATATTGCTTCGTTTGAAGATAAGACCAGTTATGTTGCCCCTAAATGTATGGAAAACATATATTTATCCTTTTTGAAAAAAAAAAGATTTTTAATATTGCTTCGTTTAAAGATAAGACCAGTTATGTTGCCCCCTAAATGTATGGAAAACATTTGGGTTGTTCAAAGTATGGGAGCCAAACGCGGCTAAATATCCCTATAAAATCTATCATCAATGATAATAGCATGTAATGTACTTACACCCCTAATATCATCAGTTCTTACCAAATATTAAAAATAACGAGGATTATTTGTGATATAATGGTCGTTTAAATGACTGATGAAAGCATAGACGACAAAGCGAATGTCTGCACGTTTTCTTTTCGCATCACCTCGTGGTTAAGCGTTATTGCTCGTCAAAAGCAAAATATTTGATGAAGCTTTTGATATAGCCACGTACGTTTATCTAAATATTTAAGTGCAAGATATGTGTAAATATTTACGACTGATCGCACGCTTATTAATTCTAATATAAATTTGTCATTTTCGTTTTTAAGAATGTCGTTTTCAGCGACTTTTGATCACATTATTATATAAAATAGTTATATATTTGTGACTGATTACACCGACATTAATTACAGGTCTTGATTTAATATAAACCGCGATAAAAAATAAACGATTGGAAATTATTCTTCAAATAATTGTTAGGTTCGCCATTTTAAGGGTCGTTCGTTTAAAATATTCTGAAGCTACTTTTTATAATCATTTAGGCAAGTTTTTATATAGATGGTTTCAATTTTCCTGCGTTTGATATTAAATCACCTCAATTAAATAGAGGATGTTTTAAGCGGTATAAGATAATAATATAATTCATCGAGTGAACTCCGGAATTTGCGGGGTTTTTCACGAGTGGCCATACCAAGATTGAACATACGTAATTCCGGGGTGTACGAGCGAAATATATTTTTATCTTTTACTGGGGAAGACATGTTTCTTTATTATTGTATGCTTCTACGGCACAATTTACATGCATTTAACAGAAACGGTGCTAGTAATTGCGCCAAAAACGGTTGTTCATAATGTTATGACTTTATATACACAAACTTGAACCCGTTTGCTAACGTTTTCTTGCATACCAGATCAGGTCATCCGGTGTTTTCACCCGTGTAGGAAATTTCGATCCTACACCCCCCATGTAGAATGAGTCACTTGAGTGGCGTCACGTCTTCAAATATCTGACGTAATATATTCAAGTTAGTGACGTCATTAATAAAAGGTTTGCGTTAATGCCAATATTTTAGCATAAGGAAAATAAATTAGTTTTTATACATACACAGAAATGTTAAAAATAATAAAAGGTAGGGCCTATGCAAGAAAAAGTATCTTGCATGAGACATTCTGTAAAGATATAAAAATCTGTCACCTCGGGTGAACTGTTTTGGCGGGAACTCGGCAGAGCCTCGTTCCCGCAAAACAGTTAACCCTCGGTGACAGATTTTTCCATCTTCACCTCACACTCATGCATGATACTTATAATCCTTCGGAATTGTACGTAAAAACAGTAAAAAAGATTTTGCATTGTTTGAAAACAGTGAAATATCACTTTAATTACACTGAGAAAATTATATTATTCAAAGGAAAGCCTAAAATAGATAATGCTTGTTTTTGTTTTTGCTTATCCGTGATGTATCAAATTATTTTTGTTTCAGTTCCGCCCATTATATTTTTTAGGGTAACCTCATCTTTTTAATCTGGGGAACATCCTACGACGATTATATTGAGTAGTTTTGTAATGAAAATATCGAATTGAAGGTTCCATGCTCGCGGCCATATGCACATCATAAGGGATAAAACAAAATAAGTACAGATTACTTATTGGCCGTAATGTTCATTCTCATTACTCTCCATGAAAAAGATTTATCAACCAGAGCCTTGAATATTCATCGTTGTCAATATCAAATACGCTTATTTGACGATACACTTCTTGCATATGAAATATAGTCACATCATTATTCTCTTTTTACCGAACACTCTAATTTTTGAAAGATTACATTTGGACGTTGAGACTTTTCAATAGCTACGAGGTTGAAATATTCTTGGTTCCTCGGTAACACGGAACCCTTTTATATTAACTCAACAATAGAATTGGGTGAAACCTGATGCACGAGATATTGGTATCTGTGTAAATTATAATAAACATCACGATCATATTTGTGTCTGCTGTTTTCCTAAATTGTTTCTGTGATATAAACATTCCGCTGTCCGGTTGAAGTGGGTAATCAGCCGTGTTATCCTATGCGTTAATTCTATGGGGTGTCTGTTAAGAGATTGTTGTATTTTATAACTAAATAATATACACATTATTTCATTTCCTTCTTGCAATGTGAGGAGGAAACAGACGGATTATTTATATAAAAAAATAAAATTTAACATATTTTCTATTTCCTTCAGGTGGTCATTCTACAGCAATACGAAACTTATGTTCGGTAACAGGACTACAGCAATGTTTTACACAAATGTAGACAGACACGTTCTCAGTAAGATATAAATGCGGTTAGTTTTGCACACCTAAAGTATTGCCTTCACTTTCCAGAGTTCTAATTGAATTGTTATTAGAAAATGTCTTTACCACACACATGTTTTTTTGTTTCCTTCATTCGCAGTTATATTCTGATTGAACCTTTTATTTTTATTGTTTTAAAGAAAATGAAAATTTTAAAAAAGTGAGTTAATAAAATAACTCACCATTATCTTTTGGATTTATGAGGAGGCGACAGAGGGTTTCTTTATAAAAAATGGTTTAAAGAACTTTCCGTAGAAGTTCTCAGGTGGCCATTCGGCAACAATACGAAAATTATGTTCATAACGGGACTACAGGTCTGGGATGATTTAACATGTAGACAGACAAGTTCTTAGTAAGATCTAAATGCGTTAGTTTTGCTTACCAAAAGTATTGCCTTCCTTTTCCACAGTACTGATTTAATTGTCATTAGGAACAGTTTTTACCACACAGTTACGCGTTTGTTTTTATTTCCTTCCTTGATTTGCATGTGAATTCGGATTGTACATTTTCTTTATATTGTTTTCAAAGAAAATGAAATTTCAAAAGTGAGTAAATAAAATATTTATAGACACTCTTCCATTTTCTTTTGGGTCTATGAGGAGACGACAGACGGCTGCTTAATAAAAAATTAAATTAGTTTCCGTAGGAGTCCTCAGGTGGCCATTTGACAATTTTCAAAAATTATGATCAGAAACGGTAATCCCGCAATGTTGTAGACATACACGGTCTAAGTAAAATCTTTATGCGCTTAGTTTTGCAAACTTGTAGTATCGCCTTCCTTTTAAACAGTTATGATTGAAAAATTGTCATTTGAAAATGTCTTTAACACACACACGATTTGTTGTTTCCTTCATTCGCAGGTATATTATGATTTTACATCGTCTTTATATGGTTAAAGAAAATGATTTTTACAGTGAGATAAACAACTAAACATTACAATTTTTAAGACAAACAAGGTTTTAGTAAAATGTGCATATATGTATATGCGCTTATTTTTGCTGACTTGAACTACTGGCTTTTTTAAATAATTTCTGACGAAATTTTCAAAAGAAAAATTGTACCGCACACAATCATATTTGATTTCTTTATTTGCAGGTGTATTTTCTTGATATTGCGTTTTTTTCGAAAAAAAACCTGACGTGTAAATGAAATAACTAGCGGTTTTCTTGACAGGTTTTGTTTAGGATTCAATATGATAAATTTCCTCTTTTAGAAAGTCTCTTGATTCCTTTTGGCATGTTACCGTAAAAATTAATAATATACATCTTAACAAATTTCAAGGAGGAAAGAGGAGCATCTAAGTAAGAGAAAAGATCGTCTGTTTGTCCGTCCGTCAGTCCGTCCTTCCTTCCATCCGTCTGTCTGTCTGTCTGTCTGTCTATTCCTTTGCTTTCAATCCGGATTTCACTAAAGCGATGCGCTTTGCGCCTAACAAATGCATTTAATACATATGACTTTACTTATACACTCAACCAAAGTTCTAATTTGTCACTTGTGTCCGTAATGTTCATTAGAAAGACTTTGGTTTAACTCTTTATGTGGGAAAAGTTTACAAAAGAATTTTTGAATTAATCATTTTATCTTGAAATAAGTGACTTGGGAAGTGTTTGGTTAGAGTTATCCAAATTTTGCTAAATTGAATTTCATTTAAATTTCAATTAAAGATGAAGCAACTTTAAAATTACTTGCTTGTTTCGTTTTAATTGGACCCCCTCCTAAGTCGAAAAAAACTAAAACCTTAAATAATAAGCAGCATATTTTGTTACAATAAATCAACTTCCAACAACCCAATTTTAAAATATCCTCCCTTTCAATTAAAGACCGTTCTTATTTGTTTGGTGTAAGTAATTGTTACGAGAATAATTTAAGAAAACAATAAATAAAGATTAAATATACAGTTATTCCACAAAGACAACATGCACTTGTTTGTTCATATGAGAACATAACAGGGAAAGTGTGAGGTTGGTGCACCCTATCACCTGGTTTAAGCCCCAAGAGGAATATGTTTTGCGACCGTTCCAAGGCGGTAAACCTTTGGGGTCTGACTTTATTAATTGTTTGTTTTCTGCGTCTGTTTTTGAAACTGATTATTGTATAATTATGCTCTTTCTCTTCTTCTTGACTGTGCGGAGAGGCTGTGTCTGCTCGATTTCGCCATTCATGATTTGCATATTTCACTTTTACACTGTGGGGAATCACATGATCAAAATAATCTCTAAGCTATAGGGAAATTTTGAATTTTGTGAAGTTTTCATTTCTGAGTTGCACAAATAGAATTTATAAATGTGAAATCATATGACCATAGACTATATGTTTTATACTACAGCTGCTAACAAGTGTTTTGTTCAGAATTTTACCAGATTATCTCTTCAGTGCCATGTTTTATAGTACTTGGGTGTTCTGAATTATGAGGAAGAGGTCATGAGCGAAATATCATCAGTATAATTATACCTTCCAGTAGGCATATGATAGGCTACATAATAAAGCTTCACACAAATCATGGACAGAATATACTTCATGTTTCATTGTTTTACATTTGTTGAGAGATTTTTTGATCATGTGATTCCCCATAGTGTTTTATGTTAATAATGTTGTTGAAACCATATACAATGTAAGTGTATTAGTGATTATTACTAACTAAACATGAATTTATACATTACCAATCATAATCAGGATTGTAGTGGCAACTTTTCGCTCTCTGTTAGATCTATTTATGGATGTTTGGCTTCTGATCTGCAGCTTTCTGTTCCGGTCCTTGTAAATCTTAAAAGATAATAAAAAACAGTAGAAAGACAACAATAAATTCTTACGAATTTCCGCGGGGATTATGATGGTTGCCCTTTTGTCTGTAAAGAGGTAGCTGCAAGTGAAAATAGTAAAGAAAAAAAAAACAACATAGATCTTAAATTTCTCTAAAATATGTTTACATCTAAACAAACCAACTTTAGGCGACAAAAAGCATCAACATAAATGCCTCGATCACCAACAGGATACTGTTTATATTTAATGTCCTATAAAGAACTTTCAATTATGAAGTCTTAGAGAGAATTCAAAATAACATTTTTATTCTATTGCCATCTACATGTTTTACTCGACCATGTAATTCAAGGTCAAACACAAATTTCCTTTTCTTCTGTTTCAAAATATCTAACTTTGTGTACATTTGTTAGACTAATTGGCCTCAAAAATTATTGTTATTACATGTGTCATACATGCGGTCGTTCATACTAATTAAAAACCAATCAAGAAGTTAATGTAAGGAGTTAGTGTTTTCTTTATATAAAAAATAATAGTAACGAATAAACTCATGCATCAACCAGAAGTTTAAATGTTTTTCTGGGAAATTTTATCCTAAATAAAATAATATGTTGAGAAATCTTTTTCAAATATTAAAATTATTTAAATTTTACTTACTGTACATGCAATGGATGTATACCCATATGCAATCAGAAATAGAGGTATTAACCATCCAAACGTACAAATACTCATAGTGTAAGAAAGTGATAGTTTATCTTGTACTTCCCACGTCACACAGCAGGCTATTCCAATGTCCTCTTGTTTGTATTTTGACCAGCCTAATAAAGGGCCGGTAGCCCAGATTGACCCATAAACAAACGAAAATAAAATCATAAGAACACTCCTACATGGAGTGCTTGTCAAACGTCTGTCCAATTTGACAATCACAAAGTATCGTTCAACGGCAATTATTGTTAAGGTAGCAATTTGAGCAATTCCAAAAAACGTTGTCACAAAGGCATAATATTGGCACAAAGCATGTCCAAAGATCCATCTTTTCGAGAAACTTGCAGTCACTACCAACGGCAAACCGAAAATGGACTGTCCAATATCACTTAATGCAAGACCTATAATCAAAGTATTGTCGACAGTTCTTACTTTTTTGTTAGTGCCAAAAGTATAAATAATGACAAAATTGGTACAAAATCCAAATATCATTATGACAGTCATAAGTGCGCCAATAAAGTAATAAATTGAATCACTGACGTAATTCTGTGTAAAATCTTTCCCAATAAGTACACTCTCGTTTAACCTACTCATTATTCTGCTAAAGAAAATGGACTGTTTGGAAATGACAATGAAGCTTCTCTGTTTGAGTATCTACTTTTATAAGTGAACAGCTTGTAGGGCGTATTCAAAGAATAAATTCTGTACATTTTCATTGGTGTTTAGCATCTGGTTTGAAGTTCTCCAATAAAATGGGTCCGTTACTACACGGTCATTTTTACAAATATAAATAATCACAATTTCTAAGCGCATGATTTGTTCTGCGGCATTAATTTGGTAAACACATCAATATTTCTGAAAACCAACAACAACACAATTCAAACATGTCAACAAACAGGTCGATTAGATTATTTTAAGGATCTCACACATGCAATCAATATAAAGTTAATTAAGATAAATCTGAAGTTTAAACCCTTTAATGGTAAGAAGCCTCAGCAGTCACATTTTTTACATATATGGTGTATCTTAAACAGTTGTATTTGCAATCACAGAAAAAAATCAATTATTTGAATTTTAAACTATCGAAATATGATGAATACAGTGTTTCCTCATGCAGATATCAGTTCATGGTTTGACAATTTAATCACACACATATTTAATTAAATGAAACAATAAAAGCCATTGTGACCGTTGTATAATGCAGTCTTACCATGAAACTATTTAAGTCACCGTAAGATTGAGCAAGTTCATAGGCATTATTGGAAATGCATGTACATTTCTTATCACATAGCTTCAGTTCGAGCGAAAATATATTCTTGCTGGAATATTGAAAACAAACATCAATAAAATACAAAAGCACTAAAACAATGTTTCTTAAGCATAATCTATTAATTATTATTTAACGGCTCATATAATTATGTCAGCACCTTTGCTTTAGATACTATGTGTAAGGGATAAATACTCAACAAAGCAATTTTATACGACACAATTTCGATCAATATACATGACTACGATAGTGGCAATGCATGTCGAAAAACAATCTTGCGAACGCGTAGATCAAAATCAATGAATATTTTGCCAGGGAACACTCTAGGTAACAGTGAAAGTTCTATTATAAGGAATGTCGCAGAATGAGATAGTGCAACGATGTATCCCGAGGAAAGCATTGAACAGGAAGTTTACAATGCGGTCGTTATCTCCGTTTGGGGGAAGCCCGTTTGACCAGATACAAATATAAGCTGATTGGCCAATATACCTGTTGAAAAAAACTTCTTTCAAGAAAAGAAAGAAAAACGTGTATTCCTGCGACTGCTTGAATACAATTAATACTTAAGGATAATTAAAAGGTTTATAATATGCTTCGACACAATATATTTAGGCTCTGAAGATACAATGTAGAAACTTATTGTATTGGTGGAGTTTCTACATACTTAATCGGGGGACCATGCTTAACAAAGCATAAAGGTAAACAAATTAAGAAGACTCTCAAGATATAAGTTATCAAAATGTGAACGCTGACCTCTAAGAGAACGAGACCACAAAACCGCGTGAACACTATACTAGATCGCTAAAATACGATGCCAAGGCGCGATATTATTATCGCACGATCGCATTAAAAATTTAGCGATATAGCATCTAGTTTTCGCGAGCTCGCATCTTTCTCGAGTTTCGCGGTCACCCTCCATTAAGGCAGAGCATCGTACACATTTTATTGTAGCACACGAATCGAAGTAGCAAGACTACGATATGACATCGCGAAAACATGGTTTGGAAAAATGATGCGATGCGTAGGCGCGAAACTGATACGCAGTATAATAATATCGCGTCTTCTCATCGTACTTTCGTACTATCGCATCGTGGCGTCTCTCTCTCACATCGTTTTCTCCTTGTTATGGTTTCGCCAAAGAGGTCGAAACAACGATGGCCTCGGAAACACCTTAAAAACTCCTCAAATAATCAAACGACCAGCAATGGAATTACAATCTTAAAATTATATTACTCTTCGTTAACAACAAACTGTATAGTTGTAAGACAACATTTTTAATATATTAAGAAATAACGGTTATCGACTTTACTCTTCAAAATATATCCATGCACTCTCCCTCTCTCTTCTTCTTTGCTGTGTTGGGGAGTCAGTTTTTTCCGAAAGTCGCGATTCCTGATATGCATTTTTCGCCTTTTTTTCCCAAGATATGTAGATAAAGTTGAGGGCTATTAAACACGTGAACTTTTGACAGTTCAGTTGTGACTTAATATATGGACCTACATAAAGTTATACAACCTACCGTCATTGAATAAATTATTCTACTTTAAAGTCAGTAAGCCAGTATCTTCAATTTTATATAACTTAAAGTTTCCTATCACGCATTATTTTTATATAACTGTGTTATCAAATTACCATCGGAAAATGTTGATTCTAACATCGTAAAAAATAAAATGCGACATTCCACATCTGCGACAAGAGAATTGTCTTACAGATTATGTATAAACAATACCAGAAACATTAATTCTGTAGCATGAAATAAATAAACCGGAGTTGGTGAAAATTATTAATCGTTTAATACATTGTTAATAATTATTTTCTTTTTCTCTTAAAGCTTCAGCTTTATAACAATGAATTCAATGACAATTTTTGAGATGTATAAGGATGTAATAGTTTTTGAAAGCTATATACACATTGTATTTTTGATCAGTGTTCAACTTACAAAGACTTAATTAAAGCAGTTTCGTGTTTTTAAAGAATCGTGTGCAATATACATTGCTTTATTTGTGAACAATTTGCATTTTATTACCAAAAAGTTAATTAAAATTTGACACTTAGAGTTTTAATTAAATCAATCAGGCAACGAAGAATTGAAAAGCAGATTTTACAGGAGAAAGTACAAGGAAGTTCGAAATCTGTCACAAGTAAAGTAATAAACCATAAGTAGGCAAAAGTCAATGTTTGCAGGTAGAACGAAAAGATAGCACAGCTTCAGTTTAATGAATATTTAAATGGTACTGATGATCAATTTGTTATTGCTCTCACAAACATTTTATTTGAAAACTCAAACAAACTGTGTGATAGATGAAACGGGAACTTTGAAATCCCTCGAACACAACAAATATGAAAATATTGCAGGCTCTGTTAGATTGAGCATGTTCATGAAAAGTAATGGAAATGCATATTACTGCCCACGCCACCTAGCCCCGGGGTTTAGCGCAACTCAATATTTACAACAATAAACAGTACAATTTTGACCATCCCAAACGATGGTATGCATAAGGCGGTGGACATGGAGACATGGAGCCTTCAATACGGTATTTTCAGATTAATACCATTCTATGTTCAGTGGCGTATTGTCCCACGATAAAAGAATGGGTTTGCCATAAACGGGAAAACAATGAGCGGAACTAAACAGAATAGAATTTTAACCGGGGATCATATAATATAAACCCTGCATATCACAGACAATGCCAAAAAAATTAAAAAGCAGGAAGTATATCCTCGGGGGTGAGGAACTTCAAAAGAAACATACGATTAGAAGCTTACGAGCTAAGCCGTACTTATAGTTTCGGACTGAATACAATAAAGAAGTTTGAAGTAATCTCCCTACAAGCGACTCGGAGAGTAAAATACTTAGTATAACATGTATATGCAAAAGTCTACGTCTTAAAAGAAAAAGGAATCGTTATCTAGCAAACGCCGTTTGATGCAGGTTGTTCTGGTAGAAGTCATTACTTTGGGGATAGTTCACCAAGATAAACAGAACTGATGAACACAGCTTCTTTTTCAGATAATCAGCAAGGCGAATTCCTTTTGCGTGGGTCTCTTTAATGACACTTTTATGACAAGCGGATGGAAAAGGTGCAGCCTCAGATCAGTGAATATAAAAAAGACAAATATAGTATAATTGTTTGAGGCATGCTTAGAGAAATTTCAAATTTTGAAATTAATGCTTCTTCGGAATTCATAGAAATTAATGTAATCCAAAAAGGTTACATTACTTCTGTTTTCAGTTCTTTAAAAATCTGTTGAAAACTGTTAGAAGGGCTATTTCAGATTTACTTAACAAGAATGTAATAGAGAATTGACAGGTATATGTAATAACGAAATTCTGACTGTTGTACCTTTCACACGACGCTAGTCTTGATTATACATGTTTAGTTATTGACTTCCATAGTGAACGCGCATTTCGAAGAGAGCAGCAATTTCAATCCAAGGGAACTCACATTTTAAGGAAGATCAGTCATTGGCAAATCCAATTTCCACTGGGGGGTTAAAACAGATTCCAGGGTGCACTAACCTCACACTTGCCCCAACAGGTTCTCATATCACAAAACAAGAACAAGTTGTTTTGGTGAAAACTCTCCAACCCACTTTTCGGCCATCCAAACATACAAATACTTAAAGTGTAAGATAGAGATACAAGATAGTTTATCTTGTACTTCCCACGTCACACAGCAAGCTATTCCTATATCATCATGTTTGTATTTTGACCAGCCTAACAAAGGGCCTGTAGCCCAGATTGACCCATAAATAAACGGAAACAAAATCATCAGAATACTCCTACATGCAGTGCTTGTCAAACGTCTGTCCGATTTGACAATAACTAAGTATCGTTCCAGGCAATTATTGTGAAGGTAGCAATTGAGCAATTCTAAAAAAACGTTATCTCAAAGGCATAAAATTGGCACAAAGCTATTCCAAATATCCGACTTTTCGAAAAACTTTCAATCACTACAAGTGGCAACCCGAATAGGATTGTCCAATATCACTTAATGCCAATAATGAAAGTGTTACCCATGGTACTTATTTTTGGTTAGTGCTAAAAGTATAAGTAATCACGAAATTGGCAATAAAAATCATAATTGTATTCATAAACATTTCTCTGCAGTGAAGAAACAATGGTATTGACAACAAGGACAATGAAAATAATCTAGTAATTTAAATAAGCCCTAGCATATGTCCACTTATAAAAGTAGATACTTTCAAAGCGCAGCATCATTGAAACATTTGCACAGTCTATGTCCTGCAGCATGATGATGCATTCAGTAAATAAGAGTGAAATTATTGGCAATAAAAAACAAATATCATAATCGCTGTCATAACAAACATCAGTAATCCATTTAGTATGAATGTTGTCCACTCATACCAGTACAGAGTTAATGTCAGATAAACATTTTCAGGCCAGTTAAATTAATCCTACATTCATTTTATGCACGTGGAAAAGATTATTATATGTATGTCTGTATGCCGATATTGCTAAATGCATGGCGCGATTCCACCTTGATTCGTTCTATATAGTTCTCCTTATATTTGCAACAAACCTGCAGAAAATAAATATGCAGATTAAAAATGTAACAATTAAGACCTTAAAGTGTCTTCGAATCAAAAGACCTATCGTCATTCCGCCCTGTCAAAACATTGGGCGTTACTACGAAGGGCGAAAACGGATGCAAAATCGCGAAACCATGATGCAATATCGCGAGAACAAGATGTGCGAATAAGGGTCGCACCGATAAGTATTAAGCTTTCTCACCGTATTTTCGGGTCCTCGCATGGAAAACTCGCTTATGGTTATGATAACATAGAATGTATACAACACTTCATTGTAATAATAATAATAATAATAATAATAATAATAATAATAATAATAATATTATTATTATTATTATTATTATTATTATTATTATTATTATTATTATTATTATTATTATTACATGAATTATTATTATTATTATTATTATTATTATTATTATTATTATTATAAGAAATATTAAAATGGTCTAGAACAACCAACGTGTTGATCCTTCAATTATACATAACAAACTGGCGACGCTATATAACTGTACCATTTGTACCATGTCTGTAACATTTGAACGAACTCACTTGAAACTCCAATTCTTTTACGATTTTGGATTTTTATCCAAAACATTTTTAGTGCGTAAAATACAACTTGTAGAATAGCATTTTACTTGCAAGAAGATCAATTTCACATTAATACTGAAAACAAGATTTCTGATAAAGAGAGACCGGAAAAGTATTTCTTACTCAATGAGGTAATAGATGAAAAGGGAACTTTGAAAGCAACCGAACTCGACAAATATGAAAATACTGCAGGCTCGGTTTGATTGAGCCTGTTCATGGGCAGTAATGGGAATGCATATTACTGCCCACGCCGCCTAGCCCCGGGTTTAGCGCAACTCAGTAATTAAACCGATATATCCACGACAAAAAGAAAGTTGCAGCCCTGCAGATTGGGTGACAAGCCATACAAATTGCAATCTCACATTTCCAGAGAAACACTCTAGAGAAAATGTTGATTTGTGCAGAAATCTAAGGGCGCATTTTCACCTGTTGTTATATGCAGATGAATTTCGCTTTAACAAAAGTCATCAGTCGACTGTAGTGAGTGTTAAGGTTGAAGTGTTAAAGTCTAAGTCGCATAATTATTTCAAATGTCTGAATACTGCGAATTAAGAGAACGTAATGAAGATACTCAATCTGATCGGGATCGATTTGTATGTGATACCAGAGTCCCAAGAGGAAGAGAATATAAAAAGCTTGTCATTGTCCTGGCAAAAATGGATTTGAAATAGATGAGAAGGGAATTTTGAAAGCTGACGAACACGACAAATTTAATATGAAAATATTGCAGGCTCGGTTTGATTGAGTCTGTTCACGGGCAGTAATGGAAATGCATATTACTGCCACGCCGCCTAGCCCCTGGTTGAGCGCAACTCAATATTTACACCAATAGACACAATTTTGATCCATCCCAAACGATGGTATGCATAATATTATGACGGTCAATATGGAACCTTCAATGCGGTATTTTCAGATTAATACCCTTTCATGTTAAGCGGTCCCGAGATAAAAGAATGGGTTTGCCCTAAACGAGAAAACGATGGGCGGAACTCAACAGAAAAGAATTTTGACTGTGGATCTAAGAATATAAAACCTGCATATCACAGGCAATGCGAAAGGCAAAATTTAAAAAGCAGGATGTAGGAACGAGCTACTACTACCACAGGACCATTACATAACGTTAACCCATTTACGTCATCGTGTTTTTAACTAGAGACAGTTACGGCACGTGCTTACGGTGTAACAGTACAGACGATAAGAAGCCTGCTTAGGGGTAATGCAATGCCTATACGTGCCGGAGAGGCCTACGTCGGCCGACGTCATCTTCGATGTACACGTGCCGATTGGAAAAGTGTCGTCTTTAGTAACGAATCTCATTTAAACCTCAACCATGCGGAAGGCAGACAAAGTACGTACCGTCGAACGGGTGAGTGAAACGTCGATTCCTGTGTGCGTGAGACAGACAGGTTTGGTGGTGGAAGTGTTCTCGTTTGAGGCGGCATAACACATGACGCCAGAAACAGATTGGTTGTGTTTAAAACAATATTAACCCTTATAGGTACATCAATGTCATTCTCGATCCTGAGGCAATTCTCTTCCTCCGCCAGCGTGGAATGCATGCAGTATTTCAGCATGATAACGCTCGCTCCCACACTGCAATTGTTACAAGGGATTACTTACCTCAGAATCCCGTCAAAGTCCTTCCCCGACATGTGAACATTCCAGATATTTACCCTATTGAGCACCTGTGGAACGCACACAGCGGATACATTGTCTGCAATGTGATTTTCATGTTTACACCTTTTAGGATTTGTTCCGTGTTTTACAGTAACGTTAGAATTTGAACAGAAAACATGTTAGCATTTTAACTAATCATGATTAAGTTATACTATTGAATGTATTCATCGAAATTGTCAATACCGGTATTGTAAAAATAAATTATGTACACTTAAATCATTTCTAAGTATACACCTGAGTACTGGGGTATTACTAGCTTGATAAGTGAACTATTGCTCTAAAACTTTCACTAAACATGCAAAAAATATCAACTGATTTATAAGTAAATTATTTCTCAAAATGACAGACAACTGACTGCTCGCAATCATTTAAAGTACTGGCACCCACAGAATACAAATTCACATCAGTGAATAATGAGTATGACCACCAACAGCGCGCATAACTATAAGGCATATTGATCTGATTGAGCTTATACAGTTCTGAATGATTCATTTGGGGAATCTTAAGCCCTAATCTGAAAAAGCGCAGTTCCAAGTTTGCATGGTTGGTCCCTCCCGTTTTGTTCTCCTCTGCCTAGATCAGACCACACGTTTTCTTTTGGGTTAGGATTCGGAGTTTCAGTAAACCATGGATATATTCTACGGTGTTCACCTCAATAAATGCCGAACGATGACGCGGTGCACCATCATGCATTAACTGCATGCCCGTATGTGCTTGAAGACATGGAAGGACTGTCGGAACAATGAATTGTCGATGATATTCTACAAAATTTCAGTTCTCTTGGATTAAAACCGCTGCAGTCCTATTGTGCACTGACAATCCAGCCCACGGCATTAAAACAGATTTATCACAATAAAAAAATCCGCTTCAACAATATTTTCACAATTTAACTGGTAACCGCTGAAGGTGGTACATGTACTATGCGTTATTAACTGATTTTGTGAATTTGTATTATGTGGTGGCCAGAACTCCAAATGATTGTGAGCAGTCAGTGGTCTGTCATTTTGAAAAAAAAAATCCTTTAGTATTTTTTCATGTTTTATTGAACGTTTTAGAGCAGTAGTTCAATTAACAATCCAGTAATACACCAGTACGTAAGTGTATAATTAGAAAAGTTGTTAAAGCAGCATTACTTCAATTTAAACCTCTCTATGAAATATTACATGTATTTGGAACTATAGGCACAATTTGAAGCATTGGTTCGGGATAATTAAATTTTAATTAACTAAAACAATTTAGTCCGCGCGACTCAAAGCGAAAGTAGGATTTCCCAATCGTCACATAAATCGAGATAGCGCATGAAGTGGTCCCTTCGTAAGTGCTAAATATAGCTCCGTTATATTTAGCTTCTTGAAAGTTCGTTAACGATAAGTTAACAATATCATTGAATATCCCGTCTATAAGAAAGAATTCGATCGGACCTTTTGTGTTCTGTTAGAGACTTTATATATTGGAGTCTATATGGACAAATATGATTTTTCAATAGTATATTCTTACTTATGTTTAGGGCTGGGGCTTGAAGTGTATTATATGTGGATACTTTTTGTTCAGCTTTATAAAACCTGCATTTTTTTTTACAAGAAAGTGGCCCCGACCCTGGAGAATACTAGTAACAATCTGCAAGATATCTTATCAAACACGCTGCCAATTACAAGGGTGGTATTGGGGAACTAAATATTGTTACCTAAAACAAAACGCAAAATAAGTATTTTGCAAAGCAATAGTATCCATACGTGTCTACATGCTAATGCACTGTCATAGTATGAATTTATCAATAACATAATTAAAAATCGAAACACAAGTGTGTAACGAGAGCGAGCATATATATTTCACTGCGGAAATTCTAAATAAATTCCAACATCCTAACGAAATTTTTCTTGAGAAGTTGAAACTTTGGAGCCGTCTTTTTGTTAAAATATCATGCTAATGACCGACTAGCTTTTTTAAAAACTAAAACTTGTAGGTTATAATATTTACGCTAAAATCAGATTGTCAGCACTCGTTAACAATCATTTGTCCAGTAAAAGCATTTCGGCGTCAGCAGCAGCGGACAAACTTTGTTGTGTTTTATGTTTTTTTGTCGGAATACAGTTAAGTTATAGTACAAAAAAGGCATACTAATATTGAAGCGTTTTTTGATATATCAAGTTAAGTCACAACATCACGATGTTGTTAATTATGATTTTATTTTGTATACCGTCAAAGTTTTAACAACTTCCGTTATCTAGCGCATAAATAAAGCGTGCACTCATACAGCTCGAGGGTTTAGTTTCTCGCGTATAATGACATGTACAGAACGGATGGACTTGCGACTCAAAATAAAGGTTGCTGGAAGCCTGCTTTAGCCGTAAATATTAAAATGAACTGTCAATCCATTGATAAATGCCGGGAGTACGGCACATGACATTCCTGTAAAATTTCGAAAAATGGTTTTATTTTTGTTACATGCAAGTCGTTCTGGCGCTGCTAAACTGAAATGTATAGCAAGAAGTTACGTCTGGTGTACCCCCGCTGAATGATTAAGAGACTTGAGCTTCAGATTAAAAAGCTGAGATTGGAAACCAGTATCGAATCTCAAGCATCTGATTGGCTGAAAT
Source organism: Corbicula japonica (assembly GCA_038501625.1). Classification (NCBI taxonomy): domain Eukaryota; kingdom Metazoa; phylum Mollusca; class Bivalvia; order Venerida; family Cyrenidae; genus Corbicula; species Corbicula japonica. The sequence continues at coordinate 150,499 of JAZAYU010000525.1, read as the reverse complement.
GGCGACCGGTCGCCATTTTAGCCAATCAGATGCTTGAGATTTGAGACTGGTTTCCATGCTCAGCTTTATAACCATGGGCACTGGTTTATCAGTACATTAGTTGTCAAATGAAGAAAAAAATGTTCAAAAAGAGTAATCTCGTCCTTACAAATATCCTGCTACCTCGTAAGAAGTAGTTAGTGTACATTGTGCTCGACTTTTTTAAATAAAATAGTGCTTCAAGTTGTCATGCATACCAAAATAGTTCTTGCTTATTTAAATGAAATCTGCAACTGCAGAATAGACAGCTGAAAAGTGAGAACATTTTGGCAAGAAATTGGATGCATAGCCAGCTGGTTTCTGACTATGGTTGTCAATTATTAAGTTATTTTTTCTACTTCATTTTCAAATTTTACATGATATTTGTCAGACGAAAAATGACACAAATGTCATAAGCCAACATTATATTTCGTTGTGAAAATCTTAAGAGACAAGATATGTCGCAAGGCACACCCGTTGTTATATAATACAGAAAGACGGAGATGTCCGGTTTTAATTAATGTAGATATCCATTGAGGACAATGAAACCTCCAGATCTTTTAACATTGTAGATAAATGTCTTCCTTGAGACTGTTCTCTAGTGCATTAATTTACAACAGATAAAAAGGGCACTTTGAAAGCCACCGAACACGACAGAGATGAAAATTTAAGTAAAAAATTGTCTAATCTTGGAATGACACTTAAATTACTATGATCTAATTGTTTATATTTTTGGTATGATATTTTCAAGAACATCTAGTAGTGTGATGACTAAGAAATTATTTTAGGACAGACAAATCCTCCTTTAATTCCTTTGAAGCAGCATGTCTTGCCAAACCAAAAGTGTGTTTGGTTAATGACGGTGATTACACGAATGAGTTTATGTATAAAAGGGTAGAATGTTATGTATGCCAATCTACAAGGCAGCAAGACCATACTTAATTACGAAAGGAGGTAGCATAAATACGATTCGAGAGAGCGCTATTTAAATCGCGCCATTTTCTCGTGCTTGTTCGCCTTCGAGTCTTGTTTTCGCGTTACCGATGTCATGCAGTGATTGTTACGTATATCAGGGCTATCCGATCAACGTTTTTTGGCGTTGTCCCGGTTAGCTCAGTTGGTTACGTCGCAGGAATTGCATGGCTAGGCGCTGTCGCCGTGACGGTGCGGGTTCGCTCCCAGCTAGAGACACAATCATTTGAAATTCACAGTAGCGCTATTTGTGCAGTGTGGCGGCCGTAAAAAGTCTCCCCGTACATTTAGTCAGTACTGTTATCAGTAAATTAACCCGTTACCGATGTTATGCAGTGATTGTTTCGTATATCAGGGCTATCCGATCAACGTTTTTTGGCGTTGTCCCGGTTAGCTCAGTTGGTTACGTCGCAGGAATTGCATGGCTAGGCGCTGTCGCCGTGACGGTTCGGGTTCGCTCCAAGCTAGAGACACTATCATTTGAAATTCACAGTAGCGCTATTTGTGCAGTGTGGCGGCCGTAAAAAGTCTCCCCGTACATTTAGTCAGTACTGTTATCAGTAAATTAACCCGTTACCGATGTCATGCAGTGATTGTTACGTATATCAGGGCTATCCGATCAACGTTTTTTGGCGTTGTCCCGGTTAGCTCAGTTGATTACGTCGCAGGAATTGCATGGCTAGGCGCTGTCGCCGTGACGGTGCGGGTTCGCTCCCAGCTAGAGACACTATCATTTGAAATTCACAGTAGCGCTATTTGTGCAGTGTGGCGGCCGTAAAAAGTCTCCCCGTACATTTAGTCAGTACTGTTATCAGTAAATTAACCCGTTACCGATGTCATGCAGTGATTGTTACGTATATCAGGGCTATCCGATCAACGTTTTTTTTTTGGCGTTGGCCCGGTTAGCTCAGTTGGTTACGTCGCAGGAATTGCATGGCTAGGCGCTTTCGCCGTGACGGTGCGGGTTCGCTCCCAGCTAGAGACACTATCATTTGAGAAATACACGAATACTTATGAACACGATGCGAGGTACCAAAAGCAAAGCATGAGATCGAGAAATCACGATGCAGGTTTGCGAAACAAAGGTATATTAATATCGCGCCAGTATAAGGAATTGCAATCTTAATATTATGAGTCATATATTCTACAATCAAATACAAAAATGTTAACTCATGTCTACAAGATATGAAGACAAAGTTTGAGTTTTTACACGTGACGTTTGGCATTTTTTATTTTGACCTCCTATTGTAATGTCGTTTATTCAACCTAGTGTAAACCAATAATTTTAACATCATTGTATTTTAAGTTTCTACGACAGTTCAAATATTTAAAATAGCTTCCCAACATGCAATATTTAAGTAACTATTTCATCAAATTACCACGGTGTTCCTTGGAAACTAACTTGGTTAGAAAACTATGCGAAATTGTCCACACATGTGAATGTAATGACTGGAGTATTCTTTTAAAACTATACCTGTCATTGTCCTTTAATTCAGATAAATTGCTGCATGCAGATTATTAACCGGAGTTAAAAGCTTCCATTTCATAGCTGAGGCTGGACTTCTTCAATGTCTCAGATGTGGTAAAGATAAAAATAAAAATAATATTAGAGGCATATAAGTGGCAGTAAGTGAGCCAATGTCGTCGAAATTTCGGACCAATCAGTACTTTATAGGATTTATTGTGAGTGAATTTTACTGCGTTTGCAATGAAACCGGCCATAAACACTCGTATGTGTAAGGTGTAAGAAGATTTCATACCATTAACGTTGTTTACTTTAAATTATTTGAGACAAAAAACACTTTAAAAATAACAAGCTAAACCAACTCAATGAGGCATAAGGTTATGGTCACACATGGGTTAAAAATGAAATGAGATCGATGTACAAACGTTTATCTTAATCAATCTAATCTAAAACTCTCAATTGCAGTATCTACACAGTAAGTGAGTTAATTATAATAATTAAAAATATGTTATTTAGAGATAAGAAGTAAAGACACACCTCTTACACATAACCAAATAAACAGTTAATTAATATGTCAATTTTGTTTTGAAATTAGAATCGCTTGCAAAATTACCTCATTTTTCATCTTTTGAAGGCCAATTATCTGCGTGAAAAGTTACTGATATAAAACTATTCAATTCATATTGTATAACTATGTATTTATTCAGTCATTAAAATGCAAATAGAGGTTGTTATTATTAAATAAATAATTTTTTAAGCAAATACATCGCCTGATTTACAATTTACTTGGCTACAGTTTAAAGTAAAATCTAAAAAATAAACATTAGGGCAAACAATAGGCTTTCATACCCACTCCTTTGGTATTTAACGAATAAAGGGAGGTAACAAATATATCATTTCCCAGAAACAAGCTTGGCAAAGTATATTTTATAGCTGAAACGAAAGTTCGAACTATCGCCTCTCATCATGTGATTATAATGTTTAGAATGGCAAAGTTATAACTATGAAAAGGGTGAAATGTGCTGTGTTCACAGGAATCGTTACACTCATGAAACACATCCTCCCCACGCAGCGAAAAAAAGGAGAGAAAAAGTGAGCATGTTGTTATAAGTATCATGTCAATTAAAATAAGACGCCACAAAAAGTTAACGACATAGAAAACCGCTGGGGTTACCGCCTTGGAACGGTCAGTGGAAAAACAAATTGCCACTGGGTGTTAAGACGTTTATGTCATTTACATAGATCCAAACAAATTCATTATGCATTTGTTGTTGGTAGAATATTACATTGTATTTAAGGTGACTAGCAGCTAACATCATGAACTAATAATGGCACCTTTCTCATTTTAGATATCGGTCAAATAACAAGACACGGGCACCAAAACAAAGCTGGCTATTAGTTTGTCGTAGTACGATAGCTTGAGACCCAAAAAGTAATTATTTTTGCATTAGAAAAAAATTAAATCCGGAAAACAGAATACGATTATTTTGTATTAAATGAAATGAATATATATGACGCGCCAGAAGAATTTTGGTAGTACTTTAGGAGTATTTTGGCGAATTTAATAATGCTGACCTCCTTACAGCATAAGGTATTTTACATTATCAGAAGTCTTATGACAAGATTAAAAAACAACTAGATATGTTACGGCAATTTTTGTAACATAGGGGTAAAACGAAAATCTTACAATCAGAAATGAATATTTACAAATTAATTTTCGTTCTCAATTTTGTTAATTTTTTTTTGTGTTGCACGCTTTGAAACTGGTTATTTTATTAACCATGTTTCATCATGCTTTCTATTCTTCTTGTCTGCATGGGGGAGGATGTGTATTCCGAATGTGGTAATTCCTGATATGCATAATTCACTTTTTTATGAGCAATCGTTTATAACCTATAACTTACCTACATGTACCTACTTTGACAAACCAACATAAAATACATCAACATTTAAAACGTATCATCGGCACATATTAATCTATGCAACTACAATGTCAGAGGTATTTTGGCAAGCCTTCTGATTCCGTTGCCATGGTAACACAAGTTAAACAAAAAAATTTACATTTAAGCGATTTAAATCAATACAAATCTTAGTTTTCATCTATTACTATTTTCCCTACTTAAAATACTCAATGACATGTCTTTCTAAATATCACATATTAATTTTAAAAACAAATATTTCGCCAGAAATAATGCATAACATACCTATATTCTACAGTCACAGGCATTGGGAAATGTTTATATATCGAATTCAAATTTGGTATCGTCTTGAATATTAATTGCGGTGATATATGGGATGTAAACATACTTTACTTATAAGCTTTAAGTTAAGCGATAACGCCATTTTGAAGTCCAATTATTTATATAATGTGAGAGTCTGTAGTGATACAGCCACTGTCGTTTTATACTACATGTACGTAAGGCTTACTAAGATGTGTGAAGTTAGCGGCCTGGCGGCGTGAAGCTAGCGGCCTGGCGGCGTGAAGTTAGCGGCCTGGCGGAGTGAAGTTAGCGGCCTGGCGGCCTGGCGGCCTAGCGGCCTAAACTTAATATTTATCATAATTTATGTTTATTTTTAAACGGCTTGAAATCGATTTTTACAGCATGCAATGTACATTTCAGGGATGATTAAGTGAAATATCAACAAAAACTAGCTTTGATTTTTTTAAGTTTTCGAAGCCTGGCGGCCTAGCAGCCTAAACTTAAAATTTATCATGATTTATGTTTATCTTAAAAATGTCTTGAAATCGATTTTTACAGCATGCAATGTACATTTCAGGGATGATTAAGTGAAATATCAACAAAAACTAGCTTTGATTTTTTTTAAGTTTTTGGAGACTGGCGGCCTAGCGGCCTAAGCTTAAAATTTATCATAATTTATGTTTATCGTAAACATGTCTTGAAATCGATTTTTACAGCATGCAATGTACATTTCAGGGATGATTAAGTGAAATATCAACAAAAACTAGCTTTGATTTTTTTTTAAGTTTTCGAAGCCTGGCGGCCTAAACTTAAAATTTATCATAATTTATGTTTATCTTAACAATGTCTTGAAATCGATTTTACAGCATGCAATGTACATTTTAGGGATGATTAAGTGAAATATCAACAAAAACTAGCTCTGATTTTTTTTTAAGTTTTCGAAGCCTGGCGGCCTAGCGGCCTAAACTTAAAATTTATCATAATTTATGTTTATCTTAAAAATGTCTTGAAACCGATTTTTTTCATCATGTGATGTACATTTCAGGGGTGAATAAGCCAAATATCAACAAAAATTAGCTTTGATTTTTTTTTAAGTTTTCGAAGCCTGGCGGCCTAGCGGCCTGGCGGCCTAGCGGCCTAAACTTTATCATAATTTATGTTTATCTTTAAAACGGCTTGAAATCGATTTTTTTTTGCAGCATGCAATGTACATTTCAGGAATGATTAAGTAAAATATCAACAAAAACTAGCTTTTATTTTTTAACAAATAAGTAAATTGTCAAAATCTTTCAGAAATTATGGAGTCTATTATCTTGAGCATGTCGATCAAAAATACAGTGAATGTTTCAAACTTTATTTACTTCCAACACAGAATACAATCTGTTCTGTAACTGTCACTCGAAGCTCGGAGAAAAAAAATAACGGTATTCAAAGTTGGCCACTGTATAAAAAAAGTCGCGCATGTTTTCCGCAGTCACGCAAATTTTGTGGACACATACGCAGCAGACCATGTCTTAACGAGGAAATGAATGTTTGTAGGGATTTTTCATCATGTAAACTGACTTTTAAACGTAATAGGCATATATAATTAATGCATTTATTTTTTTACATTTCACTATAAATCATCATAATCATTTTTGTGTAAAAATGTCTGTAAAAACCTCTATATTTAGGAAAAGAGTGAAACTCTAAATATTTTGTGTTCATAAACATCGTTATTAATTTAACATAAATTAGTTCGTCCTAAACCATTTTGTAATAAAGAGAGAGAGAGAGAGAGAGATAGAGAAAGAGAGAGAGAGAGAGAGAGAGAGAGAGAGAGAGAGAGAGAGAGAGAGAGAGGGGGAGAGAGAGAAAAGAGAGGGATATGCCAAACTCTAGACCTAGCTTAAGAACCTGCGTGTAGATTGAATATACATCTGTACATTAGTGAATAACATGATGTTGGCTTCATTTGAGAGATGTTCAGACCCAAACAGTAGATTGTTTATAAGAGGAGGACATTGGAAGTCATTAAGATATAATCGTCGTTGACCTGAAAAGTTCGGACATTTAAGGAAATAGTGGTCTGTAGTTTCTCTATCACCGCAGGTGCATAGAGGGGATTCAACTACGTTACATCTAAATAGGTGATCGTTAAGTGAGTTACAGTTAAGACGCAATCTGGTGTGGTGAATTTGGGGAACTCTAGGTCCTATGCTGTAAAAAGGTGGGGGTTTGCGAATGTTGCCTATCAAATTTGATTTAAAACTTGTAAGAGTTAAGCTATTTTTGGTGGCACTTGGAAGATTATTCCAATCATAGACAGTGCTAGGTAGAAATGATTCGCGATAGAGTGTCGTTTTAAAATGAATTTGAGTAAGGTCGGAATTATTTCTTAATGAGTAAGTGGTTCTGGAGTGGTTGATGGTCGGTAGCATAGACTGAAGGTAGTTTGGTACAAGATTGTTATTCATTTTGTAGAATAAGACTAATTTGTGTTGTTTTCTGCGTTCACTTAGTTTATGCCATTGAATCTCTTGATACAATTTTGTGATTTCACAGAGTTTGGTTGCGCCTGTGACAATTCTAGCAGCTTCTAATTGAATAGATTCGAGTGAATTCGATTGTTCAACAGTACAGTTAGACCAGACAATGTCTCCATATTCTAAAAGGGGCCTTATAAAGCTAAAATACATACGTTCTAATACTTTTCTGTTTAATAGAAACTTATATTGTCGTAAAATGAAAATCCTTTTTAAGCCTTCTCAACGATAAATTTGATAGTGGTTGACCATTTACCATCATTAGATAAATATATACCAAGGTGCTTGTGTTCAGACACTTCTTTAATAGGTGTATTGTTCAAGAAGAGAGTAGGGTGGTTTGGCTTATGAATTTTCCTGCTTATAATTAGAGATTCCGTTTTACTAGCGTTGAATGATACCAACCAAGTGTTTGCCCAATTTTCGATTTTAGACAAATCAGAGTTCAATGTTTCAAAGGCAATTAAGGGATTATCGACAATTACATAAAGACTAGTGTCGTCAGCAAACAAGCGGATTTTGGAATTTATTTCATTAACAATGTCATTTATGTAGATTAGGAACAGAACAGGCCCTAAGATTGAGCTATGAGGAACACCAGCAGAGACGTTCATAAGTGTAGAGGTTGCATTATTATAACAGACTCTCTGCTTCCTGTCAGATAAGTATGAGCTAAACCAAGAAAGTAGATTGCCATCAATACCAATAGATTTAAGTTTGATGATTAATCCTCTATGCCAGACACGGTCGAATGCTTTTGATACGTCACAGAAGACCATTCTTATCTCTTTACCTTCGTCAAGAGCCTTACAAATGTCGTTGTATATATAAACTAGTTGATTAACAGTTGAGTCAGTTGGAATGAAACCTGATTGAAATGGCGTTAAGATACTGTGGTCAATGAGATAATTAAACAGATATTTCATTATACATCTCTCCATTACCTTGCTAAGACAGCTTAAGAGTGAAATAGGTCGGTAGTTACTGGTATCAGATGGGTCAGATTTCTTAAATATTGGAGATACGTTCGCAATCTTCCAGCAAGAAGGAAAGTACGCGTTGTGCACTAACGTATTAAAGAAGTGAGAAAGAGGTTGGGCTAAAATTATAGAGCCTTCCTTTAGAAGACGCGGGTTCACCAAATCTGGACCAGAAGCTTTTGAAACGTTTAGAGATGAGAGGATATCTTTTACGTCTTGTTCAAGAATTTGTATACTAGACAAGGATGGATGTAACGGTGCGCGTAAAGTGGGAAGAGGAGTAGTGCTATCATCAAGTGACGACTGGGCACAGAAGAAGTTATTAAGCACTTCGACTTTTTCAATATCGGTTGATGCTTTGATATTATTAAAAACTAGCGGCGGAATTACGTTAGCCGTCGTTTTACTATTTAATAGATGTTTTGAAAGTTTAAACCATGTTTTAATATCAAGACTGTCAGAATTGAGCTGTTCCGTAATTTTATTATCATGCAAAAGTTTTGCCTTTCTTATTTCGCTGACTACTTCGTTACGTTTTTTTGCGATAAAGGGCCCAGTGAAAATCTGTATTACGAGCTTTTGCCTTTTTGTGAATTCGATGGCGCTGTCTAATAAGTTTTCGAATATTATTACTTATCCACGGGACGTCAGACGGACGAATGGTACACGTTTTGTTAGGTATTGATTGCGATGCACAGGAGAGAATTGTTTTAGTTATATTTATGGTTGAGCCTTCCAGGTCGAGAGAGTTGATGATACTGTTCCAGTCAGAAGCTGAGAGAAGTTGTCTGAATTTATTGTAGTCGCCAGATTTATAATTCCATACAGTGCGTTTGAAGGAATGTGACATATACTTTTTAAACTTTAGGACTAGAACAATCGGACAATGATATCGGACAACGTCGGGGATGAATGAATCGTTAACAAAGCTAGTCATGACCGAGTCGAGATTGTTAACAATAAAGAGGTCAATAAGAGAGTTCGTGGATTCTGTGAAGTGTGTTGGTTGGCTAATAAGCTGATGGAAACCGTATGAAGTATAAAGTGACTGAATTTTGTTGTGACCCATACCGGCCGAGAGTAAGTTCATGTTGAAATCTCCAGTTATTACTATATTACGACTACGAGTGTTGAAAGCCCGATCAAAACTTTCTTCTATCAAATTGAAATAGTTGAGATTAGCGTCGGGTGGTCGGTAGAAACCTCCTATTAATAACGGATGTTTTTCAATCTTAACCTCTATCCATAAAGTTTCTAGACCGTTTATTAGAAGGTCAGGGCGTGCTTGGCTATAGATAGTATAGCGTACATATATTGCTACACCGCCACCTGGTCTTTCACGGCGGTCTAAGCGGTATGGAATTTTAAAATTAGGAATAAGAATGTCGTCATTCGGGATCTTATCAGACAACCAGGTTTCAGTAAGAATGACTATGTCGTATTGTTGTAATTCAGTTTGGAGGATGAGTAATTTGGGTTTCAGACTTTGAATATTTAGGTGCATAATACTTAGACCCTTCTGTAAAAAGTCAAGAGTGGATAATGAAGAATGAGATGAAGTCGGACCTGGGTTCGGGTGGACGTCAGAGGAAAGCGCGATTCTCAGTGTGATCAATGCTGAGACAGCACACAGAGGTAAGCATATAAACTTAATTGTTATTAATGCAAAGTTATAATTGTCGACTAGAGTTGTGGAAAGAGTTTTGATCTTTTTCTTAGGCCAAGAAATTTGTTTTGAGACAGTGCCGTTTTTGTATAAGTTCAGGCACGTTGAGTAACCGGCAACGTAAGATAGGTGATTGTTGAGGCAAAAGACAAGTATAACGATATGGTAAGGACTGATGTGGCTGACATACGTGGTTTTACAGCAGGTGTGAAAAGAATCCAAGCAGGTACATACAGCGGTATTTTTAGTATTCTTACATGTCATGTGATACCAGTAGGTCTTACTTGGAAGAATGAGACCGCTGTTATACAAACTTTTAATACAGGACAAGGTTGAGGTTTGGCTGGAGTAAGACGGGACAGAGTGTAGAAGGAAAGAGAGAATAAAAAGGTGAGAAGGAACATGATAGATCCTAGAATTGTGAGAGAAACTGGTTTTGAAGAAGGTAATATCAAGTAAATTGAGAAATGCAATCGTAAAGTGTTTTAGAATACTGCTGGCGTTTAAAGCGTTCGTAGCAGGCCATTGAGGTATCATTATATTTTCCCGTATCCCTTATGCAAACGTTGGCGTAAAAGGCATCATAAAAGGAATTTGGCGGCAAACAAATAATATTTATTCTGACAGTATTTAATTTGATTAATATATTCCAGCACAATATGATAATTGTTTTTATTTGGAAAGAAAAAAAACATACATATATGATTGAAATTACCAATTCTGCTTCAATCAAGGTTTGTTATGAAGGTTCAAACACGACTTAAAAACTTGTATTTTACATGGTTTTGTCCATTGTTATAATAATTAAAGGTGCAAATACCGTTTTTCTTTTAAAAACGGAATGCAAGTTTTTGACTTAAGTGCAGCAATTAAAACAACACGCCCCCTGCAGTTAACCCTTTACTCAATGACATATAGCTGTAAATCGATGGGCGGTAAATGTTGATCCAGATCAGCTGGCACATCCGTACGCGGCCGTCTGATCAGGATCTACACTGTTCGCTTTTAGGTTCAGTAGCATGCGACCAGTGTAGATCTTTATAAGACGACAAGAATTTCCCAGCTTACTGGTGCTACACTCGTCGCACACGCGATAAAACCCGTACCGGTGTATTTATGTATATAGGGATAAAAATGTTCAGGAAGGAGGGGGTGGGGGTTAAGCGCTGCAACTTTAATTTATGTCTCGCTCTCTAAATAAGCGCGCATAGTCGTGCACTTCCTTTTACTTACAGTTTTAAAATAAGTACTGTCTTACAGTGATAGACATTTGTTTCACATGGAATGTTATTCTCATGCCGGCAGTATAGCGCAGTAAACAAGGCGAACATAATTCAAAACCTTATATTGCACCGTTGTTGAAAACCTTGTTTTAACAATTAGACAGAAACACGAATAAATGAAATGCTATTTCTCTTGTACCTGAGGAAAGAGGACATAATATAACGAACCAAACATCTTACACAACAGCGCAGAATATTATATGAACTTTGTTATGGTGCGAAATAAAACAAATCAGGAAAATTAAGTGTTGCGTTGAAAGTTTAGTATATAAGCGACACAAAGAAAAAAGGAGCAGCTTACGGAATTAAAAATACTTTGTTGACGCGTTTGATCAGTCTTAATGAAATGACTAGGTTTCAGCTATTTCGTATATGCTGGTTCTTTCCTTTTTTCTAACGCTTCTTTTTCTCGCATTATGTTGGAACATTTGGTGGTTTTATACAGAAAAAACTCGTGTAATGCTAACCTTTCGGACAGTGACCGCCATAAATATTTAGACCACACTTTGAGATCAGCGAAACAAACATTGTTGCTAGCGAGAGTACTGAAATTTAGCGTGTTGATTTCTATAGGCGAACAATTAGAAATAAAGAAATCAAAAGTAAAATTCTTTAATAATGGAAAATACTTTTTGTATTTTGTATTATTAAGTTAAACGTATGTCAAACAAGAGTAAGAAAGCAGTTTTTTTCGGGAATAAGCTTGAAGACTTGTGAATTTGTGATTGAAAAAAAATTGAACTTGTTTAAAACATGTGCGTACTTTTTAATTTTTCTGGTACGCGAATTCAAATAAAAAGATTTTGTTTATGTATCAGATAGTTCTGGGAAGTAAAATACTGCCGATTTTCATTTTTTGTTGAGTATATTTGATTACTTTATTGAAGTTACGGAGAAATTGATAATGAATTCGTTTCTTTATAAAAATGTCACACAGGGCGTAGCTCACCTTTTAAAGGGAATGGGAGCACACGCAACTTTTCGGGCTGTTCAACGGAAACCGGTGCAGCTTTTAAACTTCATACTATGTTCAGTCATAGACTGATTAGTAAGTCTTTCCTCTTGATTCATTGTGTTATGTTTTTGTGAAATATTTATTTATAAAAGCAAACTTAAGAAAAGCATCAATACTGTTCTCGTTGATTACATGTACCTACAGGAGCATGTAAGTCCAGACCTGCAAAAAAAAGATGACAATTTTTCGAAAGTGTAAATGTGTGGTGCCGTCGTCTAACTCCATTATGGGTGTTTTTAAAAATGTGCGTCAACTTACTAAAATCTCTGTTTTATGCTCCATTGTTTTGATTTGATATCCTGATATCTGTAATTAAAATTAGTGTCCTTCCGCCAGGCTTCGAAAACTTTAAAAAAAATCAAAGCTAGTTTTTGTTGATATTTTACTAAATCATCCCTGAAATGTAAATGGCATGCTGTAAAAATCGAATTAAAGACGTTTTTAAGATAAACATAAATTATGATAAATATTAAGTTTAGGCCGCTAGGCCGCTAGGCCGCCAGGCTGATAGGCCGCTAGGCCGCCAGGCTTCGAAAACTTAAAAAAAAATCAAAGCTAGTTTTTGTTGATATTTCACTTAATCATCCCTTAAATGAACATTGCATGCTGTAAAAATCGATTTCAAGACATTTTTAAGATAAACATAAATTATGATAAATTTTAAGTTTAGGGAACTAGGCCGCTAGGCCGCCAGGCTTCGAAAACTTAAAAAAAATCAAAGCTAGTTTTTGTTGATATTTCACTTAATCATCCCTGAAAAGTACATTGCATGCTGTAAAAATCGATTTCAAGACATTTTTAAGATAAACATAAATTATGATAAATTTTAAGTTTAGGCCGCTAGGCCGCTAGGCTTCGAAAACTTAAAAAAAAATCAAAGCTAGTTTTTGTTGATATTTCACTTAATCATCCCTAAAATGTACATTGCATGCTGTAAAAATCGATTTCAAGACATTTTTAAGATAAACATAAATTATGATAAATTTTAAGTTCAGGCCGCTAGGCCGTCAGGCCGCCAGGCCGCTAGGCCGCCAGGCTTCGAAAACTTAAAAAAAATCAAAGCTAGTTTTTGTTGATATTTCACTTAATCATCCCTGAAATGTACATTGCATGCTGTAAAAATCGATTTCAAGACATTTTAAAGATAAACATATATTATGATAAATTTTAAGTTCAGGCCGCTAGGCCGCTATGCCGCCAGGCCGCTGGGCCGCTAGGCTGCCAGACTTCGAAAACTTAAAAAAAAATAAAAGCTTGTTTGTGTTGATATTTCACTTAATCATCCCTGAAATGTACATTGCATGCTGTTAAAATCGATTTCAAGACATTTTTAGGATAAACATAAATTATGATAAATTTTAAGTTTAGGCCGCTAGGCCGCCAGGCCGCCAGGCCGCTAGGCCGCCAGGCTTAGAAAACTTAAACAAATCAAAGCTAGTTTTTGTTGATATTTCACTTAATCATCCCTGAAATGTAGAGTGCATGCTGTAAAAATCGATTTCAAGCCGTTTGAAAGATAAACATAAATTATGATAAATATTAAGTTTAGGCCGCTAGGCCGCCAGGCCGCTAACTTCACGCCGCCAGGCCGCTAACTTCACGCCGCCAGGCCGCTAACTTCACGCCGCCAGGCCGCTAACTTCACGCCGCCAGGCCGCTAACTTCACAAATCTGGCTTACTACTATGTTTAGGCATATTTCACGTTATAAGGCATATAGCAAACTCAATTCTTGAAGTAAGTTTATAATTATTTCATGGCTACTTAGATTGAATGACCAGTCAATTACTTGTGATTGAGTTTTTCTATCTACAACCCTTCGTGTATTCTGCTTAACGGAGTCTATGAATTCAATAACTTGTACATCAAGAGTGTTTTATTTTTTGATAATTTGAGTTGAAATTGTTTGCAACTATTTTGTCACAACTGATGTTCCATTATAATTCTGTCACGAACTGACCTTCGCGTTTCATCGACATTTTCGTTTATTTACTGCAACGTTGCATATGGCACATAATTTACATGAGTTTTCTTTGATTACATTGATTCAGAAGATGATTTCATTACCAGAGATATTGTCTTTATAGTAGGTCTCCCAATACTTTCATATCAGTGGCGTCCTATAATGGTCGCAAAGCAAGTTACTTAATTTTTGTTCAAGCATTTCAATAGTATTCAGAGGTTTTAATGGCATACTTAAGCTTACATACATATGTTGATTGTTCAATGACTCAAGGATATAAATCCTGATTTTTATGTTTGCCTCATGCATCCCGATAAATATTATGATTTATATTCGTTGATCCCATGTCAACAAAATTGTTTTTTGTTCACGCCGGCCAATCGTTTTCTCGCTGAGTGCAAAATCATTCTTTCACTTGACATACCCGAAATACAGCATTATCCAAAAATGTTTGTATTTGTCCAAACATATTTCTCCAAAGAATGCTTTTACGTGAATCAAAATGATCAGTATTTTGCCAATATTGATATTAGCCCATCTATTATGAGTACTTTAGGAAACTGATCATGAAATGGTGATAAAATGAAAAATGCCCCATAGAAGTTCGCTGACAAAGTCATTTTTGTAATATTAACTAAAATAATGTGTAGCAGGAGCTTGTATCTCCATCACTGTCCATGAGCAAGCTTAATCCAACCAAGCCAGCATGTTTTGTCGCGTAAGATTGCTTCAAAAGTAAATATTAAATCAGTTATAAGCATTGCAAAGCAAAAGGATTGGCCCTTAATCACCTTACAGAGACCAGAACACCTAACGTCAATCAGCAGCTGAGTGAATCAACCGATATTCCGCAATGCAGCTGATGGCATCTTGGCTGTGCAAACGGAATATCAAATAGAAACAAAAAATTGAACTATAATTGATCATTTATAAAATAGTGTTGTTTGTAATTGTAATTGTTTGTAATGATTTGATTTTCAATTTTATTGTTATTCGCATATTATGCATATGCTTTAGTATCGTTCGATATACAAGTGTCTTGAGTGGAGCGCTTGTCTACACGTTTCACATTAATATATATTGGCAATGTTTTTAAATTATGAAATGAAAAATAATATTCGCTTTAGATGAAAGCCACAAAAAAATCATGAAATGGATCATAAATTAACAGCAAAAAGCTTTTAAGAAATATTTTCTGTATACAATTCTGCATGCATTACTTAACAGCAACATAAGTTACATAAACTAATTGCCGGGCATGTTAATCTAGGTCATCGTGCTGCCTGAAACTATGTATGCTTCATGTAGTTCTTATGTTCTTAAACGAAAATGTAGGGTTTTTTTACTTTTAAATATAAGGATTGTTCCCTGTACATATTTAATATCCGTGCAGCATCTTCAGCGTATGAAAGTTACAATTCACTTTCCGATATAAATGTTTGATGTAGGCGCACATTTATTGTTAGAGCGCAGTTGGTGTTCTGTACAGCTAAGCAAGTCTTAATTATAATCGAGAGGTTTGTTATTATACTATAAATTTGATTTTTTATGAATATCTGTTAATTATCAATTTGTTTTGTTAGTTTTCTTAAGTTTATGCTAGAAAAAAAAGCAATTTTGATTTCATAACTGCGCTTCCTTTTTGACCGCACAACTAACTGTTAAGTAAATGACTCTGATATAAATCTGATATCGGTATCTTAGCTCTCAGCGTCTTCGTTTTACCTTGTTAGGTAGAATTTCTGGCCTGAACATTAAAGATCAATGTTCAATAAATAAAAGCTGCTTCCCGGTTGGTTAACAAAAGTTAGTAGAATCCCTTAAGACTCTATAGAAAAACTAAACATCATTATCTAAAACATTTTGGATAGAAAAAAAAATCATTGTAATATATTGCCTATAAACAGGTTAGCCACAAGTAAATCTAGTCAATAGGCAAGGGTAGTAGTCTTCGAAGTGAAATTTGAGGCAGACACCTACGGTCATGGTTGCATAGAATCTATGTTTGTATGTAGATTTATATTCAAACTTCTTCAGAAGACCATGCCTGATATTGTCTAAGAGTAAATAAATCAAGGGGACTCCCAATTCTCTATATAGAACATACAGGGAAACGCAATGGTGTACGCTGACCTTTAATGTTTTCATATTTGTCGCGTTCGATGGCTTTCAAAGTTCCCTTTTCATCAATTTCAATACCGCAGTAGCGTTGTTTGTGCCGTGCGGCGGCTGTAAAAAGTCTCCCCATACATTCAATCAGTGCTGTTATCAGTTACGTCCTTTGGAGGTCGTCGAGCACGATATTTATGTACTAAGTTAATAGTACTTCTAAATTAACTTTTGTTTTTAATATTTCGGCCAGTTTGAAGATGTGAGGTTTCAATATCCCAGCTGAACATGGAATGGTATTAATCTAAAAAAAAAAGCATTGAAGGTTCCATGTTCACCGCCAAATGCATACCACCGTTTCGGATGGTTTATTGGTGTAAATATTGAGTTGCGCTCAACCCGGGGCTAGGCGGCGTGGGCAGTTATAAACATTTCCATTGCTGCCCATGTACAGGCTCAATCAAACCGCTCCTGCAATATTTTCATATTAATTTTGTCTTGTTCGAGTGTCTTCAAAATTCCCTTTTCATCTATTTCAAAGTTCCCTTTTCATCTATTTCAAAGTAACAACAGAACGAATTTCTAGATTAATAAAATGTAGATTTTGCAACGTCTGCTGTTTTCAGTCTATTTACAAGGTAATCGCTGAACCTCGCGTAATTGGAAACGTGTATGATCGCAATAATATATCGAAGTAAAATCTAATGTGTGCTTTCGATTGTCGCTTTACAAATTGCCAGCATTGCCGACAGGCTAAAAACAGGAAAAAAACAAACAAACTGAAAGTGGAAAGTTGAACCATATATATTGTTTAATTATTTACTTGTTATGATTGTCTTAATACAAATGGCGGCATTAGTTTAAACAAAGCCGGCAGTTATAACGGATTGCAATTGTTTAAATTAGAAAAAAAAACTTCCCTTATTAAACACTTCTCTCCGATAGTCATGAAAATTGTGCATGCTCGGTAAGTCGGTTGCATTTAAGAATACCTTTAATGATATTTTATTAAGAAATATGCAACAATTTTAATTGAAATTGCTATGTTTTATTGCATTTGTTTTAAATATAATATAAGAACAAACATATTAACATCCTTCTTATGTGTCGTCATTAATTTAGTGGAAGAATATTTATGAAGCACGTGTCAGATACAGCATACTTAAGCTTGCCGTCGAAAAATTCTATTCCAAGTCGTTTTTATGTAACTATATATAAAAATCTTCGTTTTGTAAAAAGTAGAACATTATAAACTTTAATAAATGTTACTTTAAAGGTATCATGTTTCCTTAAAATAACTCCCGATAAACATCAAAATAATTGCTAAGCATGCAGTTGTTTTTTTTTCAATGAAAGCGCACAGTTTCTTTGCACAACATGCCATCAGGCAATTAATATAAATGGCTTACCGTCTTTCAATTAAAATAATTTAGATTTCTTTAATATGATACCAAATAATTACTGTTAAATATCAAATGTCTCCATTTGTGTGTCATTTCTGATAATTTTGACGGTCTGCTTCATTTTAATATAAAAAGGGATGATTTATTTCTGATTTAACTCAATCAGTTATTGCTATGCTAATGTGTTTATTTATAATTATAATTTATTCAACATTCCGAAGTACATGTAGTACATCTGATTTTTTTCCAAATAAAATTTATTGACGAGGAATGTTAAGTTTTGAATTTCCGAACGTTATTTAAAAGCTTTTGATTTTCCTTAGATTTCATAGCTGCAAACAAAGTATGATTTTATTTTGTGTGCTATTAACAGAGATGCCAAATGTACTAGACACCAAGAAAATGTTCAGCCTTCAGTTTTGTTTGTACGCAGCTTCTATGTTTTTGCCAATATTAGTTGTAATTAATTGAAGCAGAACCTGCACACTTCTTGATGAATTTGAAAACCTTGATGAAAACGATAACAACAGTGTTTACAGTACGCATAGCTACATATAAGTAAAACAAGTAAAAATATGCATATCAGGAATAGTAACGTAAAGGAAACACACCCTCTCAGCACGGTAACAAGAAGAGACGAATGAGACCATGGGTTTACATTTAATTTTATTTAGACAAATCATACTTAACAAATAAGTTATCGACTTTAAGATCGCCTTGAAAGGGTAAGTAGCAGAGGATTTCGCCAGTGCGATGAGGAGATAATTTACCCATGTTTTAGAGAGCAACCATCCCACACTTGACCCCTACAATTTCTCAAATGAACAAACAAGAATAAGTTGAAAAAGTGAATTAAGCTGTATTTTAATTTAAAAAGTGTAATACTTATTTAAGCGGAGATTTAGCCTAAAGAGACTGAAACTATGGAATCAATCGATTGATGGTTTTTAATAATTTAAAAGCGATGCAAATTCTGTGCTAAACAAAATATACAGATTTGTCCTAAGTCTGTCATTGTGTTTCTGCAGGTAATCGGGTCTCGATAAGATAATTGTAATTCTGAAACGACCTTATTCCAAATTTAAACACACATCTTCAATGTGCATAAAAGATCATTATTTTTCTTTCTCGTTTTATTATGAGGGTAATTCAAACCTCACACTTTAGTCATGGTAATAATGTAATCAGTTGTAGAATTTATGTTTGTAGTGGCGTTATGTCTGCCATTATTATATCTATGTTGAATTTCCTTAATTTTAGTCATTTGCAGGCTTCGCAGTTTTATCACGTTGTTTGAGGTGAAGGCTGTGGTTTCCTTCTTATTTCAGACAAGTATGCAAACTGCTAAGATGAGGTTACGCACGACTATTATGAACATGTTTGCCCAATATGACTAGGACTGAAGGTTAAATGACTGAGTTTGGAGACCAGACTCCAATTTTAATCGTCTGATTGGCTGAAAGGCGAACAGTCGCCATTTCAGCCAATCAGGTGTTTGAGATTTGAGACTGGTTTTCATGCTATTTGTTTTCTAAAATTATTCTGACGTATCCGTTTGTGTCTTTAATTTTACAAGTATCTGACATTTACCATTTGCCATAAGTTTTCTTTCTGGATTGTCCTAGTTGCCTTGAGCAATTTCCTACAATAAACAGTTAAAATTCCATTGAAGGAAATGGTTTCTGCTGATTAGAAAACATAAATGCTCGTCAATTATTGTCCTCTTTAAATAAAATCAAAGTGGGATGGTCTATTAAGCTAATAAAATATGAATCAAAATATTCTTAAATAAATAACAAAGGAGTATCTCATCTAATTTACAATTGCTACATGCTATTTACGTAACTTAACTAGAGTGGTTCATGTTTCAAGTTCATGAGGATCAGACAGATTTATGCTGCTGATGTTTAGGTATAAGACCTTGGATAACAAGACTGAAAGTTGTATAGGCACTAAGCTGAGAATTCTGAGTTTGCAACAGGTTTAATTATGACAACAGGCATATGTTTAAGGAGAACAACATGATTGTTGTTTGTTAGTTAACTAAGTATATTTGAGGGATCTAGTTATAACTACCCCGTTTCAGGTTGCCTTACTCCTAAAAGCTTTTTGCCATATTTTAGAAACATTTTAGGCTTTTTTGTCATGACGTTAATGATCATTCCAGGCGTCAGGAAATAGTTGGGACATCCATCTAGCAGGACTCTTAATGTAAAGATGGCCTTTAAATCATGAACGCGTAAATTGTTTTTATTGTGTTTTTATTTTGTCGGTTATTACGCCAACGATTTAAGAGCGGTGGGTATTAATATTACAAAATTATTGTACAGTGCTATTCCTTTATCGATATTGTTATGAAGTCGTAATATAAACTAATTTTACTGTTACTATGAGCGACAAAGAATTATGGAAAGCAAAAGCGCAATGTGATCAGGCTTTAGAGAAACATCTGAATTTTCTTGTCGGTTCGGACTTCTCGCTTGCCTTTCTTAACCTGTTTCTAATGCATATGATTTTCAATTAAACAACGAGGGCAACGAAGTGCAGTACACATACATGTTGAACGTATCTAATGTTCACGTGTTTCGCGCAATGTCAAAGCCGCCAATGTAATCACTAGCGAAATATACTGAACAAAAATAAAAAAGTATCCACTTTTTATGCTTATATTCTCATTAACATATTTTCATTTAATCAGGTACGCTTTGAATGGTGTTCAATTGGTTAATCTCAGTTGTTTTCAATTTCTATTGTTCATAAACATAATCTTCCACACCAAGACCTAAGGAACGGCAAGTCGAATAACAATTAAAAATGGATTACAAAACTCTACATATTCAATTTAAAGGGAGGTAATTGGAAATGGTTGGACTTTCTAGCGTAGTTTATCGAGGACTACTTGTTTTATTGATGAATGTTTTATGATTTTATTGATTACAAGAGGTGGAAAGATTAATTTAATTCAAACCAATACGCATACTTCAAAGAATCAATGACTATTTCCCTCATTACAACAAAGGAAAGATAACTAAGTTTTGGCTGCAGATTTTCAAGAACACTTTTTCTCTTTGCAATGATAACAGAAATGCACAGTTGTCCACATACAGATTTCTCAGTTTTCGTTTTCAAATTTTACAAAATTTAAGATAGGAAAGTGGATACTTTTTATTTTTGTTGAGTATAGAACCACGGTAAAGTGTGCCTTATTAAAATAATACTTATGTGTGAATAAACGCCCGCACAAATATTTCATTTGTGGTATTTGCGCGAACATTTGGCCGCAAAATATTTATAATTGTTTATTTTTTATTCACTAAACGCTTGTACAATGTCTCCTGATCTACCTTGAAATTATTATTTTTACTATTTTCATATATTGGGCTTTAAAGCATATACTAAATCTGTAACTTCTATTTAAATGTATCATACCATATATGATATTTTGGGGGTATATTTTTCTGTTATCGTACAATAAACTGACTTGAATTCAACACAGTTTTTCATTAACGACCTGTCAAGACAACATAATGTACGAACACTGCTTTTAAAGGCCCGGTCACACCGCCCGAACGTTGCTGGAGCGTCCCTGGAGCGGTGGAAAAAATTCATCACCGCTTGTAACCGTTTACCACCGTTAAACATAAGTTGGCCCCCGCTAAAGCAACGCCGTAAACGCTCGGCCACCGCTGATGTTTCTCGAGGGGCCCTCCTACCGCTCCGAAAGTTTTGAGCTGCACAAAATATTACGAGCGGTGAGAAGGGGAAAATTTTCCGCCCCGGCAAAGTTCAACCCCGCTCCACCAACGCCCAGTCAAAGTTTTGCACCGCTAGACGAACGTTCGTGGACGCTTGGGTCCGCTAGGCCAACGCCGATTTCTTGAACGTTGCACCACCGCTGCGTTGCCCGGGCGGCGATTAAACGTTTCAAAAACGTTGGTGGAGCGCTTATAAGCGTTTTACGAGCGGACACGGGGTTGTTGAAACGGTGTTACGCGCATCAACGCTATACCAACGCTCGCTACCGCTAAGCCAACGCTAAAGCAACGCCGGCTTCAGCGGTGCACCGCTAAACCAACGCCCGTGTTTTCGATTTTGTGAGCGGTGACGAGCGTTTAGACCACCTCCCTACCGATCAAGGAACGTTCCAGCAACGTTCGGGCGGTGTGACCGTGTCTTAACACGGTTTAACAATGCATCAGGCTGTTCTCAATTTCGTCTAATCTAATTATTTAATTTAGAAAGAGCAAAATAATGTTTGTGTCTTCCAGTTAGCAAATGAAAAAAAAAGCTACCGATTGGAGTTAAGAGAATATTTGACATTCGCTTTTTGAACAAATAAGACAAATAAAAAATATCATTCAGAGTCTTGAATAGTATAGAGATATCGGAATAAGAAAACAAATAGGCGCGTGAAACGCCTATTCTTGGAATAATGACATTCGAGATATATTGTAGAACTTTTGATTCTGAAACTTTTTGTCTATGAAAGGCGCATACAAAGAAGTTTTAGGATGAGCAAAACACAACTTACCGACAATGGCTGAGAAGACATATGATCTGTGTTCTTCTATTTCAGTTTCACTACTACATTTTCTCAGACAATAATACTAAACGCACACGATGACTTGGCAACGACGTTTAAACTAAGGTTATACGTGCCATGTTGAAAGAGCATTTTCCCTGCCCTTTGTCAATGATGATATTTATATCAAACAAAAAGTTCTCAGTCAATACGAAAGGAGTGTTACAGTTTCTAAGAATCGAGTTTCGAGTAGAAAACTTCGAGTTTCAAGTAGACAATATCAAGTTTCAAGTTGTGATCTTCGAGTTTCGAGTTGGGATTTTCGAGTTTTGAGTTTAGTTTCAAGTAGTAAAGATCGAGTCTCGAGTTAAAAAGTCCGAGTCTCGAGTTGAAAACTTCGAGTCTCGAGTTGAAAACTCCGAGTTTCGAGATGAAAACTTCGAGTATCGAGTTGAAAACTGCGAGTCTCGAGTTGAAAACTGCGAGTCTCGAGTTGAAAACTTCGAGTCTCGAGTTAGCGATTTTTCACGTTTCCTGCTATTCACAATAAAATATTTACATGTGAAATGTGTGAATTATATCAGAAAATCGGTAAAGAATATTCGCTATTAAAAAGAGGGTTAGGGCTAACTGTAACCCCTAACCCGTGAAATCAAAAATGATATATAAAATGATCTTAAACATTTTAATTCAAATGCTTGAACTGGAAGTTAAACAAATTTTTGTTTATTCTGTAAAAAGCAGTCATGTCATCAAGCTGACATACACAATGTTAATGTGACAGGTGATGAGTTTTAGTGTTAGATACTAAAACAAAAAAGGTTCAAATATTTAAACACATTTATCAAATTATTATTTTAAGTAAACTATGCCATTAAAATAACTCAGTCCTACAGCTCTACAGTCACTGGTCACTGATTTGTCTGTGTTCACATGCAAGAGCCTGTATTCTTTAAAAATAGATACTGAGTTGCGGCGTATGCAGTAATATGCATTTCCATAAGTGCCCATGATCAGGCTCGATTACACGAGCCTGCAAATATTTTACTATTTTCGTGTTCGGTGACTTTAAAAGTTCCCTTTCCATCTGGGATCAGAGCTTGTCAGACCTGACATGTTAAGTCCTCGTTTAATACATTTTATTAGCTCTGGCGATTACGTCTTCATGCTAGCAATATGCTTACTGGATTCAATTTTGTTGGGAATATCATTTTGGTATGCATTTTTGACAAATACATGCACGTATAAGATATTCCTTGCTATTTCTTTACCAAATACCCGTTGTAAGCCCCTGTCTGCATTACAATTTTATCACTTTGAAAAGAAGCCACGATAAAAACTTCTTGTTTTGGGTACATTATGTCGCTCAGAATTTTGAAAACATATGATTTGATTAGCCTATTCCCGGTAAGAGTTTCACAAAAACTGCTACATGTAAGTAAATTATTCAGATTGGCCAATGTTTGACAAATATGTAAAGAAAAGCGCAATAGCATAGAAAATATTTCATTTCTAGCAAGTCGCAGTTAATATGTGATGTATGAAAGATAGAAGCCAAAACCATAATTTTATCAGAGCTAATTTAGTGTTTAAAAAAGTAACATTTTCTGTAGAATTGTCTCTCTACTTTAGATTGTTTAGAAAGAGAACATCATTACTGTTGTACATGCTAGGCCATGTCGACGATGTCATTTGAACGCTTGTTCCTACTGATAAATATGCAGAATTTATGAATCTAAATTCAACCTTTTGAAAGCAATTCATGCCTTTCTCTAGAATTTCAATCATGTATTAATCACCAAATGCCAGTTAATGATAAGCAATTCGTAGTGTTATAATTTTCAGCTTTGCGTGTTTTCGCAAAATCTTACTAGGTATTTGTCCATTTTGAAGAAAAGTCATGTTATATATCTATTGAGCTTTACTTGATGGCTGTATTTCTTGATCAATAAATGCAAAGCATCAAGAAACAAGTCATCCTGATATGCTGAAAATTTCATGTGATTATGCCATTTGGTTGTCGAGTTATTGCGGTAAACATAGTCCAAAATTGGTCATTTTTGCGCGTTATATTGTCTCACACCAATAAATTGAATTTTAAACCATTTAAAACTATAATTCAAATGGTGTTCTTGGAATTTAAACTATTACAGACTTATAGCAAATTGTATGCTCTTTAATTTGGTATGTGAAACATTCAAATAGACAACATATTAAGAAAGTTACTCCTGAAAAACAAAAACAGGTACTTTCGTGAGATTTCTATTTTTACAGTAGATATGCTTTGTTATGCACCTGTAAAGCATTGCTAAGTTCTCATGTGACAGATGAATTATGATTTAATTGATTCAGCTTTGACCATATTTGAATTCATAGTAACATTTTGGAAGCTGAAAACTTCATTTCTAAGATATTAGAATTTAAAGTGGAAATTATGAAACGTATGTTTTTCTGTAGTGTCCGTAACAGTAGTTGAGAAACTCCAGTATACATATACTTTAGGAAAAGCATATTCATTATTTTATTACTCTATAACAGCATTTCCAAAATCCAAAATATAATTGTTTGATTTAAACATTAAGCTAATTTTTTTTACGAATTAAGTGTTACGGACACTTCATTTTGGAATGAAGAAAAAATGTTATTGAGATCATCATTTTGTAACAGCTTTATTCTTCATTTGACTTCTTCAGAAACCAAACATGCACTTTTGCAACATTGCATCACATTACTTGTGTAGGAAAGTCACAGAAAAGTCAGTATGATGCAACAATATGATGATGCAAATATACATCAGAAAAATAGGGCATTTTTCTCAGAACTGAACACTTCATCATAAGACCACAGGAAATCAATGAAAATGTCTGAAATGGTGATATAGCAGGCCAAATTGAAGTGGAAAGTCCCCAGAAATGGCCACAACCAAGAAAATTGACCAAACTGATAACAGAGGTATGTTCTAGTGTTTTAAGAAAATGTAGAGTCTGTAACAAATTTCATGCTTGTTGTTATGCATAGATTCTACCAATTTTTCTCCTAACCCTGACCAAGTTTTCATGCCTGTTTTGCTAGAGTAATGTTCAGAAATACACAATATGGTGAATTGGCCCAAAAAATGCTTTCTTTGAGTTAGCTTTTTATATGTTAGACATAATTTTTTTGTTGCAATAATGCCATAATTGGTATAAGTGAAGAAACCAAACATGATGCTGATTTAGCCATTGCCTTTGAAAATAAGGCATTAGAGACACTAGAAAGTAGAGGGGTGAACATTGAAGAAGTCCATAAGTGGACAGATGGGTGTAAAGCCCAATACAAAGGGAAAAAGGCTTTTGCAGATATCAGTCTAAGAAAACATCCACCAGTTACCCATAATTATTTTGAAACTTCGCATGGGAAGAATGTTTGCAATGGCTTAGGTGCAACAGTGAAAAATGCTTGTTATCGTGCTGTTGTCAATAACAAGAAAGTTATTGGCAATGCTAATGATGTGTACAAGTTTTGCCAAGACAACCTTCAAATGGAAACAGCCGATACAGACCGGAACACAGTGTCAAGAAGAGAATTTGTTTTCATTGAAAATGTGAGCAGAAACAGACCAGAAAGCAATGTTAAGACCTTAGCTGGAACAAGAAAATTACATTCCGTTAAGTCTGTTGGTAAAGGCTATGAGCTGTGTATACGAAATCTCAGCTGCTTCTGTGATGCTTGTGTAAAAGGACAAGAATCAGACTGTGAGAATTCTGAAATTGTTAGCAGCTGGGAGAAAAGAAATCTTGACAAGATAGGTGTTTTAAAAGATAATAACAGTGTTGAGCTGGAATCAAGTGCAATGCAAACTGAGCTGAAGAAAAAAAAGCCTCCTTTAAAAAGGAAACAAGCACCAAAGAAACCAGCAGCTAAGAGAAGAAGGATAGAAGAGACAACTTGTTCACAACAGCAGTCCGATGCCACTTACAAGTCTGGAGACTTTGTTGCAGTTGGTTTGAAGCCAAGAAAAGGACCAATCTGTGTTTATGTAGTAGAGAAAATCCATACATTTGACAAAGAGTGTAGGCTCAAGTATATGAAGAAATCTGGAAATGTATATAGATAGCCAGAGCAGCCAGACATGTCTCAGGAGCTTACAGAGAGCATTGTGTCAAAGCTTGAAAGTCCTAAACTTATCAATGAAAGAGGCCAGTTTAAGTTCAAAAAACTTGAACTAGATAACTTACTTATGAAGATGCATAAGCATGTCTGTTTTAAATAGCCAGTGTAAACATTTATGAACTGACAGATTATATCTGTAGTGTCCGTAACAAAAAGTTTGTTCAATTTTTTTGAGCGCAAAAACATATTCTGCTATTTCTAAATAGTTAAAAGTAAAATTCACACAAGAACAACCTTTGAGCTAGCTATTATGAGTGTTTAAAACTTAGACACATGTGTTTAATGAAAAAGGTTCTAAAGTTTATTGTTCAAGTTGTTGACATTTTATGACTGTTCCTAAATGATGTGGGTTATTTTCATTTAAAATCTCATCTCAGTAAGAACACTTTTCCTAAGTTTTAGTTTAGAGTTAATTATTAAAGTTTATGGTTAAGATTAAATAAAAGCATATTGTTTTAAGTTCTTGAATTGTTGTTATATGTCTGTTGTAGTGTCCGTAACAAATTGGTGACATCACCATGAAAACGGCTAAAAAAATTTTTTGGCAAGTTGTTAAATTGAAACAAGTTTGGATCTGTATAGCAGAAATATTGAACTTTTGAGTCTCTAAGACTCACACTGCTGCATGAAAGTTCATTTTTTCATGTAGGTGAGACACTTGTGTGCCAAATACCTTGTTTTAGCCGTCACGAAAAACTCAGTGAAATTGTCTCCCCTTACGACTGCCACTCTATGAGGCTTACTATAAGGGCGAATGAACCATTTTTTTTTACATGTATCTAGCTTCGCATCTGTTATTTATTGGCTTTATTCTCGTTGCGTCAATATTGTGTAACATGAATAATCTCTTTTATATTTGTGTTAAATATACTCATCAGAAATGGAGGAAATAAAAATGATATTAATACCACTTGGTTGCATATTCAGACTATGATATTTTCAACTCGAAACTCGGTATTTTCAACTGGAAACTCGGTATTTTCAACTCGAAACTCGATATTATCAACTCGAAACTCGATATTGTCAACTCGAATCTCGATATTGTCTACTCGAAAATCGATATTTTCAACTCGAAACCCGAAGATCCCTACTCGAAACTCGATATTTTCAACTCGAAACTCGAAGGTTTTAACTCTAAACTCGATATTTACCAGTCGAAACTCAATATTTTCCACTCGAAACTCGAAGATTTCAACTCGAAACTCGATATTTACCACTCGAAACTCGAAGTTTTCTACTTAAAACCAGAAGATCCCTACTCGAAACTCGAAGAAAAGAATCCCTCATACGAAAGAAACACTTTATTTCAATAAATATTTATGTCATACGCTGCTGATCATGAAATGGCATTAGTCTGATAATATATCATTGAAGGTTCTATGTTTACTCTATGCGCACGCTATCCTCCGGGATAGATCAAAGCAGAATTAGTCATTTCAAAAGTGCTAATACTAAAATAAGGTCTAGACGTCGGCAGTAAAATACATTTTAGTAACTGATCAGAAAGCCACCAAATAGACCGCGCATGAAATAGTTTCGTTTCATATGTTTCGTGTTATGTGGCTAATAGAGGTATATGTTTAGTAATTACAACTGTTTCAAATTGAAAGTCTGGCAGAATTGAATGTCCCTTTGTAAACGATACTTGACAAAAAACTTAAAATATGGTGATGCTCCGTCCAACAATAAAGCGTTTCTTTATTTACAAGTCATTAAAAAATTTAATGTATTTTGTCTAGAGCGGTATGTACAAGCACCATTGCCGAACGAATATGAACTTTGGTCTATTACTACTTGTAACGACGGAAGGAATCGAGAATCCTAATTTGGTTGGGAGTTTGTTGGAGCGTGTACGACCATGCTGGAGATTGTTAGCAACTCCGTTGATGTAACGATGAGTCAATAAATGAACATTTGGAAATACGCATTCTTTTATCTGGTGACCATACGCTGCTGAACATGGACTGCATTGAAGGTTCCAATTTAACAGCCAAGTGCTTTGGGGTTCCTATCAATAACGTGAGTTTATTTTGGCCTTTTGACACTAAATTAAATGGTTGTGTGGCTTATATCAAGAATCAACTTTCAATTGATACCTAGGTGTCTGTAATCAAGTCAAAGGTCCTAATAGATTTAAATATAGTTTTCATTTGGCTCATTGGCACCTTACTTTGTGTGTGTATAGCTTACGTTAAGACGCAATATGGGATTGCTACCTTTTTGTCTGTGATCAATGTTAATGTAACTGTTGCTGAAAGAATATTAAGTTTCGCATACTAATAGTAATAACTTGATTTTTTTACCCTTGACACCGAACAGTATGTGTGTAGTTTATATCAATCCGCTATTCTGGGTTGCTTTCCAGGTATCTGTGATCAAGTTCACTGTTATTTCACCAAGACAATTTGTACTTGTTTTGTGATACGAGAACCTGTTGGGGCAAGTGTGAGGTTGGTGCACCCTAGAACCTGGTTTAAACCCCCAGTGGCAATTTGTTTTGCCACTGACCGTTCCAAGGCGGTATCCCCAAAGGTTCTCTTATTTATTAATTGTTTGTGGCGTCCTATTTGAATTGACATACATATATAAAACATGCGCTCTCTCTATCTTCCTCTCCTCTTTTTCGCTGCGTGGGGAGGCTGTGTTTTTTGAGTGTGGCGATTCCTGATATGCATATGTTGCTTTTTTAGAATAGAAAATGTCACCTTTACTTGTGTGAGAGTAGCTAATATCAAGAAGCATTTGGGAATTTCTACCTAACAATCTGTGGATACGACAAAAGGACACTATTGCTCAAAATTTAAAGCAAGTTTATGGGTTATAATTTGAATTTGCCTTGACTTTTTGACACCAAACTTGAGGTGTGGTTAGCTTTGCTTATATTGTACTCAGATGGCCATCCCCGGTTTCGTCGCATTGCAAAGCTTCTTTTTAGTGCAAATATTAAGTTGCGTTTAGCGCGGGGCTAGGCGGCGTGGGGATTATTTTGCATTTCCAATACTCCCCAAGAACAGGCTCAATCGAACCAAACCTGCAATAGTTTTATATTTGTCGTTTTCGGCGGGGCAGATCACATTTCAACTATTAGAACAGGAGGCAGCTTTGGAGTACGCGCGGAAGAATAAACCGATGTGAATGTGATATAAAATGTTTTTATCAAATATCTGTAATCACATTCTTCATTTGTTAATCGTGATGTCAGTGGTTGATCCAGGACATGTCGGTGTCAAATATGGAAAGGTGAAATATGCATATCAGTAATCGCCATATTCAGCAAAACAGCCTCCCCACACAGCCAAGAGGAAGAGAGTGAGAGAGCATGGTTAATAAAGTGATCAGTTTCAAAAGAGACACCACTAACAATTAACAAAAATGAGAACCCGATGGGTTACCGCCTTGGGACGGTCAGGGGCAAATCAAATTGCCACTGGGGGTTTAAACCAGGTTCTAGGGTGCACCAACCTCACACTTGCCCCAACAGACTCTCAATATAAAACAAAAAAATCTAAACGCATTGCAAAGCGAAAGGGCGGGTACTCAACGATATTACCGAGACCAGAGCTCCTGGAGTAAAATCAGCAAGAACACGATGACAGGGATAAAAGAAACAAATCGAGCTTTTAGGTTCTTTTAAGAAAAGATTTCCCGATAAACCTTCATAAACTCTTAAACCCCTGCCACCGTCGTGCAACTAAAGCGGTTAGCATAATGATCAACTGTAGAAGGGTTAATCACCAGGCGTGCAGAGCGCTGTAAAATATCCTGTTGGTAACCTTTCTTTTTAAATTTACAGATGGTTTTTATGAATAACCGGGAGAAATTAACATTGCCCTTTATCTTCTAAAGTTTATAAATTAAATCTCCATAAAAAACTGGCTGTAAAATACCTTGTTGCAATAGTGATTTTAAACTGCACCTGTATTTATGAATTTGATCTGGGTATCGACGATAAAACTTTAAAAATGTTTCCCTTAATTTGTGATACCGATAACCTTGATTTAAAAGTTTTACTGTAATGCAAAGATTACGTTCATTGAAATCATAAATATCGTTGCAAGCTCTTGAAAAGCGAAGAAGCTGTGAAATATAAAGCCCGTATGATGTTGCACGGGGAACATCGCCGACTAAAAAACGGAAAATTTACTATATTAAAGTTAAATCATCTCTTTTATCATATATTTTAGTGACATAACCATTTTCAATTGACAGATTTAGTTCGAGAAAGTTTGCCTGCTTTTCTGAAGTGTTCGCTTTATTAAGTTGTAGTTCTTTAGGGTTGATCTTATTAACCAGTAATGGAAAATGGTTATTATCTATATTTAATAAATCATCAACGTACCTCGAGGTGTTAAAAGCTGTACTAATATCATCTTGATGTTCAGTAGAAAGAGATAGCATAAAGTCTCTTTCATAACAGTATAAAACAGATCAGCAACAAGGGGTGCACAATTAGTACCAATTGGAATGCCTATTACTTGTTTATAAATAGAGGTACCGAATCTAACATACATATTATCCAGTAAAAAAGTTAGCGACTATATTAGGTCTTGACAAGTCCATGAAGTATAATTATCATAAGAACCATCTGTAAAAAATGCCCTATGTTCATTACCAGCGATGAAAGTTTTACTTTCTCTAGCAAACGTTTTTTTTCAATGAGACTGGTTACCTTGTTTCCTATTAAATTATGAGGAAGCGAAGTATGTTTAAAAGTTGAAAAATCATAAGTAGACAAACAGAACGCCTGAAAATTATTTGATTTAAGCTTTTTCAAAATGTCATTTGAATTTTTAATCGACCAAAATAAATTTTTGCCAGAAGTTTCAAAAACCTTATCGCAATACCTAATTACATGTTCTTTAATAGCTGTAAGACAAAATGTTAAGAACACGGATAATTTAGTAGTAGTGCAAGAACTAGAGTTAGCAATAAATCTTGCTTTGTACGGCGTTTTATTCATTTTAGGTAACCAATACATAGTAGGTGCTTTGTTTTGTTTCGGTTCAACACTGATTCTAAAGTTTGTAATTTGTAGAGTGTGTGCATTAACAATATCCCTCTCAGATGAAGAATTCAGTATGTAAGCATAAGTGCTGTTCAGTTCTTCAGTTTGAATATTAATATAGTGTACCCGTCACACTATAAATACAATTATTTATTAGAAGCCTTATCAGCAGGTGTTAAAACAAATTTGTTATGAAAGTCTTGAATTCCTTTTTTCAAATGACGAAAGTTAAAACGAGGACGAGGTGGTAATAAAGCAATTTTTCTTACACTAAATGATATACGAGTGTCTGTTGTTTTAAAAGTGCATTAAGCTCAGCATGTTCTCTTTTGCACCATTTATTGTAAAATAGGTTTAAAGACTCAGCAATTTCTGCACGGCATGCATTAACATCAATTTTTGATGGAATTCTATACTTGGGACCTTTAGAAATTAGATTACGAATTCTAGAGTCTTTTATTACATTAAGATCACCGGTAACAATATGACCGGCAGGTTTATAGCAATATTTAGAAGTTAAACACTCTCAAGATTTTGGTGTATTTTCAATGATCTGTAAATCAGAGGTAATTTTATTGTAATTAAAAATGGTATTTCTAGTTGTTGTATTTGTAAAATAACCATAGGCGATTCAGTATTCTTAAAATGATTAGGAACCTCCGATTGAACTGTTTTATCTTTAAATATAGTAGATAAAATCTATTCCTTTATTTAAAAAAGAAATTTTAAGGAAATGTCTTTGATGGTCAATGAAGTCAATGTGTGGACTGAGGACATGCCGAGTATAACACTGAATCAGACTAGCAACCTCGTAAAATGGATGGGTTCTTATGACGATGTCGTCGGCTTCCTCATCTAGATTCTGCAGACTTGATATAGAAAGAGAAGCGAACCTAGATAGCATAGCGTGTCTGCCAGATTGTTTTAAAATAATATGTAGGTCATGAATAGAACAACGAATACGTGATTTTCTTTTTATGTTTCCATTAGTTCTGCTTCCGTGCGACCTCGATTTTCTTTTGCGTAATTCAAGCAATTCAAAGACGTCATAATCAGGATTTTTAGAAATGTTGCCTTCCTGATAAATATTATCATTTAAACCAAGTGGGTATGGAGTTTGTAATTTTTTTATCCATTTTTGTTCCGAAATGAGTCTGACCCTAATTTTAAATGCTCTTGTTGCAGCGCTGTCAAATGTAAGTTTTTCTACTTGTTGAACGGAAATATTTTGTAAACGGTGTCCTGAATGTTTAAAATGTTGGTATAAAAATGTTTGCTGTTGTTTCGAATTTTAGAACAATGTTGTCCAAAACATGTTTTTGAGAGGCGACCTGTTTGACCCACATATTGAATTCCACAGTTATTAGAATTTCATGTTAAAACGTAAACAACATTATCAGTTTGTCAGTCTATATCATTATTAATGTTAACAGAAAAAGGTCTGCCGTTAACTGTGGATTTAATGACAGAATTACTATTCAAGTAATCACAGCATCTGCAACTCTTAGAATTGCACTTAAATAGAAGGATCTGCGTCTTGCGTCATTCAATTTTTGTGGTGTAGAAATATTTTACTTTCGAAGAACAGGAGATTTTAAAGGCGTTCACCACAGTTTTTCTTAACGAGTATTAAACTACTGTACCACAGTCAAAATGCAATGTTTAAAACACTGTTCACGGTCCAATCTGGGCTTTATCTATGTATTAAACACAGTTCACGGTCCAAGACATGACTTATTCGGAAATAGCTCGTTCCGGATACGTATGTGGATTATTGGTTAAATTTTGGCCTAGGTTTTAAATTCGCGCACTGGTCCGAGCGCGAAATACTCGAAAATTAAGCCATCGCTAAATAAAATGATATCGCAGTAATTATTAATGATGTACACTATATACCTTTAAGTCTTTTTGTTTAAACATAATTACACCCCCCCTTTGAAATTGTAATTTCGAACAAATTAACATGGTAACCTACACTTTTCTTTTTTATTTTATGTTTGATATACATTGGTGAATATATTGGTAGTATACGGCGAAATTCTTTTATGTTAAATTTAAGTAAACTTAAACACTTCCCTTAGAATGAAAATATTTGAAGATAATTTTTTTGTAGTAAATTAGGTAATACTTAATTTTTTATATGTGTTTCATTATTTGTATTGCAATAATTAGCAATTTATTTGTAATTTAGAAATGTTTTAACTGAAAAATAGAATTATTTAATATGATATTCTTGTGATACATTCTATGATTTTATGCCGACACAGAAGTCTATGAAAGTCGTAAAAATTGTTCAAAATGTGACATATTCGGTATCTAATAAAAACAAGTAACCCCGGTAAGGTCCCATTTTTATTTGTTTTTTTCATTGCATAACATCATGTTCTTGACATAGACAAAGTTTGAATGAAATGTGACAAAGTTTGAATGAAATTAAATGTGACAGTGTAATTTTCAAATTGTTTTTAAATAAATTTGTACGATGGAATACAGTCCAATTATGATTAATAAAGTCTCGGACTTTATATTTCCGTTTGTATTATTTTCATTTATTAGAATAAGACCGGGCATCGATGCTGTTTAACGCTGGATATCCAGATATGCTTCGAGAACTGGGGCATCGTCCATTACATAATGCACTCTTCTGACTAATACACTCCCTGAGGACCTACCACGGATGAATAACAATCATAAATAAATGCACATTTATACTGGAACGGTTTTATCATAAGAATGCGGAGTCAGTCGTGTTTGTGGCACGATAATTAATAGCATAATCATTGATACCACGCTCGCTTAAAGTTTTAATGTTCCTAAGAAAGTTTTTTTTCTTATACTGCTTTCACTGTTTGTTCAATTATAGGAGATTCAGGGGTGAGTGCGTTTATCAAGGTATCAGCACTTTTGTTTCAATATTTTTGCCGATCTTTACAATGTGTGTGGGTGGTTATATCTTCTCGACGCTTTTTTTACATTCACACCTAGAATATTAACAATTTCCCCCTTTTTTAGGTTTTGCCTTAGGAATTTGTGATGGGCAAGCTATATGCTTTTGGATTTTCCGTTAAGTTACACCAATTGCTTTAAGAGAAACAATAAAACGCCGAAACCATTGGTCCAGGAATGGTAATAATTTGAAAATACCAAACAGAAGGTTTAATGACCAGTATCATAATATTTTGCACACCATTGTTTTGAAAAGATATACATCTACAATCAATATCTGTTTCTGTCTATGCCAGTTTCAGTAAAACTATTAGCAAAGCATGCATATCTGATTCGACTCTCGAATTATTCTTAACCTTAAGATGCTTCTAAAATGCGCAATGTTGTTTTTTTTAATTTCGTTATTTTTTCTCATTTGAATGATTTAACATAATTTATCATTTATTTTGTATAATTGTATATTGTATTGTGTTTTGATTTATCAGTAAATTACAAAATAAGATTTTAATGAGCCAATTCTTCTAAACAATTTCAGAAAAAAGGATAATAAAGATTAGGTTAATTCGGTGAATGACGTTTGTCATTTCAGTGTTCCTCGAAAAAAGTGTTTGTTTCCAAGTTTCGCAGTCAGCCATATCACTAATTCATTTGACTATGTAAGTTTTTATCGCTTTGACAGTACTAAGTTTTTGTCCAGACTAAGGCAATTTGTTGCTTTCTATCTTTCCTGAATTTAATCCATAATTATGTAAATTGGCTGCTTTCTTAATACTCGTATTATCTGAACACCTTGTCTGGGTATCCTTTAGTTTTCTTTTTTTTTCTTTTGATCATGCTAAAGCATCATATTTGTTTTTAGTTACCACACACATGTAGTTTTTGTGCCATTTCGTAGTCTGCCATCTGATGGTTTATAGTTTAAGGAAGCTGATCGCATGAAAGATTGACTCTTTCAACTTTCTGGTTGCTCTTATGCTGACAAGATTTTGATAAAAGTGGATTACCGGTATATTAATAAAGATATGGAAGCAACGCGAAATGAAATGTCAATCAAGTTTTTTGTACATGGTCCTCTTTTTATTCAGAACTGGACTCTATTTATGATATAAAGATCTGTCAGTTGCCCTAACAAGAGCTGACAAGAGCTTATTAATAATCTATCAGGAATTACATAGCCGTTAACACGCTTATTTTTGTTGTCCCATTTTAGAAATGACGTATTTTGTGTATTTTGTTGTGTTTTAAAAAATAGGAAACGTTCTCTTTTTTTTAATTGCCTGAATGCCTCATATTGTGTTCTGAAATGAGTCGGTAATCTTTTTAAGTAACAGTTTTCAGATCTATTCTGTAACGTATTAATCCGTATTTTACTTCGGGGTTAATAATGATTAATATTGTGGATTATATAACTAATCTATATATAATAACTCGGAAATAAGTTAAGTGTTTATTAACTTTAAAGTTTATATTTTAAAATTGTGGTGTCAATAAAATTAGTGTCGAATAATCGTTCAGATAAAACGAACCATACTGGCCATTTCTTAAATTTTTAACGACTTTTCGGTAGCTGTACTTGGTGAGTGCCAAACATTTCGACAGCTGCTCGATGGGAGTGCCGTTTTGAAACCACTGACTATCTTTAAAAACGAGTCATTCATTAAATTAAACAGATCTTGGCTTGGAATTTGAACTGGATGTTGTAGGAAGACAGGACTGTACGATGCTATATCAGAAATGAATAGATTTGCAGTATTTACTGAGTATTTCACGTTTTATTTTGGCATTTGACATTTTTGAGTCAAACTTTCGCGTTTAACTCGCCGTTGTTTGTTTATTTCAAGATGAAAATGTGTGACACTTGCAGAACATAGTCATTATTTATTCACTAGAGCACTGATATGTTTCACTTTTTAGAAGGTTTTAAATTTTCAGAGATATAAACGAAATACTTACACCACCTCTCCTCTAAAATTATTTACCGTGAGCTGTATGTGGGAGTGCCACCTGTACTTTGGAGAGCCGGTACCAGGGTGTGATTCAGTCGCAGTTAAAGCGTTAGTGATGAAGCAAGTTTTATTGACAATTGAACAACTGAAACCATTACAAGATTGTTATCCAGTTGGATTATTAAATAAAATAAGTACTGAAAAAGCAAGAGAACATTTTTAATGTTTATGAAAAAAGTATGTGACGATCTGCTTGTTGTGCAATATTAAATATTAAAAGAGATTTGTTCTGGTTATGCTCTCAGGAAAGTGTATCCTTTCTTGTGTTTGGAGGCTGTGTTTTCTGTTTAAATATTTTTGCCTTTAAATTTGTATTGTAATAATCAATACAAACAGTATAGTATTTCATCTGACTAATAATAATCATTGTTGGTGATTACAAGTCAGAGTATTTAAGAAAGCCTTTATTTATTTAAATGAAAATAGAAGATATTTATTTAACCGATAATCATTGTATTTCTTATAATTTTACCATTATAATGTTACTGTCGAGAAGTTACTTTCAAAGCAAGAGGAAACTTTAGTCAACCACATTAGCACAGTTCAAACTCAGTATTAACACAGTTGTCTAAGGGTTACGCTGTTCGGAATTATGCTTCTCAAAGGAATTGATTTTATGATGTATGTAGCTTAGTGATTGCTTGCTCCATTCTTCTAGCGTGTCCGTGCTAAATAAACTGCTATTGCTTGGACCACAATGGCGTTTTTAAAACTAAAGCGAGTTTCAGTAACAGGGTTTCATGCTTTATTCCGATTAAAAAAACACTTTGTTCTTTAACCCCTGAAAGGCTGGAATAAAATGAGTATTTGTGCACTGCTGTAGGGCCTTGTTTCTAGTACTTTAATAGGTATATCAAAATAAGGCAGAATCGAGATTGCTTTTACACAGAAGTTATTTTGCAAAGCTAGCTTATTTTCAAACCAATGTCGTGGTTGCTCATTTTCACATTCATTTCGATGTCTAAGCTGTTGAGTATATTAGAGCGAGAAAGTGAATAGAATATAAATTGAAGGATAGTGAATTACTAACTACATTAGGTCCGTAGGCACGCTTTAGAACGCATTTAAATATTCGACAAGCTTTTTGATGCCTTAATATTTCGAGCTACTGACAACGTATTCCTATAATTCAAATCCGTCCTTTATGTATAGGATATAGTTTATTTGGAGGCTTGTATGAAAATTAAACGGTCAGGCCCAGCGCAGCTGGGCGACCGTTTAGTTTTCATTCAAGCCTTCATATAAACTATAACGTATATAATGGTAGAATTTTTGTAACTGAAAAAACAGTCGCCGTCTAAATAACCATATATGGGTATGCACAAAGTTAATAGTCAAACTGAAAGTAGCTTTGTCATTCAATGGCCCGTACACATCTAGCGAAAGAATATTTTAGAAAGTGAATTATGCCATTATTTTTCTGAAAACACCATGTGATCATTACTGACTGTCAGAAAAAAAACACACTGTGTAACAGTCTTTCCTTGGGTTGAGAAACAAGGGTTCATCCTTGAAAGTTCCATTTTACCCGTTAGGCCAGAGAAAATAAATTAAACAGAGTCCGGTGAATGTTTGCGAATCCGGTGAATTCGCAAACTCAGCTACCATTTTTAAGGGTCCTACATTAAATGTTTTTTCTTTAATATATAGTTGGGGGGTCTTATATTAAAACGTACTATGTTTTGAACCAATATCTCTAAAAATAAGTGAGCTATCGTGTCTGAAACACCAAAATCGCCATGGCGATTTCGGAAACGCCATGGCGATTTGTCGTCGCCATGAAATCCCCATGGCGATTTTTAGCCATAAATTTGAAATGGCGTTATTCCGCCATGGCGATTTTCAATCATTTTTCCGAAATCGTTTATAAGCATTGAAAAGTAATGTTAGAATCATTATTGAACTGCTCCCTTTTTCAAATCGCGGTTAAATTCATTTTTAAAAATCGCCATGGCGGTTTTTCGCAATGAAAAAAATGGCGGAATTTCGCAATAAATTTATGGCTAAAAATCGCCATATATTTCATTGCGATTTTTAGCCATAAAATTTATGGCGAAAAACTGAATTGTTTTATGGCATCGATTTCGCCAAGATAGTGATAATTTTTTCCATCAAGATCGAACGACTTCTTACTATCGTGATGTTAAATAATTGTGTACGTTCCAATTCATTTGTTTAATTTGAACGTTGATTTAAACTGCAACGTCCTTTAGTTATATTACTGTATTCATTTCTGATTTTAGACTTGAAAATCTCATAAACATCCTCCAGATATGCGAGTGTCAATTTAATTCCATATATAAGGTCTACATGTAGACGCAATATTCACATACCACTTGAGGCTCAATTTTTGTTGTTTTCGTGTTGTTTTATGGATTTGTGTACATACATGTTTAAATAAATAAAAATGGTTACATTGAAATCAGCGTTTCTGAATAAATGTGATTTCCTTTAGATAAGGTTATCTACGGTGTTCCGTATGGACTTACATACATTTTTTCTCTCCCTTTACCGTGATGCACTAACTGGTGAAATCACGATGGTACGATGGCACGATGATGAAAACGCGAAGGCACGATGGTGAATCCACGATGGCACGATGGTGAAAACACGAAGGCACAATGGTACGCTCGTACTATCTAGGTTTAACCATCTTGCCATCGTACCATTGTTGTTTTACCCTCGTACCATCGTTGTATCACCATCGTGCCATCGTTATTTCACCATTTTGCCATCGTTGTTTCATCATCGTGCCATCGTTGATTCACAACCGCAACCATCGTTATTTCACCATCATGCCATCGTTGTTTCACCATCGCACAAACATTCTTTCATCATCGTGCTATCGTTGGTTCACCATTGAGCCATCGTTGTTTCAACATCATACTATCGCCTTCCGGTAGTCATGCGCAGTAAAATCCGCTGATGTACATTTACTATTTTAGCAGAAAGATGTTGTACGTCAATGTACATCAGCGGATTTTACTGCGCATGACTACAGGAAGGCGATGGTAAGATGGTAAAAAAACGATGGCACAATGATGAGAAAATGATTTTGCGATGGAGAAACAACGATGGAACTATGGTAAAACAACGATGACACGATGATAAAACAACGATGGCACGATGGAGAACCAACGATGGCACGATGGTGAAACAACGATGGTGTGATGGGGAAGACACGATGGTACGATGGCACCATGGTGAGACGACGGCGGTACGATTATGAAATCGCGATATTACATCGCGTTTTTACCATCGTTGGATCGTTCCATCGTGCCTTCGTGTTTTCATCATCGTGCTATCGTGGTTAAACCATCGTGCATTTGCGTTTTCATCATCGTGATCGCGGCTTCGCATTGCGGGCGATTTTACCGGCTCATTCCTACACCATTGTAACCTATATATACTGAAAGGATAAAGAAACGCAGGGTAACATTTGTTCCGATATATTAAGAACGCGTTCTCCAAATAAAGTGAAACTTTGTGTATTGAGTTATTAGGTCATGATACACCTTAACATGTGTCGAAAGTGAATAAAACTTGTCTCCACTGCCTCAGTGTAAACCGTCGTGGAGCATGAGCTTTCGAACCTGCCTATCCAATTGTTACCCTGCGTTTCTTTATCCTTTCAGTATATATATATATATATATGCATTCTTTCAAACGCATTTTCTTAATCTTTTAGATCATGGTTTCTTGTTCTTAAACAGTTGCAGAAATAGACAATACCTGCTTTAAAAAGTGTTTTTTTTTCCTCTTTAGCTATATTCACCAATCAGGTAATGTTTATATCTAGTCTAGATCCCTAACTTTTTTAACCAGCTGGAAAACATCTTTAAATTTGTGTACTCTGATAAGAAGGCGATATCGCGAAAACCCTAAAATACGATGCGAACTCGTGAAACAACGATGAGGTGTCGTGAAAATATTATGCGAGGACGCGATATCAATATCGCACGTTCGCATCGTACCTTTGCGATCTCGCAGCGTGATCGCGTTGCCCTAAGGGAGAGACAAAGAAAACGCGAAAAACACGATGCGAGAACGCAAAATAACGACGTGAAGGAGCGATATTAATACCGCGTTAGTACATCTTACTTTCGCGAACTCGCATCGCGTTTCGTGATCTCGCATCGGTGTTTTGCGATCTCGCATCGTGTTATCGCGTTTTAGTGTTCTCGCCTACGGTTCAACACTGTGAAACAACGATTTCCGCAACAGAACACCATGCGTTTTTCATTTACCTAAGCTAACTGCATTTTATTTTTTTACTCTGAGACAAAATTCAACGCATATTATGAACTACAGCATGGTATAGTATAACTTGCCTGAAATATCGAGCAACGGTACATTGGCATGATTTCATTCTAAATACGAGTTTGTTTAAGAAATAATCAATAGCTTCCGTTGAATTATCGCAGGATAATTCACGGGGCGGAGTTCAGATGCGTATGGATATATCAAGAGGGGCGAAGCCCCCAGTGATATTTATCTGCGCAGCTGAACGACGCGTTAACGGCGCATTAACGTCACCTTAACGTTGCCGCAAAAAAGCGGAAAATAATTATAGTGTTTTATCTTAATTTATAAAATTACATTATTCTATAACTGTGGTATCATCATATTACGCGCGGGTAAAAATTAGTATGTGCTTTCTTAAATGCGCGAAAATAAATCCCAGCGAAAAATACAATTGTCATGTGATAAGTTTATACCGCCAGGTATTTAGTAATAGCCGTGCCCACGCGCGGTGAATTATCGTGTAATAATTCACAGCAAATTCAATGGGAAAAACGCCAATTCGTGTTAGAATGTTCAATAATATAACAATATGTAGTTTAGTTGAAAATGTGTTTTAAAACTTAACAATATCGAATTCGCGTTTACATAGATTGTAGCAATCTATATAGAGTCTTAATAGACGCAAACATTTTGGGCATGATTAAACGTAGATAATAAAACTTAATCTACAGGTTTGTTTAAATGTTTCAATGAGAATATTCAATAAAAGGCCTGCCTTTCTAACAGACAGATGTCGACTGGACAACCAATTAACCATATTAACACTGGTTTCACACCGAGTATCATTGACGGAAAAAACTTAATCGTAGCTGGAGTATTTTTTATTGATTATAATATAAGCGCCGAAACGCACGTAAGCGTTGTGTTACTGCGTTATCAGTTCCGCTTATGACGCGCCATTGCAATTGCGCGAAATGAAATTCCAGCCAAATTTTACAACATTATAGTGCGCCTTAAAAGGATAATATAACTTTGCGTATAAAGAATAATACAACTTCGCGAATTTATGTCTGCTCGAAAATGTCATTCGCGGCATCCCGGCGAAATTCAATGATACCGCAGTAGATGTTAAATTAGACGAATTTAAATTCTAATAACACATGTAACATCGTGTTTGCTCAGACAAGTTATTCTCTATAAATGTTTTGTAACATAAATAATATTGAAACTATTAGATATGCCAATAGTTGAAGTAACTGTGCAACTCCAAGTACATTACGTGTACTTTCTTTTTTCTTGTAACGTATTATTATTGCGTATATTTCATTATACATTATTTTTTATGTCTCGACTGATTAAAACTGTATGAAACAATCGCATGTTGCGTGGCACTTGGGTGTTTGCTTTTGATAAACAAGATGCTGACATCATCATCAGCAGCAGCTGCAGCAGCAGCAGCTGCATCATCATCATCATCATCATCATCATAATCACTATCATCATCATCATCATTTTATTTTTATCTAGTTAACGGGTTGCTGATTTTATTTGGGCGCGAACTACATTAAAAAATGAAAATTAAAAAAAAAACACTTGAAACATTGCATAATATCGTAAAATCACTTTCCCGTTGTCTGGTAACCAAATTTTGGGAATGACGTTTCGGATCAGACGCACCACTTGGCGGTGGCTGTCTTTAAAGTGTTTCATTCTTTCATAAAATATTGTTGGACGTATATAACATCAAATAAAAAAATAAAAACGATAGGTCATCGGTCTAGATTTTCTATAATTTTGCGTTAAAAATATAAAGTACGTCGCTTCATCTATCAAAAATAACTTTTTTTCCGCGACGTTCAGAAATTCCAACTAAATGTTGTTTCATGTTTGTGCATTGAATCAGTCGTCCACGGCATATATACTCCTCAAAACCATTTAGAGTCCATACAAACTGATGTTTATTTTTAAAATTACGTAGTGGTTCTCTTTTAAATGTTTCTTTTAAAATTTTGTTTATAAGCAAATCATATAACGTATTTAATGTACGATCTAACTAGATCTTTACGTATTTAGCCCTCACTTACTATCAAAACATTCGATTTTGATGGTCCTTTTTTAAGTGTATTTATTTATTTATTTATTTTAATATAAGCGCTTAAAATTGAAATAAAATTATCGATCAGACGGGGGTTTATCAAAATTATTGTTAAACGCATTTTTTGCTTGATATGAATTCAAAATTTTAAAATTAAAGTTGAATGTTTCAATACCTCTTAAACTTGTTAAATTTGATCTTTTGTTTAATGCGAGTAACATTCATTTTCCTTGTCGAAATTTTTGTAACGGTTTGTGGTTGTTCCAGCTGGCATTTAGAAACCGCATAAACAAACAACCAAGACAAATGGGGGTGGGGGAACTAGGAGCATTTATTCATAGCTATGTTCCAAAACTTAAACTATTTAAGGCAAGCGCGCTGAAATACTGTGTTATCATTATATTACGCACAGGTTAAAAAATACGCGTATTTAACGCTAAGGTAAATGCGCGCATTTAAAACCAAGCAAAATTACAATATTTAATATATCTGAATAGCAATATACAACTGCGCGAATTTATTCCCGCGCGACTCTTCGTCCCAGCGAAAATAAATGATACTACAGTAAAGACTAATACCTACCAAACATGTATCTGAATTCAAAAAAGTGCATATAAGCGTGTCGGAATTACATAATCATAATCATACAAAAATAAATGAGCGAATAGAAAATTACACAAAAGCATATCAAATAATATCAGAAGACACACAAATTTGTTTTTGTAAAGTTAATCGTTGGATTCACTGAGAATAGTATTCATAGTTATAACAACCATAACAAGGGAGGGAAAGAGAAGCGTCCAGCTATTGCGAGAATCAAGCGCGCACTACAGCTAACAAAAGGCGACTTAAGTTAAAACTTACGAGTCCCAGGGGACAAGTCATGTGTTCTTGAAATTGAGATGCACTGTTTGATTGCTTATCTTAACACAATTAAGGAACTTTATTCTATATAAAAAATAAAAATGCTTGCCGATGATAATGAAAAACACGTTATGATGAAAACGTAATCATTTCTTCGCAAAGCTAAATTGGGCGTTTTTTATGAGTTGTTGTTGTTGATGATAATGATCATCATCAGCAGCAGATGTAGCAACAGCAGTAACGAACATAGGGTCATGTAAAGCACGGTTTGTTCAGAACGAAATCATTTTTTGAAAAGCTAAATTAAGCGAAATCTAGCGTTGTTGTTGTTGATGACGATGCAGCTGCTGCTTATGAGGATGATGCTTGTGATAATTATGATGATGATGTGGTGGTGGTGGTGTTGACGTCCAAAGGAAAACATTATGTTACAGGCATTTTCTTTTTTTATTTGAATTAGTAACAATGGTAAGATCAGCAATCCATCCTTTGAGATTTCAATTTTATTGAAAATATAAACTAACAGATTAAACATATATTTTATAAATTGCATCATTATTTGCGGTTATTGCAATCTGTGTTTAAAGACACTGATTTCAGTTTTTTTCAAACGAGGAAACAGCTGTGATCAATCGACATACCAGATCAGTAGAAAGTTTAACATGGAAACAAATTAAAACAATTGGTCACAAATTCACTGTTCAATAACACACCACATTCCAAAAAATACATCATTTACACGCTTCGGTGTCTTTATGTTTGCTGCCTGGAGGCAAAATTGATATTAAATTTTATCGTTCAAGCCATTTTATTTCAAATCGTTTTCATCATAAACAACAGCACTAGCAACAGCAGCAACGGACCTAATTTAATGTAAAACAAAGTTTAATTAGAACGAAATCATTACTCCGCAAAGCAAAATTAATTGATTTTAAGAGTTGTTGTTGTTGTCTTCGTTGTTGTTGTTGTTGATGATGATGATAATGATTATCATCAGCAGCAGTTTTTGCAACAGCAGCAACGGGAATATGGTCATGTAAAACACGGTCTGTGGCAAAATCATTTCTTCGGAAAGCTAAATAAAACGTGATCTAGAGTTGTTGTTGATGATGAGGTTGATGCTAATGATGATGATGATGACGGCGACGACGACGATGATGATGATGACGACGATGACGACGACGATGACGATGATGATGATGATGTTATCAGAAGTTATTGTTATTGTTTTATGATGATGATGATGATGTTTTGCACGATCGTTTGTCCGTTGCTGCTGTTGCTGTTTTAACAGTTTTAAAAACGCATCATCATCCTTATAAACGACAATAACAACTACTACTTTTAATACTACCACTACTTCTACTACACTACTACTTCTGCTTCATCAACTTTTAGCTTTTCAATGAACATGATGTAACTTGAAAATGGTTTCGTTCTCAACAAACCGTAGTGTTCATGATCGTATGTATGCTGCTACAGCTGCTGCTGCTGATGATGATGATTATAA
Source organism: Corbicula japonica (assembly GCA_038501625.1). NCBI lineage: Eukaryota > Metazoa > Mollusca > Bivalvia > Venerida > Cyrenidae > Corbicula > Corbicula japonica. The sequence continues at coordinate 105,555 of JAZAYU010000525.1, read as the reverse complement.
TGATGATAATGATGATAATGATCATCATCATTTATAATAAAAATGGCGAACAACAAAAATCTATTTGAAATGAAAAGGATAAGCCGGTGAATTTTGGAATTATTCTCAATCTGTCGATATGATGATGATGATGATGATGATGATGATGATGATGATGATGATGATGATGATGATGATGTAGCAACCAATTATGATACAAGCAAGCTGCCTTTAGACGAAGACGAAAACATTTCTTCGAAAATGTAAATTAAGCATTCGAACAATCGGTCACAACTTCATTCTTTAATAATGCACCACATTCCGAAAATTACATCACTTACAAGCTTCGGTACCTTTGTGTTCGTCGCCCGAAGGCAAACTCAATATTTATCTCTACATTATCAGTTGAAGCTATTTATTGGTAATTCAACAAATGAAAATTTTACAACACTGGAGTTCGATTTGACAAAACATAATTTCAACCATTAAATATGCGTGAAGCTGGAAACGATTTCAAAATGACGATAACGATTATCTGACTTAATTTAAAATTTAAATCTATTCTTCTTTGTGCCATGATAAATCAGAACAGCTCGAAGGTTCATGATAAATATTATTATTAATGCTCGTTCTTTTTAGGAATATGACAGTACATGACGTTAAAATACATCGGTTCTGTTTGGAGAAAAAAAAGATTTGCGTTTAATATTGAAAATCTTGTATATTAAATTTTTATAGTTGTAAGGTTTAGTTCAGGTACATACTTATATATTTACATTCCTATTGATTTCTTCGTTTAAAAAAATTCGGTTCATTTTGCATGAACCGCATGACCCGTAATGACGTCAGTAACGTAATGGCTGTTACTATTGAAACTCCCACGTATTACTCCCCCTTTTCACTTAATACTAATTTTTGAAAGCGTTCGACTTAAGTTTATTTAAAGAAACAAAATGAATAAAATGTAAATATAAGTAATGGTTCTTATTTTGGTGTGGTTCATGCAGATTGGACGTGCACGCGAGAGCTGGCAAATTTACCATAAAGCGCGCTAAGCTTTATGGATTTGCCAGCTCTCGCGTGCACGTCCAATCTGCATGAACCGCACCAAAATAAGAATCATTCCTTAATTATTACTAGCAGTATGTAGTTCATACTGAAACAAGAAATGTTTGATAAAATAAGACTATTCGAAAAAAATCTAAAGTAAATCATTCTCTGAAGGTTTAATATAAAGGGATTATTATTATTATTATTATTATTATTATTATTATTATTATTATTATTATTATTAATTACTAACATAGTGTAGTTAAAAAAAATAAGAAAAGTTTGAAAATCTTTAAGTGTGTTCATTCTACAGTAAAACAAACATGAATATATTGGCTACAATAACATCTGGTAAATCATTAATGATGCGTAAGTAGAGAATCATAGAAATAAAATTCCAAAGATTTTAGAAAACTCCAGTTCCATTCAACGAAACACAATTTCAACCATACAATATGCGTGATTTAAACCTTGAAAAGTTTGTCCCTATCTATTTCAAATGGACATTACCTCGTTCTAAAATGTAACTAATTTACGAAGAATATAAAATATCATGTTTTGTACAATTTATAAGCAATAAAAGCAACCTCCTTTGTGCGAATGATATCTCAATTGTTTGAGACAGTCATCTTCTGAAATTTACTAAGCTTAAGTACAAATATAGAATACTGTCTCTAAAACTCCGTTTATATTCTTCAAAAAATGATTTTAATTTGTTATGGAGATGTCAAACTCACAGAATATGTTTAACTTATTTACATCTTTCACAAAGAGAATATACGAACGTAGCCTTCTAAAAACGTTAAAAAAGGTTTTCCTAATTAAATAAGAACATTTTACTTCGAATGAATATAAACGCCTCTGTCGCAGTGATCCCTTGTCAAGCGTTGCGCGATGCCCCGCCTGCAGCCTCGTGTGCTCAAGCGAGACAGAATGGTAATGATTGACAGCTAATGATTGACAGCTTAAGTTAAACGGTCCTGTGAACATCCAGTTCATTTTCATTCAGACTGTATATATTTGCAATATTTTAGTCACTACGGCTACTTTATGAAAATGACAACACATATTCATATTTACAACATAGGAAATCAGAAATAATAGCATATAATAAAATAATAATAAAAATAATAAAATAATAAATATTAAAAAGCAACAAGAATGAATACTCTGAATATTCAGCTTAACCAGGTGCATAATTACAAAATATTTTAATCATAGTGTTTCTTCGGAAAATTAAATTATAATAAGCGTCATCATGAGTTGTTGTTGTTGATGATGAATTTCTAACTGTGAAATAATATTTCTTCAGAAAACTGAATTAAGCGTTTTCTAGAGTTGTTGTTGTTGTTGTTAATGACATAGATGATGAAAATTGTGGCGCTGCAATAAGAAAATAATATTTCTAATAAAACATCAACACTTCCAACAATTGACCAGAATTATTTTCAAGCATTGATGTATTTATGTTAATCTTGATTATTTATACACCCAAGTTGCATATGTTATATTGGTGGTTAAATATATATCCAACCTTCAAGATTTCATATGTAAATATGTACACAAATATTTTGTTTAACCGCTACTATGTTTCCCTATGTACAAACCAATATTTACGCTTAGTGTCATTAAAATTTTGTGATTTACAGCAGTTTTTCATACAATGAAGCAATTTTTGATCAACTAAACTTTCATAAGATGTGTTAAAGATGGACACTAAATCAGTCGCAAATTCACTGTTCAAAAATGTTTTCCAAAAATAACATCAGTTTTACGCATCGATTCTTTTTTCTTCATTACTCTTCATTACTCGACGTACTCGATGACAAAACCGACAATTCAGTTATGAAATTATGTACTAAATTGTCATGTTTTTATTCAGATTTTTACCAGTTAAACTGGAACAACTATTGAGTAATATGAATGTATTTCTTTAATTAAAATTGAGAACAAATATGAATACAGGTACATAAAACGAATAAAAATTTGATCGACTGATTGAAAATAACATCAACTTTTACAGGCTCTGAATTTCATTTCAAACCGGATCTACGACAATTCGTCGAAAGACACTTGATAGAATACGACAATTCAAAGAATAGACATCTGATCGAATAGACAATTTATAGAATACGACACATTGTCGAAAAATATTTTTACCTGCGACACTTGACCGAATAATTGTGATGAATGTTTTGTTTCGACCAAGTGTCGCAGCAGGGCTTTGTTACGAATGAGTGTTCTACTTGATTTAATTTTATATTGTAATATGTTCTCGTACTTTGACCATTTAATCTGTTAATGACCGTGCACAATTACTATGGTAAGTATGAACGCTATGTCCGAAGAAAAAATGAGTGAACTGTTTTTGATTTCTTTTTATGCAATAAAATTATAAAACTTGTCAATTCGTCTTGTTCATTCTGTAGTCGAAGATGGAAAAGTCACCTAGTTCTTTTACTAGTTCTAGGGGTGGAAAAGACTCTCGTTAGAAGGATACATATTTAGTAAAGACAAAAGTGATGATAAAACTGGTAAAACGTACTGGAAGTGCGAATTAAGGTCTTGTAAAGGGAGGTTGATTACCAACCTCGATAACAGAATTTTAAAAGAATCGGAAATCAAGTTCAATCGGGGCCGCATTTTAGAACTAGCCGTTCATCAGTACTTCCGGTACACATTTTATACCCCGCTTATACTTTCATTTTCAATTCTGGGAGTTTTCGAAGACTCGTCGAAAATTTTCGACAAAATTCGACGGAAATACAATTCTATCAAGTGTCCTTTCTTTAAACTGTCGCATAATATCACGTGTCCTTTCTGTCAATTGTCGTATTCTATCAAGTGTCTTTCGACGAATTTTCGTGCACCGTTTCAAACCCTCATCTGTTTTCATGAATGATGATGATAATGACCGACATTAGCAGCAGAAGTAGCAACAGAAGAAACAAAAGAGACATAATATCATGTGTAACACGGCTTAACGCATTTTGCGTGCGTTTTAGTGTTCATTTAAAACCTAGATCCACAAGAAAATATCGCAGCTTATATAGCATTTATGTTTGATGATCATGTCATTTAAAAAAAAAAAAAAACAAAATATAAGTCCAACAGCGCTTAATGATGAGAGCGCTGGGCCATCAGTCACTAAAAAGAAACAAAACAAGACCTAATGCTTACAAAATGGCAGAAGAAACGTTAAGATAATAAAATATGACGTTTAAAGTTTAACACGATATGTCAGACATGTCCGTCCCTAAAACATTCGTTTTTTATGCTTGTTCTTTCATGCTTAAATTATTTGTAGAAATGTAATGTTGTTGTTCTTGTTGTTGTTGTGTCACTATTTTGCATGTGATTTGTTATGTGCATTTAAAACATAGAGCCACACGAAAATATTACATCTTAACTTTTTGTTTGATGGGCATGTCATTTTCAACAAAATATTAGCTCAACCGTGCTTAGATATGATAGCGCATGGCCCATTAGTCACTTTTAAAAGAAGTACCGAAACAAAATCCCCAGATATAATGCTTACAAATGGCAGAAGAAAAGTTAAGATTATCTATAAAAGGAACTTTGAAAAAATAACACAATATCCAAGTTAAATGTCATATCCGTCACTTAAACGCCCGTTTTTTATGCTTGCTCTTTTATGATGAATTTATTTGTAGAAATATACTGTTGTTGTTGTTGTTGTTGCGTCAACATTTTGCCTGCGGTTTTGGTGTGCATTTAAAACCCAGAGCCAGACGAAAATACCACATCATATGCAACTTTTTTGTTAGATGCGCATGTCGTTTTCAACAAAATATTTAATAACATATAAGTTCAACGGTGCTTAATTATAATAGTGCCCGGGCCCATTATCACTTTAAAAAAGTAACAACCAAATTCACCACATCTAATTCTAACTAATTCTAACAAATGGTAGAAGAAACGTTAAGATGATCTTTAAAAGGCACTTTAAAAATTTGACACGTTATGCAAGTTAAATGTCATCCTTCCAAGATGGTTTCATAACGTTTTTTCTTTCATTTCTGCAATGTTTATGTAAATTCTTTTTTAACATTCAATTTTATATTTTTCAACAAAATATTTAATAAAATATAAGTTCAACGGTGCTTAATTAAAATAGCCCCCGTGCCCCTTAATCACTTTAAAAAAGTAAAAAAAGAACTCCCCACATCTAATGCTAACAAATGTTAAAAGAAAGGTTAAGATTATCTTTAAACGGCACTTTAAAAGTTTAACACATTTTGCAAGTTAAATGTCATCCGTCCCTAAACCGTCCAACGTGGTTTCATAACTTTTTTTCTTTCATTTCTACAATGTTTATGTTAAGTTCTTTTTAACATTCAATTTTCTATTTTAAAAAATGTTTGTTTTAAACTTAATATTTTAAAACTATGGTTGCAACGCTTTGTTGACAAATCACAATCATATTTAACCTCTTACTGAGTGTACAATTGATCTTCAAAAGGGTCATTATCACGCCCCCAGCTGATAAGAGCCGTGTCTTGCTAATTAGATTATGTAACATGGTCATAAAACACGTCGCCAACCACTGATTCAATTAGCGCATCCGGTAACAGGTTTTTGCCGGACACGCGCGATGCTGATAATCGCTTACTAAATTTATTAAGGTTGCCGAACTTCATGTAAACGTTCCTCTAGCCACTGGACGCTAAGCACACGATATCTTATGTCTCGGGGAAATATGATGCGAATATGATATTTTGATCAACTTATGAGAATGCGTTTTTATTAATAAGTTTTACTTTCAATTTTGACATTAAATAAGAAAACAAGAATATGACATTTATTTTGCGTAACTTCATCATTTCAATAGACTGATTGATAATAATCACATCTTCACTGGCGAAGTTATTTCATTTTTATACGCTTTTATTATCTTCGTATTTTTATCATGAATGATGTTAACATTCATCATTATCCTCATCATTAATCTCATCGTCATCGGTATGCAGCAGCACCACCATCAAAATACATATTAGCATTTAAAACAAAGTATTTTGAGGATTAACCTAGAAGATGCTCTTGACAAACTCAGAATAACAACAACAACAGCAACAACAACAAGGAATACTCTTTCTATTCAGGTTAGCAGAGTGATAAATATTTTAAGCATAGGGCTTCTTCGGAAAAAAATAATTAAGCGTTATCTTGAGTTGCTGATGTTGTTATTTGTGGTTTTGTAGAATGAGGCGTTTCTTTGGAAAGCTGAATTAATCGTAATCTACATTTCTTTTTAGTGTTGTTTTTTATGATGATGATGAGAATGATGGTGGTGGTGGTGGATGTGAAGAAGAAGATGATGATCGTTATGTCAGGCATGAGATCGTTGTGTCATAAATAAGATGATTTACAAAAAATAATTACTAGATCTTATGTTTGCAAATGGAAGAAAAAAAGATACACTTGAAAGACAGTTATTATTTACACATTGTGTAAGTTAAATGTTTTGTCCGTCTCTAAAATGTGCGTTTGTTTATGCATGTTCTTTTACGCTGTATTTGTTAGTAAGATATTATTACTTTTGTTGTTGTTTTTAATGTATGAGCTTTTAACTTAAAATGTTTCGCACAAAAATTCGTTTCATAGATGTTTGCCATGTTTGTATTGACACAAATGTCTGCGTGACAGTTTTCTGTCACCTTGAAGGGATAATCAGATATAACATATTTTGCAATGCACTGCTAGTTATCGCATTAAATTCCTTTCTTATACCATATCAAACACGCTCAAAATACAATAATAAAAAACCTATTGTATTGTGATTGAACTAACTCTGATTCAATTAACTTCACAATAAAATTAAATCTTCCGAGGATGTTAAAATTATGGTTTGATTTTTTTCTTCTTTTCTGCAATTTTAAGTTAATTTCTTTTTAACAATCATTTTCCTAAAAAAAGATATTGATTTTACTTTGTATTCAATTTGATGCTTTATACCTGGGGAATTCAGTTCGGAGATGTCAAAATCATATCCAAATTTATCGAATCAACACTGTGACAATTATTAAGCATATTTAATCCCTAATCAGTTATCAAACCCCCAGCTGACAATACCCGTGCCTTGCTAATAAGATTATGTAACAAGGTCGTAAAACACGAGGCCCTTTACTAAAATTACGAGTCGCCAACTACTGATTTAATTAGCGCATCCGGTGTCAAGTTTTTGCCGCTGATTATCGCCTAGAAGTGGAAAATTTATTTATATAACGGAAATTCTAATTATTGCTCGGAGGTGTGATTTGATTAAGGCATCGCCACACTCCTCTCCATCCTATTCATCGATAAAATAAAAATCATCAAATCTCAGTAATGACAAAATGTCATTCAATGAAACTCTGCACAAATGAAGGTTACTAATGTATCTTTATTTTGCATACAGTAAGACAAAATAGAAAAGTAAAGAAACAAAGCTAGACCTAAAAATTCCTTTAATTCTATTTACATAAATTCACAAAAACTAGGCGATGCAGAACATAACTTTAAATTCCCTCGTGAGCGCAATGATACTGACAAGAAAATGTTGTGTACTTTGTAAAAAACGATCAACTATTAAAAGAGAGATCAGTGATTGTCATCAGTTTACGCGACCAGGAAATTGAAGGTCAAACACACTTTTACTAATATCATGTAAAGTTTACAAAAGTAAATCATGAGGACACAATAAATTGTTGCCAATATCATATTACTCATGTGGGCATTTAAAATGATGTTTTGTGTTCTTCAGCTTTTGTGAATTTATGTAAATAGAAGTTGAGGGAATTTTTAGATCTCGCTATTTTTCTTTACTTTTCTAATATGTCTTACCATCTGTGAAATAAAGATACATTAATAACATACACTTGTGCAAAGTTTCATTTAACAGCATTTTGCCGTTATTGAGATTTTGATAATTTTCGTTGAATAGAATTGGGAGGAGTGTGGCAGGCCCTTAAGTATTTGATCAGTCAAGATAATAGCAGCACTATATTGGTCTTTAGAACACACTAAGTTGAGGATGAACACAGAATATGCTTTTGGCAATCTTAGAAAAAGTCAACAATGAATACTTAGCTCAGCAATGTACATGATTACAGATATTTCAAGCTTGCAGTTTCTTCGAAAAAAAAAACATTAAGCGCTATCTACAGTTGTTGTTGTTTTGTCATTTATTTGTTTATGCTAAAGTTCTAATTTAAAAATAATATTTCTTCGAAAAGAAAACTTAAACGTTATCTAGAGATGATGTTGTTGTTTCTGTTGTTGATGAAAATGATAATGATGACGATATTTTTTTGAATAATCTCTAAATTCACCGGCTAAGCCATATGATTTGAAGCGTTTTCTGTTCTTAATTTAAGCGTTATATAATGTTTGTTGTTGTTGTTGTTAAAGATGACGACGATGACTTTTTTGTTGTTGTTAAAGATGACGACGACGACGGGGATGATGATGATGTAAGCATTGTGTTACGAACAAGCTTATAAGGACGAAAACGTTAATTTGAAAATCTAAATTAATAGTTGTTGTTGTTGTTGTTGCTGCTGCTGCTGCTGCTGGTTGTGCTGATGCTGATGTCGTTGTGGTCTAACTGAAGAGCGCTTTGTTATACCCATTTGTTTTCATTTTGATGTTTTTTCAAATAGTAATTATGGTAAGTAATTATGGTAAGAAAACCAGTCAATTCTTTAGTGTTTCAATTTTATGCAAACTATAAACTTACTCTAGATTAAACGTTAATTTTCCATTTAAGGGATGTTGTTGGTACTTGAATACCAAAATAATCTACCGATCGTTTACTCGAAAGATTATTACCGATTTTGTAGGAAGTATAATGCACTGTTCATTCATTTTCAAATGACTCTGTATTTATTTCCTCATACTGCGCATATATAATTAAAAAATAATCAAAAACAAAACTTTTCATTTGTGATTTATTTGTGTTTTGTTAAATTTATTATTTTAAGACATCTGCAAGTTTGGTTGGTGGTTAATGGAAGATGGGGAAATAAGCATAAAAAAGCAAGACCAGTTACTGTTAAATAACTGTTTCTGTATTTAACTACGTTTTTCAATTGAGGCCGACTGTAAATTTAATTATGAGTTTGCAAACGAATGTAAAAACAGTGAAAACCTCAGTATAGCATTTATTTAGAAACCGTCATTTAAACGAGCGTTATGTCTAGTCAATAATTTATAAAAAGGGATAGTGAACATATTTTTTTCGCTGCGTTCATACAGTCATGTCGTTTTACAAACAAACGTGAATGATGGCTAGATGAACCGCTATAAGTATATTTGCACATGAAAATCGTGTATAATTACAATGTATACAGTATAAATTGAGAAGGCTGTTCATTTCCCCTTAAAGAAGTAGTAAAAGTATCCAAATTAAATAATTTACGCGGGAAGAAATGTACACGGCGATCAAACTAATTTCATGCCGTGAAAGAATCAAATCAATGAATCCAACCGAACAGAAACATAACTGCAATGGAAACAAATACAATAACATATCATACAAAAAGGTACTGTTTTACCTCTTAGTTCATTAATATTCATAGATTAGTTCGCGTAACTGACCAATAAAAAAATCCAAATTATCTCTCAATACGCGTTAACCAATCAATTATTAATGGAGGCGGTCCTGAGTTTCTATAGGCAGCTTCAAGAAAGATCAGTGCGAAAGATGTACCTCTCTCAAAACATATCTGATTGAAACTAGTAAAAAGTGCAAATTGGGATCCTAATTTGCCAGGTTGTAATCATGACAATGACATTTTGGAAAACTTTATTTGCGTACTTGCAGGATTAAATGTTCCAAATCGGCAATATGCTAATTCTTAATATTGCATAATTTGAAAAATATAAAACAAAATGTAAGTTCAACAGTGGGTTATTATAATAGCGCATGGGTACAAGTTCAACAGCGCTTTACCGGCGCGTAGGGGCGATTTGATCATAGTGGCCGCGGAATAGATGATTTGGGCTTCATTGAGGTGATATGAGGATATAATAAGCTATTTATTTGATAAAACATTGGTGTACAATAAACGTTTAAATCATCATATTCAAGTACTGAAAGACTGTAATCACAATAAGATCACAGATCTTTACTTAGACGTTTATCTTTCTATTATATATAGATCTTCATATGCATCAAATAATAATTGTACACAAATCGGATAACGACAGATGCATCCGAAATAATGTCATATAAATATTTGTTTAATGTTCCCCGGGAAATGACGTTAATTTCATAAAATAAAATATTATTAAATTTTCTTTCTTTGCCGATAGTGGTCTTATAATACGACATTGTTTCGGGCTAATTATTTCGAAAGGCTCAATGTCAAGAATTTTGACCAAAATCGACAGCTTTATTTTTTACAGTCGTTATTATGAATGTAAAAGCTTGTGGTGAAACAAATGACAGAAATCTTCACTATCTTTCATTAAAACCGAAGAAACCCAAGCTAAATGTAAAATTAATATAATTGGTGAACTATTTCTTTGTTTCAAAGTAAAAATAGTTGAAAATAGTCCCAGCCTATAACCATGATAACAGAGGTGATCTAATAAGCCGATAGTGTAATAGAGTGGCTCGCTTCATGTAATACGGTGTTTTCATTTTACATTAAAATATGAAACATTGCTAAAGTAAAACGTAGAAAACAAATCCTTTTGTGAAAACGTTACAGTAACAGTAAAATATCAAATGTTGTTTGAAATAAAATATCGGTTCATTTTTTTTTTGAGGCTGCTTGGTCCAGAAGTAACATAATCTTGCGAAGATACGGCAGAAACAATTCTACCTCGGTCGTGCATTGATATAATTCTATTTCACATATAAGTATAAAATTCTTCCTTTTAATCTTGAGACCTTCAGCAACATTTTATCATTAAGCGCGTATTGTCGTTGAACTTGAAAGGTATCTTTCACGCATGCGCACTCGATATTAGAGGCGGAGTTTCACTTAACGCTTGATGTTTCACTTATCGCTTGATAAGCGATCACTGGACCAGTGGCCTTTTACCTTTCTTTGAATTAAAATGTCATTATTAAGAGAAATAACGCTTTTAAAAATGAAGCGTTTTTAAGTTTTTTTTTAAAATTGAACACGTTTAATTTAATCTGCAGATAAGATAACTCGTTAACGAATTATAAATGTTGTCCTGAAAAATATAACACAACATTAAAACTGTATTCAGAGCTACAATATACCTTACATTTTACTTATGCTAATAAAACTTAAACAAAGGCTGGCTCAAACAATTAAGAGATTATTTGCACAAAATTAATGGAGCTTATAAGTGTCAATTATTTTATTGCTTATGATTTAATACAACACAGGTTAACTTATAAACGTAAGAGTAACTTAGTAAATAGGTTACATTTTAAAACGGGTTTAAAGAAATATGTATAGGTTATAGTTTATTTGGAGGCTTGTATGAAAATTAAACGGTTAGGTCCAGTGCAGCTGGGCGACCGTTTAATTTTTCATACAAGCCTCCAAATAAACTATAACGTATATAATGGTCGAAATTATTTTTGTAACAGACAAAACAGTCTACGCCTAAATTACCATATATGGGTATGCACAAAATCAATAGTCAAAATGAAAGTGGTTTGTCATTCAATGGCACGTAAACATGTAGAATTATGATTTTTTTTTATCTGAAAACACCATGTGAACATGACTTACTCTCAGGAAAAAACCTATGTAGCAGTCTGTCCTTGAGTGGAGAAACAAAGGTACATCCGTGGAAGTTCCATTTACCATTTACTTAATAAATAAATCGTTTATAGCATGTCAAAATAGTTTATATCCGAATCAACGGGCTTATCTGTGTAGTTTGATCAGGACCGACACTTTTCGCTGTTATATTCACTAGGTTATTTGTGACAAGAAATGGAAAGTGCAAATACTGATCAGATGAAATTGATTTTATGGGTGATCTGGATCTAAACTGGCCGCCTATATGATAACAGACGTATCTATGAAATAAAGAATTAAGCAATTTAAGAAGATTATCATAAGCAAAAAAGTCAGAGCTAAAAAATTAATATTTAAATGGTATTCTTTTCTTCTGGCTTTCTAAGTCACGCCTCCTTGAACACTGTAGACGATCGTTAACGAACTAAATACTCGTACATGTCTATCGATAAATGTTCGAACAATATTATGAAGGAAATCGACCTATAATAAACACATTTTGGACGCGCGACTTTATGAGAATTAAGGTTCGAAATATTTGAAAAACACTGCATTGTGATTGGCTCAAAAATAATTTCAACCATTATATAAGGATATATATGTTTTCTTGTTCATTTGTGTAACGAACATGCGAGCTGTTCTATATTACAATTGCGCAATGAAGAACAAAATATTTTTTATTCAGACAACTTATCAGTCATTGGAACGCTTATTTAAAGGTTGAAATATTATTCTGTTCAATAGAACTGCAGTATTTTTCAAATTGTTGCGAAATTTACTTCTATAGATCTCTACTAACGCGTCATTGAATTCCCAGTAACTTAATTTGCTACCATGCTGAAATGAGGTAGCTGTCTGAAATGTTGAATAGATGTTCCTTTATTTTATAAAAAAAAACTACCTACTTCTAAATTCAAATATTTATTGTGCTGCATAATTCTGTTTATTGTCATAATCAGTTTGATATTTAACTTCATTATTGACTATCTATAACAAACATGGGACATGATGAAATAAATTACTACAAAGATTATTCATTTAAAATTTTAAATATGGCTGTTCATTCCTATAACTAAATCGTTTCCGCAGAGATCCCATCTCTATGATATCTGAAAATAAATATTAATAAGAAGACCCAATGGGTATACATGTATAACTGAGAAAGAAAACCAGTCTATGCTCGCGAATTTCCATTTGTGTATTCTGATAAGGGTTTTTCTGTCTATTCTGATAAGTTTTTTTGGAAGGTCCTAAAAGTCACATCACAGTAAGCATCTAGTAACATCTACATATGTGGTAAACTCACCACAGTGTTAATTTAGCCGTTCTGACAGAATTGTTGTATTTCTTTCTCTTGGTGTAAATATGTTATGCTCTCCCACGTAGAGGAAATAAAGATATATATCTATCTATCATGCTTAAATTGAGTTGCAATTTAATAACCAAGCAAAAGTTGATCATTATGATTACAATGACATAAGTATTGTGACGATGTTGACAACACGCGCATTAAAGAAAAGTACAAATTTCAAAGTATACTGCGATATCCTGTTTTGAGGTTAAAGTTATGCTATTTTGAATTTTGTAAAAACAACTGAATTGAGCCAATATATGCAAAGTTAAAGAAATTAGAAACGGAACTTCTTTTATCACGAAATATATCTGGATTATAAACTTCGTGTTTAAATATATTGCGTTGCTGTTATTATCGATTATCGACTTGTTTTTGCCTGATGCATTAAATTGAATTCGCGGTTTAGTGAAATGAAAAGGTGACATTTCATCGTGCACTAAATGAATTGATAATTTTCATCCCTGCTGTAAAATGAATCTTTAATAATGATTGGTAATCCTTCGCTCGTATTTAAAATTAAGTTGTTTCTTAATATGCGGTCACTATTGAATATACGTATGTATGTAAAATCCCTAAAATTCCGATAATTTATCTGCCTCGGGCAATATTACCATGACAACTTTAAGGGATATCTTCATATAATTGGTAATAACAGTGTCAACCGCTTATGAAGAATTAAAGATGATCAGTTAGTAAACTAAACATCAAACTGATATTGACAATAAACTTTAAAAATATGAAACACAACGAATATTTAAATTTCCGATCCGCTAAAATAAAGCTCCCACTTTACAAAAGAAGTATAATAGTATGATTATAACACTCACAGATAATCATTATAACACATCATTTGGCTACCGCTTTCAGCACGGTATAACATTATCAAATCTGCCTTTAAATGGTATTACATTTCACATCTGAAATTTAATGATCGGATTCAAACCGAATTGAGAATATCTCATTAATTGCACGTGTTCTTAACTCCATATCTCTCATACCTTTTAAAACTCAATCACTCTGCTTAATCTGTAGTTTTCTTTTCGTTTTCTTTCTATTTTTCTATGACTATTTGTAATCTCTCTCATATATGCACTACATGTATCTGAAATTATTTATTCCGACTATTATAACGCTTTGAAACGTAAATTATTATGTCTAATCTGTTAATGCTAGATAACGACAATATGTAACAATAATTTAATTGATCTTAACGCCTGAATAAAAACATGATAATCATGTACATTATTATAAATCAAACAATACATGCACAATAACAGTTAAATAAAATACTCGCGTTTCATTGTTTTGGCCGCTAATCTTGTTGTTGTAAAATTGCTACTGTTCTCAGCGCACCATAAATTTCAAATAAGTCTTTATTTCATGGGAAACGGCTGTTATCCATTAGCAGACAGTGCACATCCAGACCAGACGGCGCATCCGTGTCGTCTAATCAGGATCTTCACTGTTTGCTTTCCGATACATTAAGTTATTTCTGACCGAGAAGTGAACAATATACACCCTGTTCAGGTGACACAGATGTGATTAAATACCATTTTTCATTGTCAATGATTGCAACGCATGTAGAAAAAGCTTTCTAAATATTGAAAATTAAATTATATATTTGTTCAATCCTCATAATTACAAACAGGACTTAAATATCATAACGTAATGAAAGTGTACAAGAAAATATTTTGTGACTAATGGTTTGATACTGTTGCAAACACATCATGAAGAAATGATGTTGTTAGCAACGAAACTTAAAATGGTAGGAATGTGGAAATCTGGAATTAGTTAGTTGATGATGAATGCGTCTCATGATTTCGTTTTAGCAGTTTATTTTTGACAATACGTATTCAGATGATAACTTATAATTAAATATCTTTGATCTTTTTGTTAATTGAAATATAGGGTAAATTTTGATTGAATTAACTCTTAATTAATTTTGTCTAATAAATGTCGAATGTCGTCTAATTGTTTCTTTGCAAGAAAAGATTTTTGGTTTTCTTACTTTTACGAAAGTTCGTATCTAAAAGATAAATGAATGAGTTTCAATTGCCTGCATTTTCTGATGTGCATTTTTAGGGTCTTATAAATAAAAGAAGTCTGCTTTAATCGAGAATGAATAAGAGTATGAGAGACATCGCGATACTTTCGGAATCGCTGGGTTGAACAGTTTTTAACTATACCACTAAATGTATGTCCCCCCTTTTCTTGCTGGATTCCATCCCGATAAAGTAGTGTTTATAAAACAATACTCTATTCCGAAAAGATAGCGTGCAATTTTTTTATTAACTGCCTTTCTTAATGAATACATTTTTAGCACCGATTACACCTAAAGAATATTCACATGTTTTATTTGTTCGGCAATAATATCCTTATATACGCCTCAAAATGTTATTGTTGTACAAAGTGACACTTTCTTAATTATTAAACTCCTAATTTTATTTTTAGATGTGTTCTGTCCACTTAATAAAAGAAATATGTATGCAATGTTTAATCTTGCAATTTTTTAATATCAGACGGGTTACAAACTTAAAACTGTACTCTCTTCCAAAAGTAAGTGAGCGCTTTCTTTTCGGTGATTTTTCATTAATACTGATATTCTAAGTAGCACCGATTACACCTTAAGAATTTATTTGTACGGCGAGTTTCTTTATAATATCCTTATATTCTCCGCAAAATGTTATGTTTGTACAAAATGACACTATCTTAACTATTTATCATCATCATCATTTATTTTCAAAAACTAGTCCCTTTCGCATCCAGCAATGGACGGGTACAAGTGATAAAACCAGTGTAGTGGTACATACGATAAAATCTGAGACCCATCTAATATTTCACTTGGTTTGAGCACACATATAAGGGCGCAGGGGACAGTTTCCGAGGCTTCCGCCAGAGTCTGGGACCCCGTGCAAGCTCACATTGACCGAAAATAAAAACTTTGCACAGCTAAAATTGTGTTGTTGTACTTTCTGTGTTGCAGGGGTCTAGCTTTTTACAAACCACAACTAACTGTTCCACAGAACCAGTCATTTGATCTACACAGGCATTTAAAGTCACCCAAAGTCCTGATTTTCCAATGCAAATTTGGCCGAAATTCTACATATTTGAGAACCTGCAAAATATTTCCTGCAATGACTTTTCAAATAAAACCCCTTTCATGCTAATATTTTATGTGTCCCTAATCTCCCAAGCAGCTGGAAAGTGTCTCCCACCAGTCTCGATTTTTCAGCATTTCACATTGAAATACCTCACCCCCAAATTATTCTCAAATTCAGCCTGGCCGAATGCGTTTTCATCCGGCAACTGTTCAACTCAGAACATACAAAGCTAGCATCAATGCATTTGAGCCACTGTGATCAGATTTCACATTTCATATACTATACAATATTATAAAAGAATAAGACATCTTTAATTCAAACAATTATTTTAATGCATTTTATTCACGGCTACCCCAAATACTTAGAAAATCGACCGGGACCAAAGTGCGACACTATCCCCTGCCCCTTAATTTTTGATTACCTGCTCCTACCACTACGTTATCGCACAGTTAACAGAACGATGGGGAACAAACTAGCGCAATTACAGCGGTTTGGCTATGTGATTGTTTTCGTATGTTTTTATTATTTATTCGTAATTGTAACATATAATTATAGATAACAACTTTAGAATATTAATATCCGTATTGTGGGAAATTTGCTGTAGATGAGATAGATGTAACATAATTTGAACAATTCTAAATTTTTTGGAAATCTCTTGGGTGGGGTTTAGGCCTAGTATTCTACCGTATACAGCGTATACAGTCAAACCTGTCTTTAACAACCACCCAAGGGAGTGACAAAAAGTGACTGCTTAACACAGGTAAAAGTTAGAACAAAATGTCAGTTTAGACATATTGAAACTGGCTGTTTGAGACAGGTGGTTTTGCTCTTCGCAGGTAGCTGCTAATGTAGGTTGAACTGTAGAGGTTTATCTGGTCTTTTTGTAATCAAAATCAAAGGATTATTAAAATAAAATACTTAGTACACACATCCCGCTTTATGCTTTGAGATTGAAAAACGTAGAGCTCGGAGTGGGCGGTCGCGGTTCACCGAGGAATAAAAGAAAAAACAAACTTGACTCTCCCTTTTAAAAAAGGTTCCGTCTTTAATAGTGTACTGTTTCAAGTCAAATTAAACAACTATAGCGGTGAAAAAAATGGCATTGTTGAGTAAAGAAGTAACGCCAAACGCGCTACTCCCTTTCTTCCATCCCTCCATTTTTGTGAAGGGGGTCGGTGCCCGGCCACCCAGGCGAAGAGACGTCTGGATCCGCCCCTGAATCTCAGAAAAAGTTTATAGTTGGACTGATATTCCATAAATACACAATCCGCATTAGCTGTGTGGTTTAGATCGTTCCTCAACATAGTATCGTCGACTTCTGGTTCTGCCGGTCGTTGGTTCGAATCCCGATAAGGTCACATTTTGTTGGTCCCAAACGTGTAATTTTCTTCTTTTTTATCGAAATAAGTTAACATGAGAGGATCTTTAACACCCTATAGTAAATTTTACCTATAACCATCGAAAGAGTCATGTTAAACAATCACATCGTCTTTACACATTCAGTAGTAGGATTCGGTTTAATAGAAAATTCAACTGCTTTGAAAATATTTTTTATTTGTGTGTTTGATAAAGGTGGTTGATTCTCATTCTCCGTTATTATCACACATACTATACCGAATTTCGTTTGGGCCATCGTTGTTTCGCGCTGTCGTTGAGAATGCGAACACGCGTAAACAACGATCCGAGATCGCGAAAAAGCGATGCGAGGTCGCGAAAGGACGATGCGAACATGCGATAATGATATCGCGCCCTCGCATCGTACTTTCGCGACCTCGCATCGTTGTTTCGCGTTCTCGCATTGTATCCTCGCGTTTTTGTGGTCTTGCCCTAAGGACATTGAGATCACGAAAACGCGAAAACACGATGCGAGACCGCGACTGTACGATGCGAAAGCGCGAAAACACGATGCGAGAACGCGAAAGCACGATGCAAGAAGCAATATTAATATTTTCGCATCGTACTTTCGCGACCTCGCATCGGTGTTTTGCGTTCTCGCATCTTGTTTTCGCGGTCTAGCCCTCAGGACAGCGAGACCACGAAAACGCGAAAACACGATGCGAGATCGCGAAAATACGATGCGAGGGTACGATATTAATATCGCGCCCTCGCATCGTTGTTTTGCGATTTAGCATCATTGTTTCGCGAACTCGCATCGTGTTTTCGCGTTTTCGTGATCTCGCCTTCTAATCAGAGTACACAAAATAAAAGACATATTCCAGCTTGTTGAACAGTTAGGGATTTAGACCAGGTATGAACATAAGCTGATTGGTCATAATGCTAAAGAAAAAATAAATCATTTTTAATACATCAGTTGTGTTTATCTGCTACTGTTAGAACCATAAAACCGTCATGTACAACATAAAAATTAAGAAAAATACTTTTAAAACAATCCTTTAAAATTTTATAGGTTACAGTGGTGGGCCTGGGGCTGCTAAAATAACTCGGTAACTTAATTATCCTCACCCGACTACTGTCGAAATGCAATACCACATACTATGGGTGGACGGGTGGTCCAGTGGTAACGCGCTTGTCTACCAATCCGGAGGTCGTGAGTTCGAATCGCGAACGCGGGATTGGAAATTTCTGAAATACGTTCAGTGTTTCCCACCCAACTAAGTATCGGTTCACTCCCAGGAAGTAGATTATCAGTGCGTGTATCGGTGCTATACACCGGGCACGTTAAAGAACCAGGGGGTCTCTTCGAAAAGAGCTAGGGTATCGCACCCGGATTCCTTGTATCTGAAAGCTGTCTCTATAGTTATCTGCACCTGTCAGATGTAATTGTGTATATAGATATATATGTGCGTAAATACTCGGCGGTGGTGTTGATATATACTTGGTGGTGATAAAATGATTATGATGGTAGTGGTATAGTGCGATTATATTAACCTGCCCATTTTGCATACATTATTCGGTGGTTGGTTGTGATATTTTTAACTTTATCACCAAAGCGTGAAAGTCGTCATTACCTCAACGGGAAATCCATTATTCATAAAGTATATAGGTGTCTTCTTTCCGCTAGGCAGGTATGAAAGCGGAATGGCTCAGTGGTAAAGTGCAGCATTCAAACGCTAAAGGTATGTGGTTCGAGTCCTGCTAGAGCCATTTTTGTTTTTATACTTTTTTACCAATCGAGAGATGTAGTGATTGACGCTAATATGGACAACTTTGTGATCAATCTTGCCGATGACAGCAGCGATGATGACGACAGTGACAGTGGCACTGACACCGCAAGTGAAACAGAACTGCTGTGATATGTTTAAAATATTTTGTACTGATATAATTTGTGACATGGAAATATCAATATTAGAATAAAAAGTCCATAAAAATAAATCAATAAAGCCCCAAAAAACCATAATATTTAAAAAAAATACACAAATAAACAATAAACATCTACAATATAAAACGCAAATATTATAGGTCCAAGTACGACACGAACCTGCGCCAAGCAGCAAACAAAAAAAATGTTGTTTGCTATTTTCTGCCTTCCTACCAACTGCGCTATAGACGCACGTGGAAGTGAATGCAGTTTTAAAGATATACATACAAATGCAAAAGACCAGTCCAAAATAGCAAGGATATCCCCGTCTCAAAATAGCACGTTCAACCACTGTGTAATGTATGCATAATGGGCAGGTTAATATAATCGCACTATAACATAAAAATAATACGCTGAATACAGCGATCCTCTATATGTAAATCCCTATCCTCTGGTGAAGAGGAGTGCTCCTATGAAATGGAGGAAATTATATGATACATACGATACAAATGGTTTCGGTTGAACCAAAGTAAATCCAATTCCCATAGATCTCAATGTCAAATTCCCAATGTACATTTAACATGACTTCTCAATGTACATTTAACATGATTTCTATCATCTTAATTTCTAGACAACCATAAATTTTGCTGTGAAGATCTACATTTCATCTATTCAAAAACACACAGGATATTGGGGGTTAACTTACTAGTAAGAAAATTAATAAGACACCATTTTAAACGCGGTATGATCGGTGCCAAAAATATACATCCGCTGTTCCAGAACTAGTACGCCTCTACCAAACGAGATATTGGCATGAAATCGCTTTTTATTTATTTTCCTGACATGTTTTTTTATGCAAACAAGCCACAAACAGGCCAATTTCTGACGGTTTAGAGACCCCCCCCCCCCACACCCCAGATAAAGAGAAAAAAATAGCATATAGTAAAACGGACTTTATTCGAATGGACCAAGGCGGGATACAACGTGATTAGGTGTTATTCAACCTATTAGGTTTAATTTTAATTCGCGAGAATCAAATTTCGCGCATAAGGCATACATTTTTTCGCGCGGGCATACATTGTTTCGCGCTGGCATACATCAGCGAGCTGATATTATTTGCATAATATTAGATGATGTCAATGGTTTGATTTCGTTGGGTTTTATGTTGCGAATTATCCTTAGCGCGAAATGTGTGAAAACTAAAATCCCTCGTGATATAAGTGATAAGCATCTATGGGGTAAATCGCCATTAATTTTATTGCGAAATTCCGCCATATAATTTATTGCGATTTTCCGCCATAATAAATATGGCCATTTTTCCCAATGGCGATATTTCCCCATATTTAACATGGCGAAAAAAAATAAACTTTTTCAGAATTGGACGCACTTCAATGTTTTTAACATATATGACCCCCACATTCTGAAAAAGATCAAATTCTAAATATTTCATTTTTTCGACGAAATCGCCTTGGAGAAATAACGCCATTTCAAATTTATGGCTAAACCAAAATGAGTTACTGGTGAATTTAAACATTTTGTAACATATTTTATTGCGAAGATTTATGATTGTTCTTCATATCAGACTTATAGAAAAGTCTTGGCGACAACGAATTAAATGACAGGATGTTTATTCGCAGCAGATGACAAAATATGCATGTTTTTCCGCATCAAATCATTTTGCACAGTCCAATAATTTGTTGATAGCTTTACTGTAGCAACGCCTTTTGAAGTGATATGTCAATCGCAAAGCATCAGGAATTATGATAAATTTCATGTTAAACAAATAGGACTTCATAAGACAAATATGCAGTAAAAGTGCAATTATTTTAACACAAACTAAACATTTTACTACGGAATTTTGTTTTTGTAGTTAACTTTTTTTCCTTACAATTTAATTCAAACACTTACAAAAACAACTGTGCCGACAAACCTTGTGTATATAGATTATGATCTTAGCAGGACAGGCAATAACTGAATTTAAGCCAAACTATCCTATCCCTCTCTCTCATGTTTTTTTTAATTACCTTTACTTTAAATATCAGGCACAGGTTATCCTTCCATTCAGCTGCCTGCTTCTTACTGCTTATAGACTTTGGCATACAGTGTCAATTCAGACGCACTTTGTCCCAAAAGTTCATTGCCTTTTTCTTCTCATGTGTGACGTCGTTATGGTGGTAACCCACCGACAGAGCGAGGGTCCTTGACAATGGCCAATACGACAACACACTGACGTTGTGGTCTTTCAATGCCCCTTTCCTAAACAAGCTTTGTAGGGCCTCGCGCGTGTGGTTATACCCCAACACTTCCACTTTGTCATTTCCAATTTCTTTTAAACTATTAATACCCACTCCCCTGTTGAGTAGCATTCCTGCAAGCACAACAATCTGTGCTTGGCTGTTTGTCTGAAACGACTCCTCCCGGAATGAAACATGTCTGTGGTCCATAAGTCTGGTGGCTCTTTCTTCGCTAAACTTGCATAGATTCATGATGTGGACTGGAAAGGTTCCTGGAAACAAAGCAGCCACTTATGAATCAGTTTGTTAGAAACATTGCTAATGTTATCCATTTAACTTATATTTGTTTTATTATGGCTCATAGATTTGGATAGCAGTAGATGATTCACAACAGCTAACACAAGACTTATGCGTTGAAGCATTCCAATTTATGCTCTTAAGAAGAAATAATGCAAATTTAATGTGTGGCTTAAATATTAAATATATTCATCACAGACTGCACATCACTCCGTGGTGATTGCCATTAATTAATAATACTTTTACATACAATCATGGGTAGATAGGTGCATGGCAATCTTTTCTACTATCTGCTTAAAAATCTAAGTTGAGGATGTATTACTGAATGAAATTTTATGAACATCTTTATCATCAATCACTCAAACCGATAATGAAAAATATTACCAGTTCACATTTTCTTTTCACATTTTCTACCCGAATTGTTATTGTTCAAACATCAAACTTTTGAGACTCAGTGCTCTCTTTTCTTCAGTATTTTCAACAAATCATTATCAGTGTATTGATTAAATTACCAAAGAGATACTCCTTTATAAGCTGGTCATGTATAGAGTTCTGGCTAGCTCCTGAAACACCATCTGAGTCGGAGTCAGCATCTCTGGACGATGAACCGCTTTCTGTACTGATTGATGAATCTGAAAATTATAAGATACTGTCATTCATTTTTGCATCTTAATAACTAAATGTAAAACATGCCATCTACTATCAGCAATAACACAGGCATCAAAGTGTCTGATATGAATCTACACTGGTCAATTTAAATAGGGGAAATAACCTTATGTAATCTAGAAGCTAACTGTGTATATTTTGTTTAGACAGCGTGGATGCGGCAGCTTATCTGCATGTATACTTTTCTCATGATGGATAACAGCTGGAGTAAAAGGTTAAGCTGGCATGACAAAGAGGCATTTTTAAAACATTTCCTACCTAAATTTTTTTAATGACTCCTGTCACATCCCACAACTCTTTCCTTCTTAGTACATGCTGTCTGGAACACTTGCATTCTGATCTAATTTGATCTACATTGTTCTCTTTAGACGTTTACTCTATAGATACACCATTATTGCATGATGAACAGTGTAGATTTAGATCAGACGGCACATTCATGCCGTCTGATCTAAAAAACTCAAATTTTCTTTTGTTGAATGCATCTTAGCAAACAAAAGCTCAGAATCAAATGGGATTTTTAAGTCACACAAATTATGCCACAGTAATAACTTCCAAAACTTGCGACTAGGTATTGGTTGCAATATTTTGTCCTCAACCAAGTAATAAACATATAGAATAATCATCAATGTTTTGTCCCACATGCCTTAAAATTTCTGAACTTTTAAGACATTTGAGATAAGGAGACAGTCATTAAAGGTTAATCATTTATTGTTGAATTATATAATATCATACGGAAGGTTATTAACATAACTTATATTTATCAATGAAATTCATACCGAATCTGATCAGGAGTAGTAAGGTAAGGAGAACATAAGATGAAATCAACAACCAGTGTGCTTACCTCCAATGTCTTCAGAATCTGTTGACTCAGCTGTTGATCTCTGTGCGCCAATGTCTTCAGAATCTGTTGACTCCGTTGTTGATCTCTGTGCTCGCACTGAAATATAATTATTCCATATGCTAATGCAATTGCATATAGTGGCACTTTTCCAGAGAACCAGATATTTATCTCACACAATTTCTTTGAAAGGTTTCATGAAAATAACTTATAAATTCTATACAACAAAGTGGACCAACTAAATAAAATATATAGTAGCTATATTCTAGGTCATTGTCTAGGTAGGATGAATGGTAGGGTAGGAGATAGAAACAAAAGTACTGTTATGCTCTGTCGAAAAAAGACATTTATATGAATCTGAGTATGTCCATTAAAATAATTTTCATAAGGTACTTTAACCCGTTACTCCAGCAATAAACATTTTAATTTCATGTGCGAACAGTGTACTTCGGTAATTCCAGACAAAAACCTGCAAATCTGTGCCATCTGATCAGGATCTGCACACTTTGCTTTAAGATTCATTAGGTAATTCATTATTATACTGCAAAGAAATTTGCTTGAATTTGATTAGATAATGTCCCGTTGATGTATATCCGTATTTACGGATCGGCCGTAGATATTAGGCCTAACGCACGTGCCTTAATTTCCCTCTCTGGCCTCCTACCTTTTGTTGTCGTCCGCCAGTTTGTTTTGAATTTCCGTCAAAATGTATAATTTGAAGCCGATCTTGTAAATTATAAGCGGTATGCTTAGAGATTAGTAAAATTGTTACAGAAAATATTTGTGTCTTGTTTTAACGTAGAAAACAATGAGATTATTCCTATAATTTTGTAAATAACTATCAAATCAATAGTCCATTCAATTTTCAAGAAGTGACGTCATGCAGGTAAATTAATGACGTCAGACATGTAATTATTGATGTTCTCGGCGGGGAATTAAGCCGTTCGGCATTAAATAAGCGAAATAAATGAAAAGTCGATGTTTTCTAACCTTTTTTGTCTGAAAAAAGTCTTTGCAGTATAATAAAACAATTATTTGATTTCTTGAAAGGGTATGTAAGGATGTATTGCCGGTCTGGGTGTCATATTATCCCTCGCCTGCGGCTCGGGTAATATGACACCCAGACCGGCAATATATCCTCACATTCCCTGTCAAGAAACCAAATAACTATATATTATTTTGGACCCAGAAGTGACCAGTTTAGATCCTTACCAGATGGAAAAGATGTAATGGCTGATCTGGATCTTCAATTGTTGCCAATGTGATTATTGTATACAGTGTTTATCAATGGAGTTTTAATGGTTTAAAAAAAATATTATCCGAAATTATTAATGGAATAATGGACAGTATAGATCTGATCCTGATCTGGATGTCACTTAAAAAATTATAAGTAAGAATATTTCAAGCCCACAAAGAACTGCGTTTTTTTTTGTTATTCATTTATAAAAGTTTATTCTCAAATAAGTCCTATAACAAAAGGATGATTTGTGTATTAACCGTATTTTCCCCAGAAGCCTATGAAACCTTTTCTTGAAGTTAGTGATCTTGACACATCTCCACACCCACTGTCGCTTCTTCTGTCATAATCTTCTTTAAATTTATCTTTCTCAAATTATAATTGTTAAATCCTTTTCTAAGAAAATGATCATTATTATATATATTTACTTTGCGGGACGTCGTGTACGACGTCGGCGCGGAATTATGAAAATATAATTGGAATTTGGCGCCACGTCGTATGCCGACGTCCTGCAGACGTCTGACGTCGTTTCCGCCCTGCCGGCATTCAGTTGTTTATGTCTTTGTTTTGTTGTAGCGGCTACCCGTTTGAACAGGTCTTTCTAAGCACATTTTAGGAACTCACTTTTAGACATCATAGTCGGTTATATAATTATTTTCTTTCACATATACACTCGTAATGCACACATAAAATATTAATAATATTCAGCGCGAATCTTTGGTTTTAATTTTTATAGAAATTAAAAAATAATTGTTAAATATTAAAGTTTCCTTTACCATTGTATCTTGTTTAAAAGTTAAGATTGTGAATGTAATGTAGATTTCTATTGATAAATTGTATTTGTAATGTATTATGTTTGTATTTGTTTATATTGCTTTTCTTTAACAATATTTATGTATGTTTCAGAGAATCGCTTTGAAAAATAAAGATATAAAGAGCGCATACTCGTACAGTCTTTTTTGAAATCCTGAACAATTCTCGACTATGTCTGCAGAGAAGAATAACATTGAGAAAAAATGGAATACTCCATCTTGAAACACGCTCGTTCTTCGTGTCTTGGACAGCTGACTAAAACGTACAATGAGTTAGAAAGACAGATGATCTCACGTGACAATGTAAGTAACGTGAAGGATATTTACAAGAAGCTGAATGAACGATTTGAAAGCTTTAAGCAGGCTCACACCGAGTGTATAGATAATTGCCAGAATACAGATAAAATTGAAAATCTACAGACAAGTTATCACGCAAGTGAAAAGAACTTTATGGAATTCCAGGAGCGTTACAACCAGTGGATAACTGATGAAGTACATGTATCTCCTGAAAATTGCGATCGTAGTTCTGTGGGTGGCGACAGCGTACATACTGTGTCATCTACTACTTCGTCTTCAAGGTCAAGGTTGACAAAGGCAAAACTTAAGAAGCTTAAAGCGGCACGCAAGTTAAAGATGATTAACGAAATGCACGAAATCGATCTCAAGAAACGGGACTTAGAACGTAAAGCGCAGTTGTTAGAACAACAGTCAGAAATTGAAGACGCCGAGCTTGAAGAGCAGGTATGGCAAGCTGTCGTGGACGAGGAAACGAGTACATCTTCTGCGGGCATGGCTTCCGGTCGAGTGGGTGACTGCGCGATGGGCCTTAATTCCGGTCGTGTTGGCGATAGCGTGACGGGCCTGACTTCCGGTCGAGTGGGTAACGGCGTGTTTGATCTTACATCCGGTCGTGTTGGCGACGGCGTGACGGATCTCCTGAAAATTGCGATCGTAGTTTTGTGGGTGGCGACAGCGTACATACTGTGTCAACTACTACTTCGTCTTCAAGGTCAAGGTTGACAAAGGCAAAACTTAAGAAGCTTAAAGCGGCACGCAAGTTAAAGATGATTAACGAAATGCACGAAATCGATCTCAAGAAACGGGACTTAGAACGTAAAGCGCAGTTGTTAGAACAACAGTCAGAAATTGAAGACGCCGAGCTTGAAGAGCAGGTATGGCAAGCTGTCGTGGACGAGGAAACGAGTACATCTTTTGCGGGCATGGCTTCCGGTCGAGTGGGAGACTGCGCGATGGGCCTTAATTCCGGTCGTGTTGGCGATAGCGTGACGGGCCTGACTTCCGGTCGAGTGGGTAACGGCGTGTTTGATCTTACATCCGGTCGTGTTGGCGACGGCGTGACGGGTCTTACTTCAGGACGAGTGGGTGACGGCGTGACGGGCCTGACTTCCGGTTGCTTTGGTGACGGTGTGAAGAACCTTGGATCCGGTCGAGTGGTTGACGGCGTGACGGTACCCATTTCCGGTCAAGTATACAGTGAAACAGAAGAACAAAGGAACGGTTACATAGTAAAGAACATTGATTTAGCCTTTCAGACTCTGGGAAATGCATTGCACGAAGGTTTCAATCTTCCTAAACCAGAGCTGTTAACATTTAATGGAAAGCCGGTTGATTACAGTAAGTTCATAAAGAATTTTGAAACAAACATAGAATGTCGTGTGACCGATGATCGTATGAAATTAAGTTATCTGATTCAGTACTGCAAAGGTGAGGCTAAACTTTGCATTGAGGACTGTGTCCTGCTTGAACCAAGCGAAGGTTACAAACGTGCCCGTTCCATTCTTTACTCACGGTATGGCAGACCGCATCTGAATGCTAGATCATATATTGATAAGCTTATTGAAGGTCCTCAGCTTCGAGCATCTGACATTGATGAGTTGTTGCGCCTTTCCCTTGATATGCAAAAATGTGATATAACATTGTCACAGCTGGGTTTTGCATCAGATGTTGATAATTCTGAGAATCTCAGACAAATTGTAAAACGTTTACCAATTCATATGAGAAAAAAATGGGTTGAAATAGCTCACTCTATCAGTGAATCTGGCAGAGAACCACGTTTTAGAGATCCTACCAAGTTTGTTGATGAGAAATAACGCATAGCAAGTTCAGTTTACGGAATAGATCTTGTTAAAGAAAGTAGCCGTAAAACCGAGGTCATGGGTTCGAACCAAAGACGCTCTGAACAAAGTCAGAGCCAGAATATGTCTAAAGGCAGAGTGACCACTCTTACCACTCAGAGTGTTAGTTCAGACAAATCTAGGAAATGTCATTGTTGTTCAGGGTCATGTTACGACTTAGCACAATGTAAGAAGTTTAAGTCTATGAATTTAGATGAAAGATCAAACCTTGTTAGGAAGCTTAAGCTCTGTTACAATTGTTTGAAAGGAAAGCATTTTTCAAGTAATTGTAGAAAACCAAAATCATGTACAGTTTCTGATTGCATGCAAAAACATCATTATTTGTTACATAGCTGGGTTAATAGAGAAGATAATCACACAGCTACGCAACCTTCAATTAACTGTGCATCCACAAATGAGTCATTAGGGAAAACCTGTTTAGGTATCATACCAGTGACTGTTATAGGTGAGTATGGAACAGCATGTCAAACCTACGCCCTGCTCGACGATGGTGCTGACAAAACCTTATGCGATGAACGTCTACTGAAGAAGTTAAAAGTGCCTGGTAGACCCGTTACCTTTAACATCTCGACGATAAGCTCCGAAAAGAGTGCAGTCAGCGGACAGGAAGTTGACTTACATGTGCAATCAGCTTCCGGTGGAGACCAAGTGAAGCTTAGTCGTGTATGGTCAGTGAAGAAGTTACCCATATCAACAAGATCAGGCGCTAGCTCAGTAGACATTCGACGACTGCCATACCTGTCAGACCTGAACTTACCATGTATCGGCGATGGTGACGTCATGTTGCTAATAGGAACCGACTCTCCAGAATCCCACATTCCGATTGAGGTACGCACCGGAAATAGTAACGAGCCATACGCAGTACGGACACGTCTTGGCTGGGCGATAAGGGGACCACTACCGTTAACGTCAGAGTCTGGTTCTACCAGCGACGCCAACGTCCATTTTGGTCACGCCAGTGACGTCATACTACATGAACAACTTCAACGTATGTGGTCATCAGATTTCGATGACAAAATACGGCATGAAAAGGAATCAATGTCGATCGAAGATAAAAGAGCGCTGAATATTTTGAAATCAACGCTTACCCGTGAAGACGGTCACTATCAGATGGGACTTCCGTGGCGTCAGGAAGACGTATGTTTACCAAATAACATGCGCGCCTTGAGCAGCTAAAAAGGAGACTTTCTCGCGACACTGATCTTCATCAAATGTACACCGCGACATCATGTGATTACATTGAAAAGGGCTATGCAAGGGAAGTGACGGCATCTAAAAATGAAGACCGAATTTGGTACTTACCCCACCACCCCGTGACAAATGAAAACAAGCCTGGAAAGGTACGTGTAGATTTTGATTGTGCCGCAAAGTTTAAAGGAGTTTCCTTGAATAGCCAGTTACTTCAAGGCCCAGACTTGACAAACAGTTTAGTAGGACTGCTTGTCCGTTTCAGACAAGAAAAGGTTGCTATCGTCGCGGATATTGAAGCCATGTTTCACCAAGTACGCGTATGTGACAAGGACTGTGATGCTCTCAGATTTTTATGGTGGCCCAGTGGTGACATGACAAAAACCCCGAAGACATACTGTATGACAGTTCATCTATTCGTTGCCACGTCTTCCCCAAGTTGTGCTGCGTATGCACTAACGCGAACGGCAGACGACAACGCAGTTAAATTTGACCCGGAAGTAACATTAACAGTGAAAAGAAACTTCTATGTAGATGACTATCTGAAATCGGTTGAAACAGCGGAGAAAACTATAACGCTTGCAACTGATTTACAAAGACTGATGCGCTTGGGTGGCTTTAGACTTACTAAGTGGCTGAGCAACGACCGCAAGGTGCTAGATGCAATACCGGAAGCAGAACGTGCACCATCAGTCATCAAGCTCGAACCCTGCGAAGCGCTCCCACAAGACCGAGTCTTGGATGTGATGTGGGATGTTAACAGCGACAAGATATTCTTCACAGTTAAGGTGACAGACAAACCCTTGACGAGACGCGGACTTTTGTCGATTGTGAGTTCGATATTCGACCCACTTGGTCTTGTTTCGCCTGTGACGTTGAAAGCAAAGGCAATCATACAGAACCTATGCAGAGAAAAATTAGGCTGGGATGACAAAATTCCACAACGTTATGTTGACGAATGGAAAAGATGGGTGACCAGTCTACATAACCTTGAAAGAGTGACAGTCCCGCGTTGTTTTGCCGACACAACGTTCAGGGAGATAAAAAACACACAGTTACACATGTTCAGCGATGGTTCAGAGCTAGGATACGGCGCATGCGCGTACTTACGAATGGTGGATGCGCATGACAACGTCACTTGCACTCTTGTTCTTGGCAAATCCCGTCTTGCGCCCCTTAAGCAAACGTCAATTCCACGGCTTGAGTTATCAGGTGCCGTTGTAGCGTGTCGTCTTTATGCGATGTTAGAAGAGGAACTAGAAGTTAAAATCGACCAATCAATATTTTGGACAGATTCAACAATACTGCTGGGGTACATCAATAATAAAACACGCCGTTTTAAGACATTTGTTGGAAACAGACTCAGTGTAATACATGAAATTAGTTCCCCAAATCAATGGCGACATGTTGGCTCAAGTTCAAATCCCGCCGACATTGCTTCGAGAGGAATCGATGCCAGTGACGCTCAGGGCCTGAGAATGTGGTTACAGGGTCCAGAATTTCTAATGAGAGATGAAACTGCTTGGCCGGTTGGTCCGCCAGTACCGGAAGTAGCCGGTGATGACAGCGAAGTAAAGAAAGAGGTCGCGATTAATATGATCACGTCGGCTTCAAAACATGATGAATTAATAGCGCGTTACTCAGATTGGACCAGACTACAACGAGCTTTTGCATGGCTGTTAAGGTTTAAAAACTACTGCCGTGTTCGTTACCTGAAACACAAAGTTGACTTAGGAACCGGTAAATTGACAGTCACTGAAATACGGAAGGCAACACGAGCCATACTGGTGTTTGTGCAAGAAAATCACTTTGCCAAAGATTTGAACGCGTTGAAAAGAAATGATCCCGTAAATAGAGACAGTAGACTTGCGTCATTAAACCCGTTGTTTCATGACGGTCTTATCCGACTGTATGGACGGCAGCAGCGTACACATGTCGACGAATATCCAATCATTCTTCCAAGCAACCATCACGTGACAACAATGATAAAAAATCATTATCACAGAATCAATGGCCACACAGGAACGCAGCAGATGCTTGCAGCGACGAGAGAGAAGTACTGGATATTGCATGGGTTAAGCACGGTCAAGAAAACAGTTTGTAGGTGTTTTGCATGCAGACGACGAAATAGTCCGTTGCTAACGCAACAGATGGCTCCACTAGTTAAAGAGCAGACGACACCAGATAGACCGCCATTTAACTATGTTGGAGTAGACTTTTTGGGACCCCTTATGGTAAAAATGGGACGTTCACACGTGAAGAGAAATGGCTGCCTGTTTACTTGTCTAACAACTCGAGCGGTGCACATAGAGATTGTGCATAGCCTGACAACTGATTCGTTTATCGCGGCGTTCCAACGATTTACCAGCAGACGAGGAATTCCCGCGACTGTCTACAGCGACAATGGTACAGACTTAGTCAGCGGCGACAAAGAAATCAGACAAGCGATTCATGACTGGAACCAAACAAAATTAGGTCAGTACATGCTGCAACATGAAATTGAATGGAATTTCAATCCGCCGTATGCCAGTCACAGAGGCGGAGCCTTGGAAAGACTTATCAGATCAACCCGCAGTATTCTAAAAGCAATCGCCGGAGAACAGTTACTTACCGATGAAAAGCTTGCTACGTTGATGGCCGAAGCTGAACGGATCCTGAACGATAGGCCGATTACCAAAGTCAGCAAACGACCCCAAAGACCCGCTGGCACTTACTCCAAGCATGCTTCTACTGATGAAATCAAATAAATCAATACCAAGGGGAATTTTCAAGAAAGAAGACAATTATTACAGACGCTGGTGGAAACAAATACAGTACCTGGCAGATGTATTTTGGAGAAGATGGATTCGCGAGTACCTATCAGAGCTACAGCTGCGCCGGAAGTGGCAAAACCCGCGACCAGATCTCAGCATTGGTGACGTCGTATTAGTAGCCGAGAATAATATACCAAGAGTGCAGTGGCCACTGGGCAGGGTTACTAATGTGATAGTGGGTCGGGATGGGCATATTTTGAGCTGTGTGGTTCGCACTCGTAACTCAGAATCAGTTAAGCCAATTACAAGGTATGCTTACTAGAAAGCCAGTAGTATATTCTATAAATAAACATTTATAAACTGGCGCTATGCTTATTTGTACAAATGCATTAAAATGCATATGCCTGAAATGGGAATAGGCCTGCCCATATATCATTAAATAGTCAGTAAAAGCTATGTCAAGTACCTGAAATCTTTAATTAGTTACTTTAAATTGTATTTAAGGTTTGATTAAAATTTCGTTGGAATTTAATTGAACATCAATTGATTTATTATGACACCTGTCCATATTTACATGTACATGTAATTTAATACTAGTAAAAACTATGTAAAGTATCTGATTGCAGTATTTTACTATTATTGGTAATTGTATTTAAGGGTTAAAAAAATTTAATTGGAAATTAATTGCAATTTAATTGATTTCTGATTGAAAATTAATTGGGTTTATTTGTTACAATATATCATTAAGTTAATGAAATGGAGTCATTTCATAGTCGGGGAGTGTTAAATCCTTTTCTAAGAAAATGATTATTATTATAGATATTTACTTTGCGAGACGTCGTGTACGACGTCGGCGCGGAATTATGAAAATATAATTGGAATTTGGCGCCACGTCGTATGCAGACGTCCTGCAGACGTCTGACGTCGTTTCCGCCCTGCCGGCATTCAGTTGTTTATGTCTTTGTTTTGTTGTAGCGGCTTCCCGTTTGAACAGGTCTTAACAGAGTCCGGTGAATGTTTGCGAATCCGGTGAATTCGCAAACTCAGGTACCCTTTTAAAGGGTCCTACACTAAATGTTTTTTTCTTTAATATATAGTTGGGGGGTCTAATAATAAAACATACTATGTTTTGAACCAATATCCCTAAAAATGAGTGAGCTATCGAGTCTCAAACACCAAAATCGCCATGGTTTTTCAGAATGTGGGGGTCATATATGTTAAAAACATTGAAGTGCGTCCAATTCTGAAAAAGTTTATTTTTTTCGCCATGTTAAATATGGGGAAATATCGCCATTGGGAAAAATGGCCATATTTATTATGGCGGAAAATCGCAATAAATTATATGGCGGAATTTCGCAATAAAATTAATGGCGATTTACCCCATAGATGCTTATCACTTATATCACGAGGGATTTTAGTTTTCACACATTTCGCGCTAAGGAAAATTCGCAACATAAAACCCAACGAAATCAAACCATTGACATCATCTAATATTATGAAAATAATATCAGCTCGCTGATGTATGCCCGCGCGAAACAATGTATGCCCGCGCGAAAAAATGTATGCCTTATGCGCGAAATTTGATTCTCGCGAATTAAAATTAAACCTAATAGGTTGAATAACACCTAATCACGTTGTATCCCGCCTTGGTCCATTCGAATAGTCCGTTTTACTATATGCTATTTTTTTCTCTTTATCTGGGGTGTGGGGGGGTCTCTAAACCGTCAGAAATTGGCCTGTTTCTGGCTTGTTTGCATAAAAAAACATGTCAGGAAAATAAATAAAAAGCGATTTCATGCCAATATCTCGTTTGGTAGAGGCGTACTAGTTCTGGAACAGCGGATGTATATTTTTGGCACCGATCATACCGCGTTTAAAATGGTGTCTCATTAATTTTCTTACTAGTAAGTTAACCCCCAATATCCTGTGTGTTTTTGAATAGATGAAATGTAGATCTTCACAGCAAAATTTATGGTTGTCTAGAAATTAAGATGATAGAAATCATGTTAAATGTACATTGAGAAGTCATGTTAAATGTACATTGGGAATTTGACATTGAGATCTATGGGAATTGGATTTACTTTGGTTCAACCGAAACCATTTGTATCGTATGTATCATATAATTTCCTCCATTTCATAGGAGCACTCCTCTTCACCAGAGGATAGGGTTTTACATATAGAGGATCGCTGTATTCAGCGTATTATTTTTATGTTATAGTGCGATTATATTAACCTGCCCATTATGCATACATTACACAGTGGTTGAACGTGCTATTTTGAGACGGGGATATCCTTGCTATTTTGGACTGGTCTTTTGCATTTGTATGTATATCTTTAAAACTGCATTCACTTCCACGTGCGTCTATAGCGCAGTTGGTAGGAAGGCAGAAAATAGCAAACAACATTTTTTTTGTTTGCTGCTTGGCGCAGGTTCGAGTCGTACTTGGACCTATAATATTTGCGTTTTATATTGTAGATGTTTATTGTTTATTTGTGTATTTTTTTTAAATATTATGGTTTTTTGGGGCTTTATTGATTTATTTTTATGGACTTTTTATTCTAATATTGATATTTCCATGTCACAAATTATATCAGTACAAAATATTTTAAACATATCACAGCAGTTCTGTTTCACTTGCGGTGACAGTGCCACTGTCACTGTCGTCATCATCGCTGCTGTCATCGGCAAGATTGATCACAAAGTTGTCCATATTAGCGTCAATCACTACATCTCTCGATTGGTAAAAAAGTATAAAAACAAAAATGGCTCTAGCAGGACTCGAACCACATACCTTTAGCGTTTGAATGCTGCACTTTACCACTGAGCCATTCCGCTTTCATACCTGCCTAGCGGAAAGAAGACACCTATATACTTTATGAATAATGGATTTCCCGTTGAGGTAATGACGACTTTCACGCTTTGGTGATAAAGTTAAAAATATCACAACCAACCACCGAATAATGTATGCAAAATGGGCAGGTTAATATAATCGCACTATACCACTACCATCATAATCATTATATCACCACCAAGTATATATCAACACCACCGCCGAGTATTTACGCACATATATATCTATATACACAATTACATCTGACAGGTGCAGATAACTATAGAGACAGCTTTCAGATACAAGGAATCCGGGTGCGATACCCTAGCTCTTTTCGAAGAGACCCCCTGGTTCTTTAACGTGCCCGGTGTATAGCACCAATACACGCACTGATAATCTACTTCCTGGGAGTGAACCGATACTTAGTTGGGTGGGAAACACTGAACGTATTTCAGAAATTTCCAATCCCGCGTTCGCGATTCGAACTCACGACCTCCGGATTGGTAGACAAGCGCGTTACCACTGGACCACCCGTCCACCCATAGTATGTGGTATTGCAATTCGACAGTAGTCGGGTGAGGATAATTAAGTTACCGAGTTATTTTAGCAGCCCCAGGCCCACCACTGTAACCTATAAAATTTTAAAGGATTGTTTTAAAAGTATTTTTCTTAATTTTTATGTTGTACATGACGGTTTTATGGTTCTAACAGTAGCAGATAAACACAACTGATGTATTAAAAATGATTTATTTTTTCTTTAGCATTATGACCAATCAGCTTATGTTCATACCTGGTCTAAATCCCTAACTGTTCAACAAGCTGGAATATGTCTTTTATTTTGTGTACTCTAATTAGAAGGCGAGATCACGAAAACGCGAAAACACGATGCGAGTTCGCGAAACAATGATGCTAAATCGCAAAACAACGATGCGAGGGCGCGATATTAATATCGTACCCTCGCATCGTATTTTCGCGATCTCGCATCGTGTTTTCGCGTTTTCGTGGTCTCGCTGTCCTGAGGGCTAGACCGCGAAAACAAGATGCGAGAACGCAAAACACCGATGCGAGGTCGCGAAAGTACGATGCGAAAATATTAATATTGCTTCTTGCATCGTGCTTTCGCGTTCTCGCATCGTGTTTTCGCGCTTTCGCATCGTACAGTCGCGGTCTCGCATCGTGTTTTCGCGTTTTCGTGATCTCAATGTCCTTAGGGCAAGACCACAAAAACGCGAGGATACAATGCGAGAACGCGAAACAACGATGCGAGGTCGCGAAAGTACGATGCGAGGGCGCGATATCATTATCGCATGTTCGCATCGTCCTTTCGCGACCTCGCATCGCTTTTTCGCGATCTCGGATCGTTGTTTACGCGTGTTCGCATTCTCAACGACAGCGCGAAACAACGATGGCCCAAACGAAATTCGGTATAGTATGTGTGATAATAACGGAGAATGAGAATCAACCACCTTTATCAAACACACAAATAAAAAATATTTTCAAAGCAGTTGAATTTTCTATTAAACCGAATCCTACTACTGAATGTGTAAAGACGATGTGATTGTTTAACATGACTCTTTCGATGGTTATAGGTAAAATTTACTATAGGGTGTTAAAGATCCTCTCATGTTAACTTATTTCGATAAAAAAGAAGAAAATTACACGTTTGGGACCAACAAAATGTGACCTTATCGGGATTCGAACCAACGACCGGCAGAACCAGAAGTCGACGATACTATGTTGAGGAACGATCTAAACCACACAGCTAATGCGGATTGTGTATTTATGGAATATCAGTCCAACTATAAACTTTTTCTGAGATTCAGGGGCGGATCCAGACGTCTCTTCGCCTGGGTGGCCGGGCACCGACCCCCTTCACAAAAATGGAGGGATGGAAGAAAGGGAGTAGCGCGTTTGGCGTTACTTCTTTACTCAACAATGCCATTTTTTTTCACCGCTATAGTTGTTTAATTTGACTTGAAACAGTACACTATTAAAGACGGAACCTTTTTTAAAAGGGAGAGTCAAGTTTGTTTTTTCTTTTATTCCTCGGTGAACCGCGACCGCCCACTCCGAGCTCTACGTTTTTCAATCTCAAAGCATAAAGCGGGATGTGTGTACTAAGTATTTTATTTTAATAATCCTTTGATTTTGATTACAAAAAGACCAGATAAACCTCTACAGTTCAACCTACATTAGCAGCTACCTGCGAAGAGCAAAACCACCTGTCTCAAACAGCCAGTTTCAATATGTCTAAACTGACATTTTGTTCTAACTTTTACCTGTGTTAAGCAGTCACTTTTTGTCACTCCCTTGGGTGGTTGTTAAAGACAGGTTTGACTGTATACGCTGTATACGGTAGAATACTAGGCCTAAACCCCACCCAAGAGATTTCCAAAAAATTTAGAATTGTTCAAATTATGTTACATCTATCTCATCTACAGCAAATTTCCCACAATACGGATATTAATATTCTAAAGTTGTTATCTATAATTATATGTTACAATTACGAATAAATAATAAAAACATACGAAAACAATCACATAGCCAAACCGCTGTAATTGCGCTAGTTTGTTCCCCATCGTTCTGTTAACTGTGCGATAACGTAGTGGTAGGAGCAGGTAATCAAAAATTAAGGGGCAGGGGATAGTTTCGCACTTTGGTCCCGGTCGATTTTCTAAGTATTTGGGGTAGCCGTGAATAAAATGCATTAAAATAATTGTTTGAATTAAAGATGTCTTATTCTTTTATAATATTGTATAGTATATGAAATGTGAAATCTGATCACAGTGGCTCAAATGCATTGATGCTAGCTTTGTATGTTCTGAGTTGAACAGTTGCCGGATGAAAACGCATTCGGCCAGGCTGAATTTGAGAATAATTTGGGGGTGAGGTATTTCAATGTGAAATGCTGAAAAATCGAGACTGGTGGGAGACACTTTCCAGCTGCTTGGGAGATTAGGGACACATAAAATATTAGCATGAAAGGGGTTTTATTTGAAAAGTCATTGCAGGAAATATTTTGCAGGTTCTCAAATATGTAGAATTTCGGCCAAATTTGCATTGGAAAATCAGGACTTGGGGTGACTTTAAATGCCTGTGTAGATCAAATGACTGGTTCTGTGGAACAGTTAGTTGTGGTTTGTAAAAAGCTAGACCCCTGCAACACAGAAAGTACAACAACACAATTTTAGCTGTGCAAAGTTTTTATTTTCGGTCAATGTAAGCTTGCACGGGGTCCCAGACTCTGGCGGAAGCCTCGGAAACTGTCCCCTGCGCCCTTATATGTGTGCTCAAACCAAGTGAAACATTAGATGGGTCTCAGATTTTATCGTATGTACCACTACACTGGTTTTATCACTTGTACCCGTCCATTGCTGGATGCGAAAGGGACAAGTTAGTTTTTGAAAATAAATGATGATGATGATAAATAGTTAAGATAGTGTCATTTTGTACAAACATAACATTTTGCGGAGAATATAAGGATATTATAAAGAAACTCGCCGTACAAATAAATTCTTAAGGTGTAATCGGTGCTACTTAGAATATCAGTATTACTGCCCTTGTTTTGTCTACATTTAACTCTAAACCATCATAAAATTTTAGTAGCTTAATAGTGTATAAGAGAGATTTATCTGATACATCTAGCATCTATGTTGTATCATCTGCATATTGGGAAATAAGAAATTCAGACTCATTAACACTAATTCCTGTATTATAAGTCTCGTGTTTTATCAATATTGATAAAATTTCGGCACAAAGAAATAAAAGGTAAGGGGATAGGGGGTCTCCATGGCGGCAGCCTAGGTGAACAAAAATCATTCTGATATGTGACCATTTATAATAACTCTTGACTGAATATTTTTAGAAAAAATCATTTATTCATTTTTGAAAGTCACTTCCAAAATTAAATCAAACCTTATTCATGAAACTCCATGATAATGAATCAAAAGTAGTAGCAAAATCAAGTAAGAGTAGCATAGTTACCTGGTTTATTCAAATTTTCTGTAAGTTTGCTATTTTTTTTTATTTCTTTATTACTTATTACAGTACCAAAAGCATACACCAATCAAACATAACGTATGTGACAAACAAACAATCAAACAAAAAAAACTTTACACTCGCCCAAAGTTCTAATTTGTCATCGGTAACATACAATTTTTGCAATTTTCGTTGCTTCGCTATGCTAAGAAAGCGTTAAAAAGGAATAATTTTGTCAATTATTCAAAGCCCTCTTAATACGTATTGATTGTTTTTACAAATGAATTCAGTATCACTTATCTTAAGCGAAGGCTCAAAATCTGATCATTCGCCTTTTTGAACTGATTATTAGAAGAAAATTTCTGTTGATTGATAAGGTTTTAATTTTTTCTCTCTAATGATGATTTATGTTCAAACAAAACAATATGATTTAAGTGTTGACCATTACTTGCACGAAATCTAGGATAACTCACATAAGATTTTCCCAATTTGTGATATTAACATTATAAAATGCAAGTCAAAGACGAAAAGGTAAATCAATATCTATCTAATTAACAACTGTTAACAAAATGTGACCAACAAGAACTTATGTCATTGTAGTGTTCTTAACATAAATGTGTGACTTATACAACCATGAAGATTTTTCATCTAGTATCATAAAAGAGAAAAATGGAAACTAAGAATAACCTCTGAATGATTTCAACAACACAATTCTTACGATGAAATATAAAAAGTTTACAGTTTTGATGTTCTCAGACAAAATTCACAAACACCAAGGATAGAAATGCTTTATCAGTGAATTATGATAATAGTAGTCTTGGTTTCCAGCGTGTATGAAGAGCACATTCAGATAATAGAAACGTCTAACAATGATTTAAACAATACCACAGAGATGGCATATATAGGTACAAGAGAAAAAGAAAAAAAAACAAGAAGAAAAAGCATATACAATAATAAAAAAAACAAATACATGATTTCAAACTCACAGACGAGCATTATTACTAGGGATGGGAACGAGTAGCAAAACCAGTACTCGGGTACTAGGATCTTGTCCAGATCGAGTACTCGAGTTCTCGAAACCTTTGTTTAATGTAAAGAAAAAAATCCGCTTTAGAATCTTACGATCGGTAAGCTAGGGTATGAACATGCCAGACTGCCTTTCATAATTTATTAATCGAGAAGATTAACAACACATTTACCGGAAACAAACATTTTTTCATGACATTTAATCAATCCATATCGAGCATCTACTTTTGAAAACATTCAACTAAACGAGCTTTCATAAATTACATGTAACTCGTGAAAAAATCTTAGAAATATATCCAACGGACATAGCAGCAGGCGGCATTTTTGATGCAATGAAGTATGCGATATATGTTGATGGATGTTTAAGTAAACTTTGTTTAGAATGGGATATTTGTGAGAAACGCAGTTTATTCAGTAGAAAGGATGAATAACAGCAAATTTCTCCAATCAGATTTGATTTCAGTTTTGAAACTTCCAATCAACAAACGCATTTGGATGTAACTACTCAATTAACTAAATCAAACAAAACTCCGACTAGAGATGAGTCACAAAACATTAGGTGCTTATTTTGATGAGTGCAAATTGTCTGTGTCTGGTAATTTAGATAATAATGATTTACCATGTCTGCATGATAAAAAGTGAGGGATGAGCAAAGTCACTCAGATGATTAAATATGAAAAAGAATGTTTAAATATATTTTGTTCATTTCTTGCATTTTCTTCTCTTCCAAGAGCGGATTCTGACACTTGCTGTGTGATGGTACTATTAAGTTTTGATGACTTCATCAGTAAAGATAAAAGTTCATTGACCTGGAGCTTATCCCTTCCTGTCTTTTTGTTCAGCCTGCGATGCCAACCTATAAGTATTGAAAAACATAGAATTATTGCTGGGAGAACGGCTTGTTCACCACCCTGAACGTGCCATCCAGAATCCATCTACAGGCCTGTTTGAGAAGCATAAACTCATTTGTGGAAAACAGGAGATACCGTTCCTCTCTAACACGGACGTTTCCTACCAAGAAATCCTTTATTAAGTCCTTTAATTTTAGTATAGTAAATTTTCCGTTTTTAGACAGCGATGTTCCCCGTGCAACATCTTATTGGGTTTATATCTCACAGCTTGTTCGCATTTCAAGAGCTTGCAACAATGTTAATGATTTCAATGAACGTAATCTTTGCATTACAGAAAAAAAACTTTTAAAACAAGGTTATCGGAATCACACATTAAGGAAAACCTTTTGCAAGTTTTATCGCCGATACCCAGCTTTAATTCATAAATGCAAGTGCAGTTTAAAATATCTTTTGCAACAAGGTATTTCACAGACAGTTTTTATGGAGATTTAATTTATAAACTCAAGAAAATAAAAGGGAATGTTAATTTCTTCCGGTTATTCGTATAAACCATCTGTAAATTTAAAAAGAAATGTTACCAACATGATATTTTACAGCGCTCTGCAGGTCTGGTGATTAGCCCTTCTACAGTTGATCAGTATGCTTACCTCTTTGGTTGCACGACGGTAGCAGGGGTTTAAGAGTTTATGAAGGTTTATGAGGAAATCTTTTCTTTAAAGAACCTAGAAGCTCGATTTGTTTCTTTTATCCCTGTCATCGCATTCTTGCTGATTTTACTCTAGGAGCTCTGGTCTCGGTACGATCATTGAGTACCCGCCCTTTGGCTTTGCAATGCTATTAGCTTCTAATGTTTTATATGTTTGTGTGCTTTTGCATGCAACATTGTTGAGCCGATAAGTGAGTTGGAGTTTTTTTTTAATCAAGACAACTTGTACTTGTTTTGTGTTATGAGAACCTGTTGGGGCAAGTATGAGGTTGGTGCACCCTAGAACC
Source organism: Corbicula japonica (assembly GCA_038501625.1). NCBI lineage: Eukaryota > Metazoa > Mollusca > Bivalvia > Venerida > Cyrenidae > Corbicula > Corbicula japonica. The sequence goes on along the minus strand of JAZAYU010000525.1, from coordinate 64,219 downwards.
TGGTTTAAACCCCCAGTGGCAATTTGATTTGCCACTGACCGTTCCAAGGCGGTAACCCCTCGGGTTCTCATTTTTGTTTATTGTTAGTGGTGTCTTTTTTTAAACTGATCATTTTATTAACCATGCTCTCTCCCTCTCTCTTCTTCTTGACTGTGCGGGGAGGCTGTTTTTTTCTGAATGTGGCGATCCCTGTTATGCATATTTCACCTTTTTATGTTCTGTGTGTTCACATGAGAATTATTAATAAATAAATTAAAAAATTTGTTTAACAATTATGATTTCATTCAATGTTGTTCATCAAAATAAATGCAAAATATCACACGTAGCGAAATACTATTTAATGGCTGAAGGGACTCTAGCCTCTAATTCTCTTTTTGTTGCAACTTTTGTCTTGCTCTGTTGATTGTTCTGGCCAGCGTTTCGAGGCGTGGTCGGTTACAGTCATCATTCTTAAACACCTTTTCCAGTTTGTTCTTCGCTAGCAAACTAGCCGACACATGAACATCTCCTGCAGCTTCCCGTTTAAGCTAAAACAAGACGACATAGCAAATATAAGGTATTTTGAAATAATATTTTCTCGTTTAGGGAAACCGTATTCTTTTATCTGGGGATCATAAGTCGCTGAAAATGGATAATTGATGGTTCCGTGTTCACCGTCATATGCATACCATCGTTTGGGATGGATCTAAATTGTACTGTTTGTAATATATATATATACGTGTAAATATTTGAGTTGCGCTCAACCCGATGCTAGGCGGCGAGGCCGGTTAAATGCATTTTCATTACTGCTCATGAACAGCTCAATCAAACCGAGCCTACAATATTTTCATATTTGTCGTGTTCGGTGGCTTTCAAAGTTCCCTTTTTCATCTATTTCAATAATTTTGTAATTATATTTTTGTTTACCTTATTACATCATGGTGTATATTTATTATTTCTACTACTGCTACTCACGTCTCTTTTTATGCGCACTTTCTTATCAATATTAGGATCGGCTGGATGAATATGTTGGGTAACACCGCGGGAGAAGACATCGTCTGTCTGCGATACGCTTGCGTAGCACGTCAGCCCTTTACGCCGATTACTGCAACGCCACTGGGTCTTTCCATTCTTCTGTGTCTGAAAATGAATGAAAAACGATGGTTCTGCTGTGGTTAGTGAGTTTTTAGAAATAAGCAAATATTTTATGTCTATTTATTTTATATGAGCTTTTCTTACCTTAACAGAGTATAAAAATCCATCAGAGGACACTAGCATTGGTCTATTACGAATGCTGCCCTCGTCTATAACTTGGTAAGTGACTTTCGGTCGTTTAGGAGGGTTGCACTCTTCTTTAACTATGTTTGTGACCTTCGGTCCTTTACGAGGGATGACCTCTTCCTTAACTTTGTTTGCGACTTTCAGTTGTTTACGAAGACTGCACTCTTCTTTTACTCTGTTTGTGACTTTTAGTCGTTTACGAGGGCTGCACTCTTCTTTATCGTGGTTATTGACTTCAGGTCGCTTACAAGTGCTGCCCTCTTCCTTAACATTGTTTCTGTCGTTTACGTTTTCTTCTCTTTTTTATTACTTTGTTAATAACTTCTCTTACACCTTCTATGGCCGTGTCGTTGAGTGCAGGATTTCCAATGGATCTGAAATAACCATAGATAAATGATTCCTATATTAAGAGATATTAACAGTTCAAATTTGCAATTTTAGTGTATTTTTTTTAAATAG
>JAZAYU010000525.1:0-57500 GCA_038501625.1 Corbicula japonica | reverse complement strand
TAGATTTATAGTTCTTAACAGGGCCCAAGATCATAAAACTAGAACAATCCCAAAAGCCTTATTTTTCTTGGCTGCTGATGGACTGGTAATATCCTGGTCTAATTCAGATTTGTCTGGATTTCTGTATCTTTTGCTAGCAGATGGTTTACCAGAAAGTGACAACTGCTCTTCACATGTCTTTGGTACTATGTTTGAACAAAGTACTGAAGGTGTTTCAACTTCTGTTTCTTGCAGCTCATCACCTACTGCCTTAGATGCTTGTTTTTCAACATTTACAGATAATCCTGTTTTACTACCATCATGGGAATTCTTCACATGCATCTACTTTTTTCACACTTATGTGACTTCTATATGCCTATGACATCAATCTGGTAAGAACTTTACAAACTTAATGAAAGCCTCTTCAACCTCGGTGGGTTTAGTATTTAGTAGTTTAACATTAATAATATCGTCAGTTTCTAGCCCTTCTTGCTTTATTTGTTTGGGAACGAGATGACTGTACACATGTGTCTTCAATTCTAAAAATGAATCAAATGCACTGTAACAGAGGTTACATATTAAAATATTTTTTGCTAACTCCTTGATAGCAATAAGTTTGTTAAAGTCTTGTTTGTGTTTCAAATGTCTGACTGACTCGGCCTTTGACAAATCATAGATTGAATGAGATTAAACATGCTTATTATAAAGGTAAGCTGGATACGGTTTATTGCAGATCATGCATATGTATTTCAGCTCTGTCTGCATGGTCATTTCTTTGTTCTCTTCTTCTGATGTTTTGTGCTGCTTCAAGTGCTCACTTATGTCTGTAACATTCATTTTCTGCTCACAATAACCACACTTTACGATAAGTTTTTCTTTTTGTGTTATTATTTGCTTACACAACAAACCTTCGCTTTCTAGATGTTTTTTAAGAATAGGTGTATCACATCCAGTGGATTTTACTTCTGAACTGTTTTTAATATTTAAGTTTTGATCCTCAGTTACATTCATTTCTTCTACCATTTTATTCTGCCTAATTAACTGTTTTTCAACATCTTCACATTTTCCTGTATTCATTTCAGACATCTTACCATCACTCAATTCTTTGTCAGGATTAATCTTTGCCACTCTACATACTTTTAATAAAGTTCAGCAAGCAACTGCCTATAGATTTCTGAATGTCTGTTTTAGCTTTAACATGTGCAGACTGAATCATCTTTTTTGCTACATTTCTTTGAGTGTCAGTCCTGGTTTGAGACCCTCTGGAAGATTTCGGAGGTTACTGAGCCAGCAGCCTGGTTTACCGCTGACTCACCTTTCAAGTTTGTTTGATCGGATGTCTTACAATTATTTTCTTTGTTTTCTTCATGGGTACTTGTGTCCTCAATCTTTGATGTTTCATCTACTTTTCACAAAACTTGCAGCTCCGGTTTCGTCTACCTTTTCTTTTCTGACCATGCCTACATTCTCAGGCCTCCCATTCTCTACTGCATCATCAGCCTCATGTTTCTGCTCACATGCTGAGCAAGCTGTTTTATCGAGATAAATTTTCTCACAGTGTTTACACTTGTAACCCTTTAGAGTATCCACAAGGGATTTTTCATGTTCTGCAAATTCTTCTATATTAGGAAAAATCTCCCCGCATTTATTGCATGTCTTTGCATACTGCATTTTTGGAAAGTGGCCTTCCAGGTGACGCAGATATCCTTCATTATCATGCATCACCATAGAGCAAACATAACATCGGAACTCAGTCCTGTGTTTGGACACATGCTCCGGGAGCGCTGATGGATCTTCAAATCCTTCAGAACATATACCACACTTGTATGCTTTAATTACTATGTCTGAAGCACTTTTGCCTTTTGGAACTGGCAAATCACTGTTTTCCCTGGAGTCTCCTGAAAATTTGCTGGCATTTCCAGTTGACAAAGTGCCCTGCTGACTGTGTACATAACTTGTCTTCACTTTAGCCTCTGCTTGTTTTCTCTGCTTTTCTTCTTCTTCTTCTTTCCTTTTCATAAGAAGAGATAACTGTCTCTTTGTTCTATGAACACCTGCAAGACCATAATTGGTGAACTTCACAGTGTAATCCATGTCCATTGCTTGAGAACGGCGACATTTCAGGACAGTTTTGGCTGACCCATTCTTCTGCATAGATTTCTGTTTGCCCTGGGAACTGTTAATTGATAGATCCATGGCAACTATCTCTGGGTGTGGTATAGAACCCTGGGTGCCAGCTGGATGTCTTGCTAGAGCTCCGGCCACAGACAGGTCCAGGGCTTGATCCTCTAAGTAGACCTCCTGGCTGGTCATAGTGTTGTTGGACCACTTGTCCATCCTCTATTACCTCCTCAGACTCGTTTGCCTGTAGCCAAAACGTAAAAGGTTTAATAATTATGCTTTGTTGTTCATTTACACTGTAATATTTCTGAATTTGACGAGGTTGATCCAATACCAGTAAATATAATTTCAGAGAAACATAAGAATCAATTATAGTGGAATAGTGAAAAAACAAACTGTGTTTATTGTTGGTGCCCATGACAACAGAAATATAAAAGATCTAAGTAGGTTTCATCTTTTTCTCTCTTAGGTTATAATTTAAAAGATCTTCCATTCTTAATTTTAATTTAGAAACTTTATTTAAACAAGTAGAAAATTGCAAAGCGTATTAAAAAACCCATGAAATAGAATTAAGTCATTTAGCCAACATCAGTTTTTCAAATGCATTTTTATACACAATCCAACAACCCTTTTTTATTGTTGGATGCAGAATGCATCCAGAGTCCAGAGTGGCATCATCTGCTTTCTTTGTTACCATGTTAACTCCAAATCTATAGAAGCAGTTCTATTTGAAAGCCTCAATTCAATCCTAAATTTTAATTGATATTTAGTTTCTATGTGGCAAAACTGTGAAGCTTCTTCTCTGGAAATAGATCCCAAACAACAATCCCCATGTCACATAACCATGTTTCTGCATAGACACAAAACACTTTGTGAAGTTAATTACCGGAAAGCTTTCCTGGGTAAAACCGAGAAAAAATTTCTCATGATCTGCAATTTCTTGCTTCAAAGACTTGCTATACTCAGTGTGTTTGCGGGCTCCGTACTCCTCCCCAGAGAGCAGCTTGTCATGGTGAATGGTAAGGAAGTGTTGGAACAGATCCACCTTGGCTGGGAACACCTTCTCACACCAGTTACATAGAAACACATCTGAAAAAACAGAGAAAACTATTTTAAACTCACCAAGTGGAAATATGTCTTCAGAATCTGGACGTCATTCCTTGTAATTACATCATAAGATGAGCAGACAGCATTACTTAGCAGTAAATATTAATTAATTACTGTAAAAATTTGTAAAAAATAATGGAAAAATGGAGATAATTGTTAGTTCCTTCCATAATTATCAACAAGTGAACATTTAAAAAAAATGGAGGAGAATTGTTAGTTATTTCCTGAACTTTTCCAGTATTTCTGTAAAAAAGACAAATATTCTTTTTATATTTTATGGACACATTTTTTGCAAAAAAAACCCTTTATGTTAAATCGGCTCTTACTTAGTACTCCCGAGATATCTTTCTTTCTACGTTTGCGGTCACTCTGCCGGATGTCAAGTTTCATCTTGGATACCTCTCCCAGACGACTCAGTTGTTCGATAGATATCTTTTCAAGCGCCAGAGCATCCCCCCCAGCTGAAGACATGATCAACATTAACAATAAAACAAGAACAGTAAACCAACTAAATATGCACAACCAATTAAATTTCACTATATTCACATATGGCACTGAAGTACAAAATTAATTTGCATGAGTATGACTACAGGTCAAAAAATAAGTTTTTAGCAATTCAAAAATCTGAAAATCTTAAGTATACCTGAATATGTCCAACCTAGCCAAAGCATGAAATTTGTAAGCATGAATATTTATTGTTTTACAGTATTCTGTTTTTCAAATTGACGAAATGTCTGTTAATTACTGGTGTATATTTAAGCTTTATAGGTTAACAACCATATCATAATACCAAGGTTATTACACTGAGAATGGAAACCAGTCTCGAATCTCAAGCAGCTGATTAGCTGAAATGGCAGTCACCATATCAGCCAATAGGATGCTTGAAATTTGCGACTGGTTTCTAATCTCAGTTTTATAACCTTAAGCCCTAGTCTTTCAGTTGAAATATTACATAATAACTTCCTCTATAAATAATAAAGACTCAGATTGGGGATGGAACTGCTAAAGTGATAGCACCCAGACCCATAAATCTGAGCACTTAACCAACTACATAAACAATGCTGACAGATGGAACCATCTTTATGTGACACTGGCAACAGATATAACTGCTAAGTTATTTGCATTTGGAGATATTTAAGGGCCACTGCACTACACAAACAATGCTATAATTGTAAATTATAAATGATAGAGAGTACGGGCAAAACCTAAACATCACTGATATTTCTATCAACAACATACATTGTATTCTTATTGTTTGTGCAAGAATTGGATTTCTCAAAGATTCATTTCTTCTTTGTTTGCATTCTTCTGTCAGCATCCTATGAGATGTTGCTTACGTAACTTCTAAGAATTATAACCTGTGAAACCATGACAACAGCCAGCCTATCCTTTAGACCCAGGATCAGATGCAAGACTTCCAGAGTAGGGGTTTTGTTTGGGAGAGTCTTAGGGTAGCTACTTGATAATTTCTTTTCTGGTCAAAATCCCCATGAAAATAGTATTAATGCACACAAAAAATGGGTTCAACAGCACTACAAAACCCCACAGGATCCTGTGAAACTGTATACACTGTTCTTGCTAGTACCTGTTTCATATTCATGTGATTTATCTTTATACTACTACTGTTAGTAGTTCCCTCTGACCCAGGAGATGACCATATGACTCTTAGTATATGTATTTCCTAAATGCCTCATTTTGACCTCTATTATTTTAGTTTAAGGGTCATTTTTCCCTTAAATTATAGGCATTCTTGCTATTAACTGGCAGAATCCCTTAAAAATATCAAAATTACTCTTAACATTCAGCAGCTGGAACCCCTACTACTATCAGCAGCTGGAACCCCTACTACTATCAGCAGCTGGAACCCATACTACTATTGGGGTCTGGGTATCAAATATTTCTCACCTTCAAGTGAGGCCGTGGCAGCAGCCAATATTTCCTGTAGATTATCCACACTGTTTACCAAAGGCAGTGTTTTCTCCTTGGAGTCAGCTTCCAGCAGTAGATCTACACCTGAGCCCCCGGGAACCTGCTGGTGAAGGTTAGAAAGGCTGGGTATCGGCTTTGCTGCTTCAGAGTCAGAAGACGCTCCTTGATCTGTCATAAGAAAAATTTTCATAATGATGCCAAGTATGAAATTCCTTTTTTGTATATGAATGATTCTTATTAAGGACAGTAACCTCTAAGTTAAAGAAAACACTTGATTTATAACTTGAATCAAAATCTGCAGATCTGAATGAAATGTCAAAAGAAGTCATTTGGTATGAAGAAACCCACATTAATTAAAGCCCTGTCAACTAGCTATTCATTATAATGAAACTGAAATGTTTATGGGAAGATGAATGTCATTTAATTATTTTTTGTTCTTTTTTTGCCGAATTTCTGGCCATTTATTTCTTTGTTTCATATTTGAACTTAGTTCAAATGCAATATTTCTGTAAATACGTAAATTAAGGGATTGGTGGTGCACAGAACACTTGCCACCTGCTTACACACTGCTGATATCTGCTGCTATTTTTTGTTTACATATTTCAAAGACAGAGAGTAAATAATTCCAAGTTCTGAATTCTCTTCAAACTATTAGCAATTTGACATTTTAACAAGACCACTTGAAAATGAAGCTTACTGGTATAAAGGACAAGATGGTAAATACTAAAATATAATATAATATTAAATTGTAATATTTAGCAACCTAATTTTGAAGTATTTGAAAGGGCAATAACTCCAACTGATCAAATTTTTATCGATGATTTTGAAATAATTTAACTTGAACTGCAATAGTCTATACAGGTAAACTTCTATTCCAATCGGTTGAATTGTGTTGAACTAGGTCAACTTGTATTGCAATTGGTCAAATTGTACTGCAATAGGCCAACATGTATTGCAATAGGTCTAATAGTACTGAAATAGGTCAATCCATACTGCAATATATTATATTTATAGACTGTGGTTGTGTTGTGTAAAACTACTTACCACTACTGGAGGCAGAAATTCACTCTGAAAGTCAAAAGAATGGTTGTATAATTAGTAAATCTCAAAACGTGAATAATAACAATAGAAAGTTATACAAAACATCCTTTAATAATGAAGTTGCAATCAAAACTTGGTGTATTCGGCTAAACAAGTTGAAAGAATTATGATATTTTATAAACATCTGCCATGATGCATTAATGTACAGGATAACTTGCCTCTGTATTTTGCAAACATCTGTTGACTATAATAAGAAATGGTTGACCTTCATAAGACTATACAGGCTAATTTGGATCTGCACTGATAACATAAGCTGTGTATGCCATTTGGGGAGTTGAAACTTAACATTTATTGGCTCTGTTAAGTGCTAAGCTTAGCATTGTCACACTTGTTACCAGTCTGATCAGGATCTAACCTGTTTGCTATTCAATCAAATAAAATTATGCAAAAGCCCAAGTGCACAATGAATTTATGAAAGATTAGTTACAAATATTCATCCAAAAAGGTTTTACCCTTAACTCCATATACAGCTTTTTCTTGTTTATGGCTAGTGTAGATCCAGATCAGGCAGCACATCAGCCAGCACTGTCTAATCTGAATCTACACATGGTGCCTTTTGGTAAAAAATTATCTGCTGATTCTGACAGCGGACAGAGAAAATCCAGATCAGATGGCATGGATCTACACTGATCACCAATGAATAACAGCCACATACATGTATAATGGAGTAAAATGTAAATAGCAGACGGTTTTGCACTATAATACTCAAAAATAATTTTTGATTCAATCCTTATATTTACACTCATAATTACTCTCATTAATATAGAAATTATGAGAAGAATTCGTGATATTACAGCTTTTTCAAAAGGCTGTTTGAACAGCATCTTTGATGACACAGTGAATGATGGCACGCTTTTTCATAGCTACTTGTGGCAAAACGTGCATGCTCAGCAATTTCATATGTCAAAACATTGTGCAATGTCCAATAAAATATGAACCGCTCTACTGTTGCTACACCTTTTAAAATATTGCATCACACTGTTTACCAACAGAAATTAAGATCTGTTTGATGAATAAGACTTTATAGTAAAGGACAAAGTTGACTTTTGTGGACTCTTGACATAGACACATTCACAAAAGTAAATCCCCACATTTATCTTATCATAATTACCTTTGCTTATTTTAGAATTCATGTTAATGTGTCAGATAAAAGGCTTCTTCATGAAAAAAATGTTATCTGGAAAAATTAATGTTTATCCAGTTAATATTCAAGCTATCTGGAACTATCTGGTGGATTTATGTAACTAACTGGCTTCATTCAGAGACAAAAGAGAGTTCAACCTTTTACTCCTTGATACAGCCTTTACTTAACCCCTTCCTATTGCTAGGGTGAACAGTTAAGATCCAGATCAGCCAACACATCCATGCTGTCCGATCAGGATCTAAACTGTTCGCTTTTTGAATCATTAGGTTATTTCTGAACAAAAGGCGACAAGTGCAGATCCTGATCAGAAGGCATTGATGTGCCTGCTGATCAGGATGTACACTGGTCGCACATGCATAAAAAATGCGTATATATCAAGGAAAGGGATAAATCACATGCTGTGTCATACAGATCTAGATCAGCTGCAATTCTGCACGGACTGATCTGGATCTGCCCTGTTCACTCATTTGCCAGAAATAATCTAATAAAATGTTTAATTGAACAGTGTAGATCCAAACTGGACAGACTGATCTGGATCTATACTTGTCTCAGATGGAGTACAAATCACATGCTTAGTATATGGTTGAATAGAATACAAATGTTGAAAAGTATTTCTAATACTCTAAAGTGCATTATTTAGTGCTGACTTTCAGGTTCTCTAAGAACTAGTGTATCTCACCTTTGGGTCTGTATATGATTTGGTCAGGGTCTTCAAAGAGTTTTGCTGAAAACAAATATAAACTAATGTTCTCTTTGTTTACAAACTTTGTGATATATATATATATATATATATATATATATATATATATATATATATATATATATATATATATATTTATCACATACCTTCCGGTGTAGGAGTGTAATAACACCCGTTATATATTTTTGATATATAACTAGTTATATAACATAGCCGAATCACTATTCATCCGCGTTATCAGCGATCAAAACAAATTTATGAAAATGACTTACTTTGGCCATCTGACCATTTCAGGCAAGCAATCAATTTTCTATAAGGATCTTAAGCATCCCTCATATTGATAATATCCGCGGAAATCTTGTTTACTCCGTAAGATAGCAATACGCCGAAAGTCTATGATGAAATTCAACAACAGCAACAAAGCCATTTTCATTTCGTTTAGATCGAAAACAAAATGACCAAGACACTGACATCGTTTTCAGAACATTATCGGTGTGATCTTACAACATCCCTGAAACAAATAAAAACACTAGAAACACATTTTCAATCCAAATTTCCAGTTTATATCCAGCAAATTTCAATGTTGTCATATGCCGCTATGAAAGTTTACACAAATGACGTCATACACTAGATCGATTTATTTAATTAAACACAACTTCAGAAGCCTATAAATGATAGATTCTTTTATCTAGACTCTAGCGCAGTTAATTTTATTTATTTATTAAAACTTATTTGGCAAATGGGAAAACGGTAAGATAAATTCTTTTGGGACTAGCTTATGTATCACCCGATACGACCGAATTACACACGTTTTAGGTTCGCTCTACTAGGCGATAGAAAGGGACATTTCATGGATTGTGCTTGTTATTTCAGGGTATGTGATAAATAGAATACATCATTCGTGATCATTTTATACTGAAATTATTAAACTCGTCATCTAAATCGATATAAAACTCGGCAGAAGCCTCGTTTTATATCGATTTAGACGACTCATTTAATAATTTCAGTATAAAATGATCACTCATTTTGTATCCTCTATATATATATATATATATATATATATATATATATATATATATATATATATATATATATATATATATATATATATATATATATATATATATATATATATACAGCATTTCTGACATTGTAAAATAATAAATACTTAGTTACTCCAAACTTTGTTATATCAAAGTATGTTCACTTACAGTATATCATGTTAGCCAATATTACTGCATGCATGGATAATCCTTTAACCCCTTATTTTATATAAACATGGCTGAAAAGGCGACTGATCTACAGTGATTGAACATGTAATATAAGCTGTATTGTATTTTTTTTTTCTAAAATGAAAGGCAGCCATGAGAGAGGTAAACTGCTAACAAACAGAAACAAAATGTATCAACAAGGATGAAACAACAAAAACACAGGAAGTACAAGAGGTGACACTGTAAGAGACAAGTGCTCCCATGGCAGTGTTTGAAAGGTGGTTCAACCTATTACTCCATACATACACCTTTTATCAAGTAGATCCAGATCAGCTGGCACACTGATGCCGTCTGAACAGGATCTGCACAGTTCACTTTCAGATCCATTAGGTTATTTCTTGTCATGAAGCGACTTGTTTACTTCCTGATGATCAGACGACACAGATGTGCCAGCTGATCTGGATCTTCTTTGGTGGCAAATGTTAAAAGGTATATATACGGAGTAAAGGGTTAAGTGTGATTTGAAGGTCAACTGGAGAAAGGTAACAACCTATTTGATGTTCTAAAGACACATGTTATGTTATTTATATATTTTATACATTACAAAGCTACAGGCTGGACCCAACCACCATAGTAGCAGCATTAAACAATAAGAGTGAAGATGGCCTTGGGGATAGGGACATGTGTCTTGCACGCAACAATTATTTTTGAAATGCTGAACACATCTGGCAAGTTATTTTAATGCTAGTCCATACATGAGAAAGTGACAGCCACCTATACTATATGCAGCATTGCATAGTGATCAAAAACTAGGTGTAAGGACATGGGTCTTGCTTGTTACATATCATCCAGATATGCTGAACATGTTTTTTTGAAGCTCATCCTTACTTGGAAAGTCATAACCTGGATATGACTGCCTATACTGTATGCCCTTATATGCAGCATTGCACAGTCATCAAACACTATGTGCAACCTTCGCCTTGGAGGTATGGACTATGGTCTTGCAGGCAAAATGTCATTTTGATACATCAAACACAATGTTGCACACTATTTTATATTGGTTCATACTTGAGAAAGTTACAGCATGGACACAACTGCTTACACATGCAGTGTGTACTCTCTCTGTCATTATATGCAGTATGACATAGTGAGCAAACACTGAGTGTGACCTTGACCTAGGAGATCTTGCAAGAGCCATGTCATCTTTATTTGCCAAAACAATGTGGCACACTATTTTTAAATTGGTCCATAAATGAAAAAATTACAGACTGGGCCTGGGAAAAGGCCAATGGACGAAAGGACAGAAAGAGGAAAATCAGAAGTCTGCAAAATGGGCCATTAGAATAACACAACTAATTCTTTTGACAGTTGAACTAAAACTGTTTGAAAATAACATGGGTTGTTGTCTTACAAAGGTCAGGTTAGTCTGACATGTCAACATATGTTAGTGCAATGGTACTTCTACTTTTTTGCACCAAGGCTATCATTACATAATTCAACATATATTGAGACTATCTGATAGCTACTACCATAATATACTGTAAAACGCATTAATTTCACCAGGTCAAAATTTCGCAATTTTTGTAAAAAATCAGATATTTTCTTTATTCGCGTATATATGAATTCGCGACATCAAACTCAAAACTGGAAGTTTACCAAAAATGGTATTTACTAAAGAAAAAGTATCTTTTATGCAAAACTAAAGTATGGACCCATACTGCTTAAAATTAAAGATAATGTGAAGCCATACTGAATAATTTTGAAACCTGATAATTGTCCAATTAACTATTAATAGGCACATTATTGTTATGCAAGCTGTTTTTTGTTTATTTGCAATAAACTCTGACTATAGGCTGTATTGTTCGATGTCTGAGGTCGTGAATAATAATAAAAACTGTGCTATAGTGTTTTATTAAAACAACATTATTTGAGAAAATAATTGTTCATATTGTTTGCCTAATATATTTCAATGATAAAATCATAACAAGATGGCCATGATGGCCCTATATCGCTCACCTGAGTACAAAAGTACTCTCAGCTTGTGGTTTCAGACAAGAAGATTTTTAAAGTTTTTCCTATACAAGTCTATATAAAATGAAGTGACCCCTGGGGCGGGGCCAATTTTGACCCCTGGGAAATAATTTGAACAATCTTTGTAGAGTACTACTAGAGGATGCTAAATGACAAATATCTAAGCTCTAGGCTTTGTGGTTTCAGACAAGAAGATTTTTAAAGTTTTTCCTATATAAGTCTATGTAAAATGAAGTGACCCCTGGGGCGGGGCCAATTTTGACCCCAGGGAAATAATTTGAACAATCTTTGTAGAGTTCCACTAGAGGGTGCTAAATGCCAAATATCTAAGCTCTAGGCCTTGAGGTTTCAGACAAGAAGATTTTTAAAGTTTTTCCTTTATAAGACTATGCAAAATGAAGTGACCCCTGGGGCGGGGCCAATTTTGACCCAAGGGAAATAATTTGAACAAACTTTGTAGAGTTTCACTAGAGGATGCTTAATGCCAAATATATAAGTTCTAGGCCTTGTGGTTTCAGACAAGAAGATTTTTAAAGTTTTCCTATATAAGTCTATGTAAAATGAAGTGACCCCTGGGGCGGGGCCAATTTTAACCCAAGGGAAATAATTTGAACAATCTTTGTAGAGTTCCACTAGAGGGTGCTAAATGCCAAATATCTAAGCTCTAGGCCTTGTGGTTTCAGACAAGAAGATTTTTAAAGTTTTTCCTATATAAGTCTATGTAAAATGAAGTGACCCCTGGGGCAGGGCCAATTTTAACCCAAGGGAAATAATTTGAACAATCTTTGTAGAGTTCCACTATAGGGTGCTAAATGCCAAATATCTAAGCTCTAGGCCTTGAGGTTTCAGACAAGAAGATTTTAAAAGTTTTTCCTATATAAGTCTATGCAAAATGAAGTGACCACTGGGGTGGGGCCAATTTTGACCCCAGGGAAATAATGTGAACAAACTTTGTAGAGTTCCACTAGAGGATGCTAAATGCCAAATATCTAAGCTCTAGGCCTTGTTGTTTCAGACAAGAAGATTTTTAAAGTTTTTCCTATATAAGTCTATGCAAAATGAAGTGACCCCTGGGGCGGGGCCAATTTTGACCCCTGGGAAATAATTTGAACAATCTTTGTAGAGTTCCACTAGAGGGTGCTAAATGCCAAATATCTAAGCTCTAGGCCTTGTGGTTTTAGACAAGAAGATTTTTAAAGTTTTTCCTATATAAGTCTATGCAAAATGAAGTGACCCCTTGGGCGGGGCCAATTTTGACCCCTGGAAAATAATTTGAAAAATCTTTGTAGAGTTTCACTAGAGGGTGCTAAATGTCAAATATCTAAGCTCTAGGCCTTGAGGTTTCAGACAAGAAGATTTTTAAAGTTTTTCCTATATAAGTCTATGCAAAATGATGATATAAGTCTATGTAAAATGAAGTGACCCCTGGGGCGGGGCCAATATTGACCCCAGGGCTATAATTTGAACAATCTTGGTAGAGGACCAATAGGTGATGCTACACGACAAATATCAAAGTTCTAGGCCTTACGGTTTCAGAGAAGAAGATTTTTTTAAAATTTCATGTTCAAAATCTATTTTTATCCTCTGTGACCTAGATAGGCAATGGACTGGAACCATTTGAACAATTTTGGTAAAGCTTCATGCAAGTAACATTCCTGCCAAGTTTCAGCAAGATTGGCCCAGGAGTTCAGGAGAAGAAGTCGTTTGAAGAAAAAGTTGACGACGGACGGATGCACGGATGGACAACGGACATCAGCCGATCTCAAAAGCTCACCATGAACACTTCGTGCTCAGGTGAGCTAAAAATAAAAGGACAAAAATATCATATATGGGATTTTATGTTGCCATTATCGAATAACTATTTTTCGGAAACCATCATATATTCGCAGTATTTATGAATTCGTGAGGTAAGCGATTCGCGAATATTAGCGAAAATAAAACTTACGTGAATAAAACCAGTTCTACAGTATTGAACCACAGAAAGGGCACAAAATCATAAAACTTAAACTAGAAACCACATAATTGAAAGATACTGCAGTAAATTAACTTCAACGCACACATTACTCAAAAATACTGCACACAAAAGCACACAAACACATAAAAGCTAGACACTATGAAGTGAGATGTACAGGAACTTGGAGAATTTACTGAGACCACAGAACCTGCAGTTAAAAAGCAAGAACAAAATGGTAGGAATAAAAGAAACTGAAACTTACTAAAATTTTTCAAAGTGTTAGGTCCTGCAAAACTTGACAGAAAGGCTCCAATGCTTACACTATTTGCATGCTTGTTATATGTCGATATTCAGTAAATATGTTTTCCTCCTTTATAATCACAAGACCGTCCATTAAACGGTCTGAGATTCTGTAAACGTTTATGGCCAGAATATGAAACATGACCGTATACTTGTGTAAACAATGGAGCCTTACCGAACAGTGCCCAAGATCATAAAACTAAATCTGGAGATCAGTCTCAAATCTCAAGCATCAGTCGCCATTTCAGCCAATCAGATTCTTGAGATTTGAAATTGAGACTGATCTCAAATCTTAGTTTTATGATCTTGGGCCCAGGTCTAGCAATGCAGGCTTTAATGCAGGAGCTCCTCTCCTGCAATGTGGTAATGACTTTTTACCGACTGGAACATTTTGTAAGGTAATAAATAAAAGTAAACTTTGGTTAAATATAATATGGAATATTTGACGATGTAGATTTAGTCGTTAGAGTTTGTTGTTGTTGTTTTGCCATGAGGTGTGATATTTGAGAACACAGAGTTCTTATAATGACACCAAGTCGTTTTCAATATATTTAATAGTCCAGCTTTAACAATAATAATTCATACACCAAGTACTATAATAGTTCACAAAGTTATAAATAAGAATAATATTTAGTTCTTATTAAATGGTATAAATCACCAAGATCAAATACTTGTGTCACAAAGTTAATTTAATAAACTCAATTAGTCCAGAATTTAATAGTGTCACTCAGTTATTATCTACAAAAGTTATAATGTCTCTGATTTTCTAAATGTCACATAGATTTCTGATTCACAAAGATGTATAATAATCACATAGATTTTTCTTAATTGAAATCATATTATCAATCTGTCCCTTTTATTGTAATCAAAGTAAGAAGGTGGGGCTTAAGGCCCTTTTGATATAATTTGCATAAATGACCTACAAATGACATAGTACAATACAAATTACTATGGAAACAGATTGTGAGTTCACACAGAACTTATAATTAGTTGCAAAAAGTTTTGACATCTACACTAAGTAAAGATAATGCAATTAAGTCTTTTTAGAAACAATGACACAAAGAGATTTCTAGCTGTCATGCCATAAAGATTATTGTATGATAAACAATTAAGGAGTCCAGAGCTTATTTGATTTGCATAAAGTTGCTGTGACATTTACATTCTTCTTTTTACTGATTACATAAACAAAGTGTCAAAGAAGTCTCTTGCTGACCAACCCTAAAGTGTATGAATTAAAATCAATTAGGCTGTAAAATAAATTCCAATTTCAAATATGATAAACATTATTTTGAAGAGTTTATGTCAAATATTTGAAATGCAAAAAATAGAATATTTTGCCGCATAATAAATGTCTTAAACTGGTAAGGGTAGTCCCTGATCAAACTGCATGGATGTGCAGGCTGATCTAGATCTACACCATTTAAAAACTGGATGTATGCCATAATCGAGAAGTGAAGGGCCAAACAACAAACTATTTATAGATCGCATGCTTTCATTAATGACATCTGTTTCTTACCCTTCTTCCTCCTTGGCTTCCCCGCTTTAACTTCCTGTTCGCCAAGGAACCTATACACCTTGAAGGCATTATTCCCCTTCTTAACCCCCTGCTCTTTGAGTTCCTCTACATCAGGCAAGCTGTTGAGAGCACAACGGAAGTTGGCTTTCCATCGCTTGTGGTCTGAGTCTTGATGCCGACCTTAAATCAACAGTTTAAATTCATTTTTGTTCCAGACATCCAAGTCATTCAATAAAGAAGTTAAAATATCAATATTTCATTAGCTCAAAAAGGGCTTAAACATTTACAATGCTAAATATATACGACTAAGATGTCTTTTAATTGTTTTTAATAACATAGATTACAGGTCCAAAAAGGAGGTCTTCGCTCTTTTCTATTGCAATAACTTGTTAACAAAACAGCAAACAGTGTAGCCCATAATCCGACTGCATGAATGTGCAGACTAATATGGGACTATTTTCATAGGCTAAAATCCCCATGTTGACATGGTTTATCACAATTATTATGGCTAAAATGAAATGGTTTATCAACGTTATTATGGTTAAAATTACATGGTTTATCACAGTTATTTTTGTGAAAATGCTAAACCTAATACTAGAAATTTTCAACATTTAAAAAAGAGAGTTTAGGGCCCAAGATGATAAAACTAAGACTGGAAATCAGTCTCAAATCTCAAGAATCTGATTGGCTGAAATGGCGTCTGGTTAGCCATTTCAGCCACTCAGATACTTGAGATTTGAGACTGGTCTTCAGATTTAGTTTTATGATCTTGGGCACATGTTATCAATCAAACTGTAACTTGGAAACCACATTAAGTTTTTGCTGTACCTGTGTGGATTGCCCATCTTTCGAAAAGATGGGCGTCGGTTTGAAGATTAAAGCACTGATTGGCTGCGTGTTTCCATGATATCCGGAAAACACCTTCATCTCTCTGCTGCCAGTCAAGACCTGAAAATAATACAAGAAAACAAATATTATATGTGTCTTAATTACAAAATGTTCAGTCGTTTCCAAAAATCCAGCTGAATATTCCTGTTAAAATTTTTTTTACCATTAACATTGTTTGCAAAGATATAGCTTGTTTGTTACTACTGCTTTCAAAACTGGTGACTGAAAATATAGAAAAACTAGAACAAAACTGTTAAATATCTGTGAGTGTACCAGATATGTCCTTTTTGTCCAAGTGCTCAACAAGAAATGGTCTCATGCGCTGTCTCTCTCTCTTGTCACTGCGCATGCCTCCTTGAGCACGGTTTGTGATCCGAGGTTTCGGTTTGTACACCGGTTCATCAGAATCGGAAGGAACATCATCTGAAAATCACAAATACTGTACATTAAGATACATTCCACAAACAATGAATCATAGAAAGTGAAAGTATCAAGAAAAGCATAAGCTATGGTTTCAGTCTTTCAAAGCAAACAAATGCAAATTGTGCCAACTAGTGAAAGTTTTCTATAGTTACTCTCCATATGTTACTCAGTATACACAGGTTTTATCCCAAGTGCTTACAGTGTAGATCAAAATTAGCCTGCACATCCATTACATCTCATCTGGATCTACACTGTTCACTTTTTGGTCAGAATTAATCTATCAGCCAACAACACAGATCATGGATGTGTCTGCTGTCTTGGATCTTCACTGTTCATCTATGAATTACAGCCATATCCATGGAGATGCCAACTTAAGGTTTAATAGCAACTTAACCCTTTCCTCCATAGACACACCTTTATTGCATGGGTGAACAATTTAGATCCAGATCAGCCGGCACATCTGTGCTGTCTGATCAGGATCTTAACTGTTCACTTTTTGATTTGTTCCGTTATTTCTGACCAAAATGCGACCAGTGCAGATCCTGATCAGACGGCACAGATGGGCCAGCTGATCTGGATCTACACTGGTTGCACATGCATAACAAGAGCTGTCAGAGGAGAGAGCATGCTCGACTATTCGAATCATTTGAAACAAATGCAATTTGAAGATTAAAATTATAACAACTATGGCCATACATTCATGTGCAAGCAGGAAAAATATTAACAAGGGAATGGTACGGGAGAAATTCATTTCAAATAACAGAAATAATTCCTAAATGTACCATAAATTTTAAACTGAATAGGGGAATAACTAGTGTTTGCCCGATTGTCGCCGACAATCGATAATCAGTCGGATAACTTCAACATCGGCGACAATCGAGTAGAATTTTTCAGAATCGATGTCGCTAGGTTAGGCGGATGCATTTTTTCTCTCTTTTCGGTAGTAGCTTGCCGGTAGTTTCTTTCCGTTTATTTCTGGAGGGAGGTAATCCATCAAGACAGTAATGGATGGCAACAATAACGAAGACATTTTTCCTTATCCGGGAAAGACGACTTCCCTGGTCTGGAAGTATTTTTACTTCCGAAAAATGAAAGATGGAGCTCCAGTTAAAGAAAATTTAGACATGAGCAGAGTCATTTGCAAGCTTTGCAGGCAATCCTATGCCAATAAAGGCATGAAAATAAAACCCCACCCACAATATCACGCGTGTTACGGTTATGTTACCCATGATATTTTAAAGCCAATTTCGATTTGAGTTCCGATTTTTGATACTTTTAAACTGAAAGTAGGGTACAGTAAGCTCTGAAATTGTATGGCTAGTTGTTTATAATCTTAGGTCCACGTTTTGTGACTGTCAAACAGTCTGACCAGAAATACTGTAAGAAAGTATAGTTTGTAGCATTAAACTTGTACAGAAACAGATAAACCTGGCTCATATTTAAGACAGAATGATAATAACGGACAACAGAAATTATAGCATTTTATTTTTTATTATTTCCATTTTAACGTATATTAAATCAGTATCTACAGATTTGTTAATAACAAAAAACTAAAACAGCTAATGAAACTAGAATTATCACTGAAAGTGATTAAATACCCCCACATGTATGCTTGATAATTGAACTGGGAATGCTTCGAATCAATGGCATAATGTGCCCCACTTTCAATCCAAAGTGTCGTCTTCACAGTAGCCACATATTCAGCAAGTTTCATCACAATATCTCATTCCTTCTAAATTTATTGAGCAGAAATGGTTTAAATATGTTAGTAACAGTGGCCTTTATCTAACTTTTATCTAAGAACTGTGTGCCAAACATTGTTTATGAGAAATCATCCAGAAACCATTTTTTCTATTTTAAGTAGCAGTGACCTTGACCCCATCAGGCCCAATTTCAATACCAAGTTTCGTCTTCACAGACACTACCTATACAGCAATTTTCATCACAATATCTCATTCTGAACCAAAGTTATTGAGCA
The DNA here is from genome assembly GCA_038501625.1 of Corbicula japonica. Lineage (NCBI taxonomy): Eukaryota > Metazoa > Mollusca > Bivalvia > Venerida > Cyrenidae > Corbicula > Corbicula japonica. The sequence continues at coordinate 39,118 of JAZAYU010000525.1, read as the reverse complement.
TACAGTTTATTTTCTATTTTTAGTAACAGTGACCTTGACCCCACAGGCCTTGAATCCCAAAAGTCATCTTCACAAAAACCATCAATACACCAAATTTCATTTAAGAATCTCATTCCAAGCTATAGTTACTGAGTGGAAACGAAGTTTTGTAGTTTAAATAACAGTGACCTTGACCTTGAACCCACAGGCCCCAAAGTCAAACCTAATCTTTATCTTGTTATGTTACATCTGTGTCCCAAAAAATAATTAAATCTATGAAGTATTTCATGAGTTATAGTCCAGAAACAATTTTTCTTTTTTAAGTTACAGTGACCTTGACACTGAACCCTCAGGCCCCAAAGTCGAACTCAACCTGTATCTTCTGATATTACATATATGTACCAAAAAGGATTTAATCTGTGAAGTTTTTCATGAGTTATTATCTGGAAACCCTTTTTCTATTTTTAGTAATACTGACCTTGACATTGACCTCACCAGCCATAAAGTCGAACTTGACCTGTATCTTGTGATGTTACATCTATTTACCAAACAAGGATTAAATCTGTGAATTGTTTCATGAGTTATCATCCGGAAACCTTGACACTGATCCCACAAGCCCCAAAATCGGACTTGACCTGTATCTTATGATGATATACTAGTGTACCAAAAATTATTTAATTCTGTCAAGCCTTTCATGAGTTATCATCTGGAAACGAAGAATCCGACCGACCGACCGACCGACCGACCGACCGACAAGCTCACTCCTATATACCCCTTCAAACTTCGTTTGTGGGGGTATAACAACATGTTCCGATTATCCGATTATCAATCGGCTGAGCCAAGCCGATTTTCTCCGATTATCGATTCTGAAAAATCCAGTCGATTCCGAACACTAGGAATAACTATGAAATATTTCTGAACTTGAAAATATAAGTGAAACTAGAAATGTGTCCATAGGACACGGATGCCCCGCTATGCATCATTTTCAGACACTCAAGTGCAATGATGGGAATAATACGCGATACACCGCCCTTTCATGGTGAACATTTGTGTCAAGTTTTTTTGAAATCCCTCCATTTATAATGAAGTTACAGCCCGGACAAGAAAATTCTATTTTTAGTAACAGTGACCTTGACCTTGGACCTTCAGGCTTTGGTATTGTGCGGACACACTGCCTTTTCATAGTGAACATTTGTGCAAAGTTATTTTGAAATCCCTCCATTTATAACAAAGTAACAGCCCGGACAAGATAATTCTATTTTTAGTAACAGTGACCTTGACCTTTGACCTACAGGCATGGGCATGGTACGTGACACACAGCCCTGTCATGGTGAACATTTGTGTCATATTTTGAAATCCCTCAATTCAAGTTACAGCCTGGACAAGAAAATTCTATTTTTAGTAACAGTGACATTGACCTTGGATCTACAGGCATGGGTATTGTGCGGACACACTGCCTTGTCATGGTGAACATTTGTGCCAAGATATTTTGAAATCCCTCCATTCATAACAAAGTTACAGCATAGATAAGAAAATTCTATTTTTAGTAACAGTGACCTTGACCATTGACCTACAGGCTTGGGCATGTACGTGACACACCGTCTTGATATGTTGTGTACGTGACACACCGTCTTGATATGGTGAACAATTATACCAAGTTATTAAAAAACCCAATAGGAAATAACAAAGTTACAGAGCGAACACGATTTTGCAAGAAAATTCTATTTTTAGTTACAGTGACCTTGACCTTGGACCTACAGGCATGGGTATTGTACGCGACACACCGCCTTGTCATGGTGAACATTTGTGCCAAGTTATTTTGAAATCCCTCCATTATTAACAAAGTTAAGGGCCGACTGTATATTTTGCTTTACAAAATGTAAGTGAAAAATGGGCATAATTTGAAAAAATTGGAAGGAGGGTTATGGGTCTTGTTGGTTATGATGTAGATTTTGATGGTGAAAATATATTTCAAGTTTCAATGCAATATCTCAAGTAGTTTTAAAGTTAGGGGCAAAATGCATATTTTGCTTAACACAAAATATAAGAAAAAAGGGGCATAACTTGAAAAATATTGACAGCAGAGTTATGGGTTTTGTTGGTAATGATGTAGAATTTGATGATGAATATATATTCCAAGTTTCAAGTTGATATCTCAAGTCGTTTATATGTTATGGACCAAAGTGCATATTTTCCTTAACACAAAATTTAAGTGAAAAAGGGGCATAACTTGAAAAATATTTGTAGCAGAGTTACGGGTGTTGTTGGTTATGATGTAGAATTTGATGGTGAATATATATTCCAAGTTTCAAGTTGATATCATAAGTAGTTTTCAAGTAATGGACCAAAGTGCATTTTTTGTTTAACGGATGCCGACGCCGACACCGGGGCGAGAAGGATAGCTCCCCTATTCTTCGAACTAAAATGTGTATAAATGGAGGAAAGGGTTAATACTTGTGTGCATGTAATTGTTAGAGCTCTATGTTTTAGTCCACACCCATGAATCACATTACTCCAGGATGCAAGGCAGAACATCTTAAACCAAAACTGAAACAGGAAGTGAAATGCACAACTTCAAATTTCGACTGAACATATATAATTCAGTAGACAATGTATTAAGCAATATACCTTTTTAACTAGTTTTAATAGCTATTTGCCGAGTAAACACATTCTCTGATAAAAACTACTTTTATTATAGAATTCTAAAATTTGTTATTTATCTGTTAAACTGTCCTGAACTTGTATTACTAGATATTATATCACGAAACTTCGAGAACATAATAAAACAATTATAGTGGATCATTACTTTTATTTTACTGAGAAAAAACATGAATTTTCTGAAGTCATATAATGGATAACTTAAATACTCTACTTTTTAAAAATAAACCTGGCACAAGCATTAAGTCAGAAAAATATGGTGTTTATATTATTAAAAGTTTTGAATGTCAGGTATGATATACAAATTTTATTCATACTCAGTTTACATTCCTTAAGTTTGTTAGAAAAGATTACTCCTTTACTGAATAGGATAAGGCTATGATATTACCAGTGTAGATTCAGATTGACCAGTTCATGTGCATAGTCTAATCACACTCTTTGCTTCTAGATTGAAATATATATAATGACTGATCGCCATTTTAGCCAATAAGATGCTTCAGATTTGAGACTGGTTTCAAATATCAGTTTTATAACCTTGGGACCTGATACTTCAATATCTAAGTGCAGGTTTTTACATTCTTAGCCTCTCAAAGAAATACTCCCCATATCAATTATGACACTTTTGTGAAATATGATAGACATTAACAATTTAGTGGAAAACCTGAGCACTGGTTTTACTAATCAAGTCAACCACGAAGTTATTTGCTTTTTTCTGTGAAATTCCAGTGTGACATTTGAAAATGTAATTTTTACTACCAGGTTTTATTGTTTCCACTATTTGACTGACACTAGACTTTCTAAAGAAACAATCAACACTTTCAAGCTATATGATACCTGACAGCTCAGAACTGCTGTTGAAATGTTAAGCCATCAATAAAGCTGATGTTAGTACCAAATGCAAAAGAATTATTTTATTCCTCTATTCTAGGGCCTGTGCTTCTATAACAGCCCACCATGTATGTTCAACTTGCAAATGGGTAAGGGCTCTTTATAGAACAAACAATTTTCAATCCCCTTTCCTTACTGCTATGTCAATGTACTACATCAATGTTTTCAGTTGTCTACAAGGTCAACAAGGCCAGAAAATATTAGTAGTGACGTAACCATATTCAATGGACAGATTTAAATCAAGGAAGTTTGCTTGCTTTTCTAAAGTTTTTGCTTTATTAAGCTGTAGTTATTTGGATAAATCTTATTAACCAGTGATGGAAAATGGTTATTATCTATATGTAATAAATCATCAAGGTACCTCGAGGTGTTGTTAAAAGCTGCAATAATATCATCTTAATGTTCGGTAGAAAGAGATAACATAAAATCTCTTTCATAACAATATAAAAACAGATCAGCAACAAGGGGTGCACTATTAGTACCCATTGGAATGCCTATTGCTTGTTAATAAATAGAGGTACTAAATCGCAAATAAATATTATCCAATAAAAATGTGAGCGCCTAGATAAGGTCTTAACAGGTCCATGAAGTATAATTATCATAAGAACCATCTGTAAAGAATGCCCTATGTTCATTACAAGCGATAAATGTTTTATTTTTTCTAGCAAAAGTTTTTTTCAATGAGACTGGTTAGCTTGTTTCTTATTAAATTATGAGGGAGGGAAGTAAACAAGGTAGAAAAATCATATGTAGACAAAAAGAACGCCTGAAAATTATTTGATTTAAGTTTCTTCAAAACTTCATTTGAATTTTTTATAGACCAAAATAAATTTTTGCCAGTAGTTTCAAAAATAATACCTAATTACATGTTCTTTTATAGCTGTAAGACAAGATGTTAAGAGCACAGATAACTTTGCTCTTGTACAAGAACTAGAGTTAGCGATAAATCTTGCTTTGTACGGTGTTTTGTGCATTTTAGGCAACCACTACATAGTAGGTACTTTGTCTTGTTTCGGCTCAACACTGATTCTAAATTTTGTAATTTGTAGAGTGTGTGCAGTAACAATATCACTCTCAGATGAAGAAGTCAGTGTATAAGCATTAGTGCTATTAATCTCTTCAGTTTGAACATTTATATAGTGTATACGTAACACTATAATTACATTATTTGAAGCCTTATCAGCAGGTGTTAAAACAAATTAGTTGTGAAAATCTTGAATACCCTTTTTCAAATGACGAAAGTTTAAACGAGGTCGAGGTGGTAATAAAAAAGCAACATATGCATGTCAGGAATCGCCACACATTTAAAAAACACAGCCTCCCCACGCAGCGAAAAAGAAGAGTGGAAGATAGAGAGAGCGCATGTTTTATATATGTATGTCAATTCAAATAGGACGCCACAAACAATTAATAAACAAGAGAACCTTTGGGGATACCGCCTTGGAACGGTCAGTGGCAAAACAAATTGCCACTGGGGGTTTAAACCAGGTTCTAGGGTGCACCAACCTCACACTTGCCCCCAACAGGTTCTCGTATCACAAAACAAGTACAAATTGTCTTGGTGAAATAACTCCAACCCACCCATCAGCTCAACAATGTTGTATGCAAAAGCATACAAACATATAAACATAAGAATTTAATAGCATTGCAAAGCCAAAGGGCGGGTACTCAATGATCTTTCCGAGACCAGAGCACCTGGAGTAAAATCAGCAAGAACACGATGACAGGGATAAAAGAAACAAATCGAGCTTTTAGGTTCTTTTAAGAAAAGATTTCCCCATAAACTTTCATAAACTCTTACACCCCTGCCACCGTCGTGCAACCAAAGAGGTAAGCATAATGATCAACTGTAGATGGGTTAATCACCAGGCCTGCAGATCGCTGTAAAATATCATGTTGGTAACCTTTCTTTTTAAATTTACAGATGGTTTTTACGAATAACCGGGAGAAATTAACATCGCCTTTTATCTTCTTAAGTTTATAAATTAAATCTCCATAAAAAACTGGCTGTGAAATTCCTTGTTGCAATAGTGATTTTAAACTGCAGCTGTATTTATGAATTAGATCTGGATATCGGCGATAAAACTTGCAAAAGGTTTTCCTTAATTTGTGATACCGATAACCTTGTTTTAGAAGTTTTTCTGTAGTGCAAAGATTACGTTCATTGAAATCATTCACATCGTTGCAAGCTCTTGAAAAGCGAACAAGCTATGAGATATAAACCCCGTAAGAAGTTGCACGAGGAAAATCGCCGTCTAGAAACAGAAAAGTTACTATATTAAAATTAAAATCATCTCTTTTATCATATATTTTAGTAGTGACGAAACCATTTTCGATGGATAGATTTAAATCAAGTTTGCTTGCTTTTCTGAAGTGTTCGCTTTGTTAAGCTGTAGTTCTTTAGGATAAATCTTATTAACCAGTGATGGAAAATGGTTATTATCTATATTTAATAAATCATCAAGGTACCTGGAGGTGTTGTTAAAAGCTGTAATAATATCATCTTGATGTTCGGTAGAAAGAGATAACATGAAATCTCTTTCATAACAGTATAAAAACAGATCAGCAACAAGGGGTGCACAATTAGTACCCATTTGAATGCCTATTAGGCCATAGAAAATTAATTCCTAGATTCTCATCCCCGCCCGCCCCTCGAAAATCACTCCGCCCGAACGTTTTTTATTTTGAAAAAAAAAAAAAACGTACATCAAAATTTACCTTACGTTTATTTTTATTCAACGTTATTTTAATAATAAATAGCATTTCTGTACAACGTCCTTAATTCTTATAATGAAAAAGAAAGTTGTTTAAACTTCAACGTTCTCATTTCATCTTTTTCCCGAAATACGCAGGGCTCATTTCGGAGCATCGTCACATTTCAAATAAATTTTAATAACACAGACTAATACGAACGAAGTATATTTCTGACCGTGCAACGATTGGCGTATATTTCTGACCGTGCATTTTAATTTACAATGTTTAAGTCCGATGTTTAAAATATTTATTATGAGTGATAAATGATATGAACGATGGATATTTTTAATCATGCGAATACCTTGCCCCTAAAATATCCGAGAACATGTACATAGACTAAAATCATCCAGTTTACAACTGCTATGAACATCTGTTGAACACCTTGTCATTGACCGTTTTGATATAAAATGTCAGCGATGCTTGTGTATTTAACATCAAAGACGCCGACGTCAACTTGAGAGGGTGCGCACTGCTCGAAAATCGATTGACGCTCTTGTACAAAAGAATTTCAAACCGTCGACTAACTGGGATGATTTCATTTCTTAATCAGCTGATCGTTTGTTGACAGCGTACGTGTGATAATTCTAGCTTATTTCTGATCAGGTTGTGTTTTATCTGCAGTACCGGCACTTTGCCGAATTAGCAGTTTGCAATTAATCTATTGCGACAGCCATCACATTTTGTTTTAGGCAATGTTGATTATACAACAATAGGATGTTTATTTAACAACGACGGAGTTAATTGCTTGACAAGGGTAAGCAGAAATTTCAAAGGAAGAAACGTATGGCATGTGTTGAAAATTACGGACGTGTCAATAAATGTAAATGTTTCTAATTTTTTGGACGATCTTTTTAAAAATAAAAATGCCCGTCTCTTAATATTCGTTCAGCCAGAAAAATATTTTTTTCCGTCCGAAGACTTAGATGAAATACGGTATATAAATTTAGTCTATATTTTAAAATAGTAATCACTTATACAACAACGAATTCTTATATATTGCCAATACATGTATATAGATACGTTCACAGTGAAAATGAAAAATAAAAATTAAAAAATAATACCCGCCCACCCGCCCCATTTTTTCCTAAAATTAGGATGAGAATCTAGGAATTAATTTTCTATGGCCTTACTTGTTTATAAATAGAGGTACCAAATCTCAAATAAATATTATCCAATAAAACTGTGAGCGCCTGGATAAGGTCTTGACAGGTGACTGGTCCATGAAGTATAATTATCATAAGAACCATCTGTAAAGAATGCCCTATGTTCATTACAAGCAATAAATGTTTTATTTTCTCTAGCAAAAGTTTTTTCAATGAGACTGGTTAGCTTGTCTCTTATTAAATTATGAGGGAGAGAAGTATACGAGGTAGAAAAATCATATGTAGACAAACAGAACGCCTGAAAATTATTTGATTTAAGTTTCTTCAAAACGTCATTTGAATTTTTTATAGACCAAAATAAATTTTTGCCAGTAGTTTCAAAAACTTTTTCGCAATACCTAATTACATGTTCTTTTATAGCTGTAAGGCAAGATGTTAAGAGCACGGATAACTTTGTTGTAGTACAAGAACTAGAGTTAGCGATAAATCTTGCTTTGTACGGTGTTTTGTGCATTTTAGGCAACCAATACATAGTAGGTACTTTGTCTTGTTTAGGCTCAACACTGATTCTAAATTTTGTAATTTGTAGAGTGTGTGCAGTAACAATATCACTCTCAGATAAAGAAGTCAGTGTATAAGCATTAGTGCTATTAAGCTCTTCAGTTTGAACATTTATATAGTGTATACGTCACACTATAATAACATTATTTGAAGCCTTATCAGCAGGTGTTAAAACAAATTTGTTGTGAAAATCTTGAATACCTTTTTTCAAATGACAAAAGTTAAAACGAGGTCGAGGTGGTAGTAAAGCTATGTTTCTTTTATAGAAGGATATACGAGTGTCAATTATTTTGAATATTTGTTTTTTCCAGTTTGAAAGAGCATTAGGCTCAGCATGTTCTCGTTTACACCATTTATTGCAAAAAGAGTTTAAAGACTCTGCAATTTCCGCACGACAGGTATTAAAGTCGATGTCCGATGGAATTCTGTATTTTGGACCTTTTGAAATTAATTTGCGGATTCTAAAGTCTTTGATAACATTTAGATCCCCTGTAACGATATGACCGGCAGGTTGATAGCAAAATTTTGAATTAGAACAGTCTCAAGATAATGGTGTGTTTTCAACAATCTGTAAATCCGAGGTAATTTTTGTTGTAATTGAAAATTGTGTTTCTAATAGGCTTGTTATATTTATAACAAACGATGGGTGTTTCAGTATTCTTGAAATAATTAGGTATAGCCGATTCAACAGTTTTATCTTTAAATATACTTGGAAGGTCAATAAAATCTATGCCTTTATTTAAAAATGAAATTTTAAGGAAATGTCTTTGGTGATCAGATTCCAAGTCAATATGTGGTCTTAGAACATGCCGAGTGTAACACTGAGTAAGGCTTGCAACCTCATAAAGTGGATGAGTTCTAATAACAATATCATCGGCTTCCTTATCCACTTTTTGTAAACTTGAAATAGAAAGAGAAGCTAAACGCGACAGCATAGCATGTCTTCCAGAATGTTTTAAAATATTTTGAAGGTCAGGAATAGAACAATGAACACGCACGACATGTATTAAAGTCGATATCCGATGGAATTCTATATTTTGGACCTTTTGAAATTAAATTGCGGATTCTAAAGTCTTTGATAACATTTAGGGAATTTCTGACCAAGAAGCCAAAAGTGTTGAACCTGATCAGATGACACAATTAAACTGACTGATTTGGATCTACACTGTCTGCATGCGTGATAAAACCCAGGAATATTGAGTGAAGGGTTAAGATGTTCCCTTTTTCTGTAATACGTTGTCTCAAAGGGACATGCACCTTATGGTGGATGTTCCTTTTTATGGCATACTGTATGTGTAACAGCATTTTCTCTGTATGATTTGTGATTACAGATGTTTCCAAATTCAGTAATTCTTTCTGGATAACAATGTTTTGTAATATTTCAGGAGCCAAATGAGGAAGTGGAGACAATGTTAACAATGTTTGTAGATGCTGGACCTGATTCTGACTGAGTGTGCCACAGACATTCTGATAATTACACGGATAATTGTCTGCATGCTAAATATATTTTAATCCTTAACTCCATGGGATATGACTGTTGGTTATAGGCGATAATGGTAGATCCAGATCAACTGGCACATTTGTGCCGTCTGATCATAATCTATATTTTTGGCTTTTTGATTTATTAGGTTATTTCTTACAAAGAAGTGATCAGTATAGATCCTGATAAGATGTGCCGCTTGATATGGATCTACACTGTTTGCAAATGTGATAAAACCTATATACATGGAGAAAAGGATTTAAATATGTTTATATTTTTTATGTTGTTTATTGGAACATTATGCATATTAAAGATTGTCTGAAAACTGTATGTTTTGTTATTTCACGGAATGTTATCAATTATCCCTTACCATCTAATCACGATCTAACGATGCAACTTTTTAATACTCAAATTGGCAGAATTAATTTAATATTTGAAACTTTTTGGCTGTCTTCAAAGGTATTTTGCTGGAAATGGTAAATAACTGTTTAAATACATGTACTTGACTCAAGACTGGTTATGCAGTTCAAATGTCAAATCAGCCTTAAGTCAGTTTTAGACATTTGAAAAGTCAGTGTGTCTGCTCAGTTGATTTTCACGATAGTTTGTGACAAAAAATCGACAAAGCATTCGACTTGTTTACCGTTTAGACAAGAAATATCCACAAAAAACTGTTATGAACAAAAAAAATGAATGTGTTGTGACAAAAAAATCTACAAAGCATTCAACTTGTTTACCGTTTAGACAGTCAAGTAATGTCCACAAAAAACGTTATGAACAAAAAAATTGAATGTGTTGTGATAGCACAGTAAGAATAAAGGTTATTATGGTGTGGTTAATTTCTCTCTACTATGGTTTTATGACGAGATGATTAATGGCATTCCTTCCATCATTCATGGCAGCAAATATTAGATAACTGCACTTCACTAGTACTTTATATGATTGAGAGATGATTGTTACATGGTAGACAACTCCGTTGTCTTTACTTAGTAGACATTCATGTGGTACAGAGTTGACTCATCTTGACCCTTTTAATAACCATGCTCTCTCTTATAGCAGATACTTCTGGTTAAGGCCTAACTGAATAAACATGTAACGAACTCAGTGTTACTTGTTCAATATACCCACATACCCGCGCACACCATAACATGGTGTCAGAAGGTGGTAGTGATAGACAATATGGAATAACCTATAACTAAAGGATTACGTAATTATGCGGATTGTTTTGTTTCTGTGACACTATACAAGTGTAATATTCTATTTTAAAACAATGGAATTAAACTCAGGACAAAACCCCCGCAGAAAATTCACAGCCCTGAGTTTTCGAGTTAGTGACATAGCAAATATTTTTTTCTTGCTCAAATAATTGTTTATATTGTCTATATGAACTTGTTATCACACTCAAAAACTAGTTTTTGGACCAAAAATATAAAAAAACTTCTTTGCACACCACAGTTCGTATCCAAGCAACCCAGTGTATTTTGTCATTGTAAACTAAAACCATTTTACTCCTGGATATAACAGTTTGCAAATAAACGGAATAAAAGAGGTGGAGATACAACAGTATTTGTAAACCCTACAATAACGTTTCCCAGGTCACCATTGTAAAGATCATCATTTTCCAACAGCCGACTGATTTCAGGAACCTGCAGCACTGTTGTGGTACGAAAACATTACGTGTTCAGTTGGTGTGCTATGCAGTCGTTTTTCGAGACTCATGAATTTAAGGTTTGGTGATGTCAACCTCTGGTGAGTCAACCTAGTGTTAAGTGTATCATAGTTGGCCTTGATCACAATTTTTGCAAAATGGTTTTGCATTCAAGATGCTACAGTTGCAGGTGATGATGGTTATAAGACTATTAAGAGAAAATTAAGGAAATCAATTAATTGTTTAAGACTCGTGCAAACGGCAGTAGAGTATTGAAATTAACTAAAAGAATGTTTTACGAGATTTATGTGGGGTAAAAATACCGACAAATTAAACCGATTGGGAAATCGATGGTATGAATATGACGGGAACATGTTACATTCAATACGGTATTTTCAGATTAATAGCTTTCCATGTTCAGCGGCACATGGTCCCCAAATTAATGATTGGGTTTGACATATACGATAAAAATGGGCGGAACTTAACAGAATATAACTTCGACAGGGGATCAGAGAATATAAATCTGCATATCACAGACAACGCCAAAGGTAAAATTGTACTAACTGTACGAACTAATGGAAACTGAATTATTGACGTAATTATACGGTGATTAGTTATAATATATACTAGAATGTTGTGTTCCGCGGAACACATGTGTCGCCTGCTTGGAAAACGTTGAAATGTGGGCCTATGTTTAATCATATATAATAAAAAATATTTTATTGAAGTTGATTTCAATACTACACAACAGAACACATGTGTCATCTAAATTACATTTAAAAGGGGAATAACTAAAATAATGGTGAAACCTGAGTTATCATTTTCAAAAATTGTTTTGTAAATGCAGATGAGTTATTCAAAGTATTAAGTGAATTAATTAAAGAAGTAATTTCCATTTTACAGGCAACACTAAGTTTCATGTTTAAGTTGCATTTGAAAGGGATATTACTCATAAAATATTGAAACTGGAGTTATCATTCTTGTCATCACAGATGGCATTGTTAGTGCTGATGATATATTCCAAGTACGAAGTGAATAGGCCAAGTACTTTCAAAGTTATAGGCCACATTAAGTTTCATGTTAAAGTTGCATTTGAAAGGGGCATAACTTAAACAATATTGAAACTGGAGTTAACATTCTTGTCATCACAGATGGCACTGTTCATGCTGATGATATATTCCAAGTATGAAGTGAATAGGACAAGTACTTTCAAAGTTATATGCAACATTAAGTTTCAGGTTAAAGTTGCATTTGAAAGGGGCATAACTCAAAAAATATTGTAACTGGAGTTATCATTCTTGTCATCACAGATGGCATTGTTCGTGGTGATGATATATTTCAAGTATGAAGTGAATAGGACAAGTACTTTCGAAGTTATAGGCAACATTAAGTTCAGGTTAAAGTTGCATTTGAAAGGGGCATAACTCAAAAAATATTGAAACTGGAGATATCATTCTTGTCATCACAGGTGGATCTGTTCATGCTGCTGATGATATATTCTAAGAATGAAGTGAATAGGACAAGTACTTTTAAAGTTATAGGCAACATTAAGTTTCAGGTTAAAGTTGCATTTGAAAGGGGCATAACTCAAAAAATATTGAAACTGGAGTTATCATTCTTGTCGTCACAGATGGCATTGTTTGTGGTGATGATATATTTCAGGTATGAAGTAAATAGGACAAGTACTTTCAAAGTTATAGGCAACATTAAGTTTCAGGTTAAAGTTGCATTTGAAAGGGGCATAACTCAAAAAATATTGAAACTGGAGTTATCATTCTTGTCGTCACAGATGGCATTGTTCGTGGTGATGATATATTTCAAGTATGAAGTGAATAGGACAAGTACTTTCAAAGTTATATGCAACATTAAGTTTCAGGTTAAAGTTGCATTTGAAAGGGGCATAACTCAAAAAATATTGAAACTGGAGTTATCATTCTTGTCGTCACAGGTGGCACTGTTCATGCTGATGATATATTCTAAGTATGAAGTGAATAGGACAAGTACTTTCAAAGTTATAGGCAACATTAAGTTTCAGGTTAAAGTTGCATTTGAAAGGGGCATAACTCAAAAAATATTGAAACTGGAGATATCATTCTTGTCATCACAGGTGGCACTGTTCATGCTGATGATATATTCTAAGAATGAAGTGAATAGGACAAGTACTTTCAAAGTTATAGGCAACATTAAGTTTCAGGTTAAAGTTGCATTTGAACGGGGCATAACTCAAAATATATTGAAACTGGAGTTATCATTCTTGTCGTCACAGATGGCATTGTTTGTGGTGATGATATATTTCAGGTATGAAGTAAATAGGACAAGTACTTTCAAAGTTATAGGCAACATTAAGTTTCATGTTAAAGTTGCATTTGAAAGGGGCATAACTCAAAAAATATTGAAACTGGAGTTATCATTCTTGTCGTCACAGATGGCATTGTTCGTGGTGATGATATATTTCAAGTATGAAGTGAATAGGACAAGTACTTTCAAAGTTATATGCAACATTAAGTTTCAGGTTAAAGTTGCATTTGAAAGGGGCATAACTCAAAAAATATTGAAACTGGAGTTATCATTCTTGTCGTCACAGGTGGCACTGTTCATGCTGATGATTTATTCTAAGTATGAAGTGAATAGGACAAGTACTTTCAAAGTTATAGGCAACATTAAGTTTCAGGTTAAAGTTGCATTTGAAAGGGGCATAACTCAAAAAATATTGAAACTATAGTTATCATTCTTGTCGTCAGAGATGGTATTGTTCGTGGTGATGATATATTTCAAGTATGAAGTAAATAGGACAAGTACTTTCAAAGTTATAGGCAACATTAAGTTTCAGGTTAAAGTTGCATTTGAAAGGGACATAACTCAAAAAATATTGAAACTGGAGTTATCATTCTTGTCGTCACAGATGGCATTGTTCGCTCTGATGATATATTCCAAGTATGAAGTGAATAGGACAAGTACTTTCAAAGTTATAGGCAACATTAAGTTTCAGGTTAAAGTTGGGGGACTACCGGACGACGCCGACGACGACGACGACACCGACGACGACGACATCGACGCCGCCGGACAATAGGATCCCTATGTGTCTACCTGCTATCGCAGGCGACACAAAAATGCTCAACCGGTAACCTTTCATTATGGAGACATAAGAATATTTCTGCATATCCTTTAGATGTCACCATACATTTAATTACAAACCCAAAACTAGTATTGTTTTAGACTTTTCGACCCGAAAATATTTATATCTCAGTCTCTTACAGATCAGTGTACACTAAATAAAAGCTGCTTCCCGTTGGTTAAAAAAATAAGGGGAAACCCGTAAGACTCGTTAGCTGATTGGCCAATATAGGTAAAGAAACCAGAAACAATTTTTCTTTTTTAAGTTACAGTGAACTTGTCACTGACCCCTCAGGCCCCAAAGTCGAACTCGACCTGTATCTTCTGATATTACATATGTGTATCAAAAAGGACATCATCGGACACCCATGCCTTTTACTACACTCACGCTACGTTACAAGCCATTGGTTAATCGACTGCAGTATTTTCGTTTCTGCCGATATGAATATTCATAAGCTGACCAATGAAACGGCTCGTTATGGCGGCGAATACTCTTCAATTAAAGGTTGGAAACGAATACTACTTGAAAATGGTTGCGCCCATATCTAACATTTGTGATGCCTGTCGAACACAAATTATTAACAAAAAATCGTATAGAAAGGTAAACACGCCAGATTTTACGAGCATGTTTGACCAGATTGGAATTAACCATCTGAATACGGCGTGCTACCCTTGTAACCGTTTTGTAACGAGACGTTTCATTGCCTGATTGCTCCGTGTGTGAGAGGACAAAGAACCAATGAAATGCGGCATTAATTATTCATGAGTACGACGTCTAGACAGTCAATAATCCCACGGCGTATGAATGAAGTGCTAACGTAATGGATACGACGTGGGTATCCGACGATGCAAAAAGGATTTAATCTGTGAAGTTTTTCATTAGTTATTATCTGGAAACCCTTTTTCTATTTTTAGTAATACTGACCTTGACATTGACCCCACCAGCCCCAAAGTTGAACTTGACCTGTATCTTGTGATGTTACATCTATTTACCAAACAAGGATTAAATCTGTGAAGTGTTTCATGAGTTATCATCCGGAAACCATTTTTCTATTTTTAGTAACAGTGACCTTGACACTGATCCCAACAGCCCCAAAATCGAACTTGACCTGTATCTTATGACGATATACCTGTGTACCAAAAATTATTTAATTCTGTCAAGCCTTTCATGAGTTATCATCTGGAAACGAAGAATCCGACCGACCGACCGACAGACCGACCGACAAGCTCACTCCTATATACCCCCTCAAACTTCGTTTGTGGGGTATAAAAATAAAACTCCTTCTAAAAACAGAAATTGTGTATTTCTGCAGCTGTTGGAACCAAAAATCATTATCCCTAACATTTTGGATAAGAAAAATAATACTTTTAACATAATGCCTATAAACAGTTTGGCCACAAGTACATTTAGTCAACAGGCAAGGATGGTAGTCTTCAAAGTGAGATTTGAGGTAGAAACCTACGGTCATGGTGGTATGGAATTGATGTTTTTATGTAGATTTATATTCAAACTTCATCAGAAGACCATGCCCGATATTGTCTAAGAGTTAATAAATCAAGGAGACTCCCAAGACTCTACATAGAACATATAGGGAAACGCAATAATGTACGCTGACATAAACTATAGGCTCATTACATTCACCTCTGTTATAGGCTCGGACTACTTTCAACTACTTTTACTTGAACTCAAAGAAATAGTTCACCAATTACATTTACGATAGCTTGGGTTTCTTCGGTTTTAATGAAAGGTTGTGAAGCTTTCAGTCATTTGTTTTACATTAAGCTTTTAAATTCCTAATTTATGACTGTATAAAATAAGTCTGCCGAGTTTGATAAAAAAATTTGACAATGAGCATATCGCAGAGATGTAAAGTGAGTGTAAGGAACGACAACTCTGCAAAATAAATTGTTTATATCTAAAGCTTATTAAGATTGCCCATTGTTCTTCTGACATTTTATGAGATTTTTTTTCACATCAATCATTCTTATAAACCTTTATATTTCAAATACTATTATCAATTGCTTTTTTTTTCGGACCACAAAGACATAATAATTTAGTAATCAAACGAAGTAAATAGTATTTAGATTACAAACATCAGATTTTCTGATTTATAGCCTAAACCAACACTTAATTTCTCTGTAACAATTTAACCAACGAGATATGTCGACATGGAAGAGGGTCTTAACAAAGAGATACAAACTGCATCAAGAACCTCGGAAGACTGCAAAACTCACACCTCAGTAAAGATAATTTTATACTACAATAATCATTTTCTTCAAAATTATTTCATAATTAGGCAATAAGCTTTATTTTGACTTTTATATTGTTCAGAATAAATTTCGGGAAGATGTTGAAAACCTGGACGTAGATTTTTTCTCGATGACCTGTTAAGTTGGCCGCTTCCAAAAAGATGCACCAGTGTTTGAACGAGCATGTACACGTTTACGAGTTCTGATGGGTTTCTTTTTGGCATTTCAGAAGAAATTCACTGTAAAACAGATACTTGTATGTTTAACAGATGGTGTTATTATTTGCTGTCTGAAAGTCGGAGCATGTTGTTTAATTGCATTACTTGACAGACTTATTTCAAAATTGTTTTCATATTATTGTTCTTTTAAATCAATCATACCTAGTTCTGCGGAAACGTTCTTAACGTTTTCGTCACGTGGTGGAATTCTCATAATTCCAGTTTTCTTCTTGAACGCATCATCACTGTCCTGTAATACAAATGCAAACAAACATGTCAGGTGTCTGTTTTTTTCTGATCCAGTTTCAAACTCATTACAAATTCTAACTACCTTAAGTTATGCTAAATCGTATTCATACCTTTATTAGGAAAATATGAATACATTTTCCTAGCACTCAACCGCACGTTTTTCAAAAACAGCTAAGCTGTAACAAGTTTCAAATAAGCTCTCCGACAAATTCGCTGTCGTACGTGGAGTACGTCAAGGTGGAGTCCTTTCTACGTTTTTCTACCTAGTATACGTCAACGATTTGATAAATGATCTCGAAAAAAGCAACTTCGGTTGAAAAGTAATGTCAGTCAGCGAAAGTAACCCAACATTCGCTGATGACATCGCGCTAATAGTCATGTCGCCGTTTCACCTACATAGACTAGTTGACATTGTATACCCAAACTGTAATACGTGGAATGTTGATTTTAACGTTGACAAATCAAACGTTGTCGTCTTTAATAAAAAACGTAAACAAGTAGGAATCATTTACTGAAGTGATAACATAAATCAAACAAACCCATCTAAACATCTTGGTATTTGGCAAGAATCAAACATGAAACTCCGCACGCGTATTAACGAACGGATACAAAAAGGTAAAATCACATTCTTTTCTATGACTGTCCCGGGTCTACACCCGTCTGGGGTTAACCCCTTGGTCTCAGTTGGATTATATATGAAGATCGTGATCCCGACTGTCTTATACGCCTCGGAATTATGGAATGATATGTCAGCTTCTGACTTAACGTCAATTGAAAAGTTTCAGAATTTCACGTTAAAAAATTCAAGGTTTTAATATTCTTACCGGTCAGACATGTCCGAATCTATGCTAGGAGTATATAGATTACGTTCTCAAATTGAAAAGAAACAAATGTTATTCCTTCACAAAATCCTCAGCTTACTGTCAGGATGTTTAACAAAGGAACTATTCCTTAGAAAATATTTCTTGTATCTTCTCGATAGAACTTCAGTTAAGTTGGGATTTATTCCTGAAATATGTACAACTGTTGAGAAGTATTAACTGCACTTTTTACTCAACATCTTTGTTCACAACTCCGGACTGCTTCCACATAAAATTGTGTGGAAAATATTGATAACAACGTAATAAAAATCAAAGAGACTGAGTTGTGGGAAAATAGAATATCTAAGTGATGATGACTTTACATTTTTCCAGATTCTTCAACCGTTTATAAAACCGGCAGTTGTTTACAAAGTATGTAAGAAAAGTGCGTTTATGAATATAATTTGTTAACGATAGCTAGGCTTTGGACTCGTACTGTGCACTTACAAAACTCAGAATTTATATATTGCAACATGATTTTTCAAGAGGAACTTGTTCACGTTATCACTGAGTGTAACAAAACAGCGCAACTGAAGATAAACTTTAACAAGAGCCAGTCAGAAACGACAGCACGCTCGACTATTCGAAGTCAGACATATTTAAGCACATTTAAAACTGGGCTTCATTTAAACTGGGGAGTGATTCAGGAGTTTATGACACCCAACACACACACATGAACAAAAGTTTCTTAATCCAAGTTAGGAAATCAATAAATTACATTTAATTTATTAATGTAGTTTTAAGGGGGTTTACACAACCCAGTCCATACACCCCTGATCCCACACCCATCAACCCACTATCCCTGCCCACCTATAGTGATGTGGTGGGGTGTGGTGTAGTATAGTAAGGTATGGTATGCTGGTTGTTGTTGTTGGTGGTGTGGGTGTTGTTGCTGTTGTTGGTATTGTTGTTGGTGATGGTGTTGTTGGTGGTGTTGTTGGTGGTGGTGTTGTTGACGGTGTTGTTGGTGGTGTTGTTGTTGGTGTAGTTATTTGTGTTATTGTTGGTTGTGTTGTTGTTGGTGGTGGTAGTGATGTTGTTGTTGTTTGTTGTTGTTTTTGTCAGTGTTGTTGCTGTTGGTGGTAGTTGTCGATGCTATTGTTGGTGGTGTAGTTGTTGTTATTTGTGTTATTGTTGGCTGTGTTGTTGGTGTTTTTGTTGTTGGTGGTGTTGGTGGTTTGTGGTGGGGGGTGGTGGTAGTGTGGTCGGTGGTGGTGGTAGGGCTGGTGGTGGGTGGGTTGGTGTGGGGTGGGTGGGGTAGGTGGTGGGGTAGGTGGTGGTTGTGGGGGTGGTGGTGGGTGGGGGTGGGTGGTGGTGGTGTGGTGTGGTGGGTGGGGGTAGGGGGTGGGTGTGGGGGTGGTGGGTGGGTGGTGATGGTGGGGGGAGGTGGTGGGTGTGGGGTGGGTGGGTGTAGGGTGGTGGTGGGTGGGTGTGGGGTGGTGGTGGGTGGGTGTGGTCGGTGGGTGTGGGTGGGTGGTGGGGGTGCTGGTGGGTGGTGGTGGGTGGGTGGGGGAGCTGGTGGGTGGTGGTGGGTGGGTGTGTGTGGTTTTGGTGTGGTGTGGTGTGTATAGTATAGTATAGTATAGTATAGTATAGTATAGTATAGTATAGTATAGTATAGTATAGTATAGTATAGTATAGTATAGTATAGTATAGTATAGTATAGTATAGTATAGCCACTCAACATTTTCAACCACAGTATGTTAAGTACATCTGTTTTAACCCTTTTTTATATCATTACCTATGAAAAACTCTAACATTGAAACTTTAACCATAATTTCTAAGTCTTAATTCTAATTTCTAAGCGAAAAAGTGCAAAAATTAAATAAAAAAGCAAGGATGAGTTATGGCCTTTGAAAATCAACCTGATGTATGATAAAATAAAGGTATACAAAGTTTTAAAGTTGTCGTTTTAATAGAATGAAAGATATGAGGTTTCACCACGTTGCACTCAAATTTTAACCTTAATTTCTAAGTCTAAAAGGGGCAATTACTTAATATAAATCAAAGAAAGAGTTATGGTTCATGGCAAACATAGTCAGGGTCATGATAGTGAACAAGTTTCAAAGCTATAGTATAAGAAGTATGAAAGTAACTAGCTTGCTAGCAAACTTTAACCTGAAATTCTAAGTTGAAAAAGGGCCATAATTTGATTAAATATTAAAGAAAGAGTTATGGTTCTTGGCATACATAGTCAGGGTCATGATGGTAAGCAAGTGTTGAAAGTATCAAAGTACAAGAAGTATGAAAGTAACTAACTTGCACGCAAACTTTAACCTGAAATTCTAAGTCGAAAAAAACCCATAATTTAAATAAAAGGAAAGTTAGAGTTTTGGTTCTTGGCATACACACTTGGGAGATGATGATGAACAAGTGTGCCAAGTTTCAAAGATGTAGTATAAGTAGTATTGAAGTTATGTGTTTGTACAGTAGCTTGCACGCAAACTTTAACCTGAAATTCTAAGTCGAAAAAAGGGCCATAATTTGATGAAAATGAAAGTTAGAGTTATGGTTCTTGGCATACACCCTCGGGACATGATGATAAACAAGTGTGCCAAGTTTCAAAGCTGTAGTATAAGTAGTATTGAAGTTATGTGTTTGTACAGTAGCTTGCACACAAACTTTAACCTGAAATTCTAAGTCGAAAAAGGGCCATAATCTGAATAAAAGGAAAGTTAGAGTTTTGGTTCTTGGCATACACACTTGGGAGATGATGATGAACAAGTGTGCTAAGTTTCAAAGTTGTAGTATAAGTCGTATTGAAGTTATGTGTTTGTACAGTAGCTTGCACGCAAACTTTAACCTGAAATTCTAAGTCGAAAAAAGGGCCATAATTTGATGAAAATGAAAGTTAGAGTTACGGTTCATGGCATACACCCTCGGGACATGATGATGAATAAGTGTGCCAAGTTTCAAAGCTGTGGTGTAAGTAGTATTGAAGTTATGTGTTTGTACAGTAGCTTGCACGCAAACTTTAACCTGAAATTCTAAGTAAAAAAGGGCCATAATTTGATCAAAATGAAAGTTAGAGTTATGGTTCTTGGCATACATACTTGGGACATGATGCTGAACAAGTGTGCCAAGTTTCAAAGCTGCAGTATAAGTAGTATTGAAGTTATGTGTCTGTACAATGCTTGCACGCAAACTTTAACCTGAAATTCTAAGTCGAAAAAGGGCCATAATTTAATCAAATTGAAAGTTAGAGTTATGGTTCTTGGCATACATACTCGGGACATGATGATGAACAAGTGTGCCAAGTTTCAAAGCTGTAGCTATAGTAATTTTTAAGATATCAGTAGGTTGCACGCAAACTTTAACCAAAGCGGGACGCCGACGGCGACGCCGACGCCCAGGTGAGTACAATAGCTCGACATATTCTTTGAACAGTCGAGCTAAATATATTGTACTCCAAAGCTTTGGTAAACGTGTAACGAACGACCTGTTTCAACCCGATCATATTCCCTTTGTTCTAAAGCTCATGGGGACACCATTAGCTCCTCTTTTAGAAAATACCGATAATGTACTTCTTCTAGAACACGCCTACGGGTAAATCGTCAAATGCGTTCACCAATACTTTGAACAATCATAAATATGTCTAGCCGATAACTGGTAACATTAGCCTAGCTGTGTCTTTATTTCACAGCTAGCTTTATTTTGCTTTGCTGATGTTGTTGCATTGTGTTAATCAATGAGTTTTGTTCATATTTGTAATTTGTAAATACCTAAAGGAAGATGACTTATCTGACCAAGATTTTCTAAGACACCATGTCTTAGAAAAAGATTAATAATTCGACAAAGGATTATTAAGGACCATGGTGTCTAATTTAAGGAAGACGAATAATTCGAACCAGGATTTTCTTGGACTATGGTGTCTAAGAAAAAGATGAATAATTCGACAAGGATTTTCTAAGACAATGGTGTCTAAAAAAAGGAAGATGAATATTTTGACCAGGATTTATCAGAATTAAATTAGTAATGACCTGATACCAGACGAAGATTAAAGGCCTTAAAAGTATGATGCAACACAGTCCTGAGTTCTGATGATCAAAGAAAGTAATGCTGTGACTCTAGAGGACTAACCAGAAGAACGATGAGATAGATACCATGGTATCAAGACTAAGGGAATGAATGACGTAATACAATGTTTCAAGTCAATAGTTTGTTGTCTTGAACTTGGTAAATTCTAAAACGTAATTCATAAATGTTTCGGATCATAAAATATTCTGTGACCAGATTAATAGCATAATAGATTATTTCTAGTTCCAAAATCGGAGGATTTTTTTCCGCACAAACATTGATAAAAATTCGTTTAAAACCTGATAGCCTTATTGATCTACTTATTTCATAGGATGATTTAAGATGATTTAACTGACAACTGACCTGAGAACACTTCTTCTAAACAAGATGGCCATGAAGGCTCTTTATCGCTCACCTGACTACAACACGGTTATTATGGATCTGGTGGACCAACAGGCATGGGTATTGTACGATCACAACATCTTGTCATGGTAACCATTTGAGCCATGTTATTTTAAAATCCAATGGGAAATAACAAATATACAGCCCGGACAAGATGTTTCTACTTTCAGTAACAATGCCTAGTTTTTAAACTCAGATGACCCATATTCGAACTCGTCCAAGTAATTACTGGAACATATGTCCTGACCAATTTTCTTGACGATTGGAGCAAAAATGTGACCACAGGAGTGTTAACAATACAAGAGCCAGTCGGAAACGACTGCAAGCTCGACTATTCGAAGTCAGACATATTTAAGCACATTTTAAACTGGGCTTCATTCAAACTGGAGAGTGATTCAGGAGTTTATGACACCCAACACACACATGAACAAAAGTTTCATAATCCAAGATATGAAATCAATAAATTTTACGTTGTGGTGGTGGTGGATGTGGTGGGTGGTGGTTGGTGGTGGGTGGTGGTGGGTGGTGATGGGTGGTAGTAGGTGATGGTGGGTGGTGGTGGTTGGTGATGGTAGTGGTTGGTGGTGGTGGGTGATGGTGGTTGGTGGTGGGTGGTAGTGGTGGTGGGTGGGTGCGTGGTGATGGGTGGGTGGGAGGGGGTGGTGGTGGTGGGAGGCGGATGTGGTGGGTGGTGGTTGTGGTGGGTGGGTGGTGGTGGTGAGTGGTGGTGGTGGGTGGTAGTGAGTGTGGTGGGTGGTGGTTGGTGACGGGCGGTGGTGGGCGGTGGTGGTGGTGGGTGGTAGTGTGGGTGGTGGTGGTGGTGGGTGATGGTGGTGGGTGGTGGTGGATGTGGTGGGTGGTGGTGGGCGGTGGTGGTGGCTGGTGGTGTGTGGGTGGTGGTGGTGGTGGGTGGTGGTAATAGGTGGTGGGTGGTGGTAATGGGTGGTGCGTGGTGGTGGTGGTGGGGGATGGTGATGGGTAATGATGGTTGGTGGTGGTTGTGGTGGGTGGTGGTGGGTGGGTGGTGGTGGTGGGTAGTGATGGTTGGTGGAGGGTGGTGGTGGTGGTCGTCGTCGGTGGTGGTGGGTGGTGTAGGAGGGTGGTCATGGGTGGGTGGTTGGATGGGTGGGTGGGTGGGGGTGGTACAGGTGTTGGAATGAAAGTTATGGAATGAAAGTTATGAAGTTTCACCAGCTTGCATGCAAACTTTAACCCTAATTTCTAAGTCTACAAAGGGCAATAATTTGATAAAAATCAAAGGAAGAGTTATGATTCTTGGCATACATAGTCAGGGTCATGATAGTGAACAACTTTCAAAAGCTATAGTACAAGAAGTATCAAAGTAACTAGCTTTCACGCAAACTTTAACCTGAAATTCTACTTAAAAAAAATGGCAATAATTTGATAAAAATCAAAGAAAGAGTTATGGTTCTTGGCATACATAGTCAGGGTCATGATGGTGAACAAGTGTATTTAGTTTCAAAGCTATAGTACAAGAAGTATGAAAGTAACTAGCTTGCATGCAAACTTTAACCAGAAATTCTAAGTTGAAAAAGGGCCATAATTTGATAAACAAGAGGGCCATGATGGCCCTGAATCGCTCACCTGACTATGAAACTCAAGTTATTAACCAGAAACTGAATTTTTATTTTTAAACAACAGTGACCTTGACCTTGATCACAGACACGTGGGTAGCAATCCCAATTTGTCTCTTGTTATAAGCTACCCATATACCAAGTTTGGAGTCAATATGCCAAAGCAAACTCAAGTTATTAAGTGGAAACTGAATTTCTATTTTTAGCAACAGTGACCTTTACCTTGATCAAAGACACCTGGGTAGCAATCCCAAGCTGCCTCTTAATATAAGCTACTCATACACCAAGTGTGGAGTCAAAAAACCAAAGCAAACTCAAGTTATTAAGTGGAAACTGAATTTCTATTTTAAGCAACAGTGACATTGACCTTAAACACAGACACGTAGGTAGCTTTCCCAAGTTGCCTCTTAATTAAAGCTATCCATATACCAAGTTTGGAGTCAATAGGCCAAAGCAATCTCGAGTAATTAAGTAGAAACTGAATTTCTATTTTTAGTAACAGTGACCTTGACCTTAATCACAGACACCTGGGTAGCAACCCCAAGCTGCCTCTGGATATAAGCTATCCATATACCAAGTTTGGAGTCAATAGGCCAAAGCAATCTCAAGTAATTAAGTAGAAACTGCATTTATATTTTTAAGAACAGTGACCTTGACCTTAATCACAGACACCTGGGTTGCAACCCCAAGCTGCCATTTGATATAAGCTACCCATACATCAAGTTTGGAGTCAATATGCCAAAGCAAACTCAAGTTATTAATCAGAAACTGAATTTCTATTTTTAGCAACAGTGACCTTGACCTTAATCACAGACATATGGGTAGCAACCCCAAGCTGCCATTTGATATAAGCTACCCATAAACCAAGTTTGGAGTCAATAGGCCTAAGCAAACTCAAGTAATTGAGCAAAGACTGAATTTCTTTTTTTAGCAACAGTGACCTTGACCTTGATCACAGACACCTGGGTAGCAACCCCAAGCTGCCATTTGATATAAGCTACCCATACACCAAGTTTGGAGTCAATAGGCCTAAGCAAACTCGAGTAATTGAGCAAAGACTGAATTTCTATTTTTAGCAACAGTGACCTTGACCTTTATCACAGACACCTGGGTAGCAACCCCAAGCTGCCTTTTGATATAAGCAACCCATACACTAAGATTAGAGTCAATAGGCCTAAGCAAACTCAAGTAATTGAGCAAAGACTGAATTTCTATTTTTAGCAACAGTGACCTTGACCTTGATCACAGACCCCTGGGTAGCAACTACAAGCTGCCTTTTGATATAGGCTACCCATACACCAAGTTTGGAGTCAATAGGCCTAAGCAAACTCAAGTAATTGAGCAAAGACTGAATTTCTATTTTTAGTAACAGTGACCTTGACCTTGATCACAGACACCTGGGTAGCAACCTCAAGCTGCCATTTGATATAAGCTACCCATACACCAAGCTTGGAGTCAATAGGCCTAAGCAAACTCAAGTAATTGAGCAAAGACTGAATTTCTATTTTTAGCAGCAGTGACCTTGACCTTGACCCTGTGGTCATGATTTGAACAACTTTTGAAGACATCAGTGCCAGGATGCTTCAGGACAAATTTGGTTAAAATCCATCAAGTGGTTTCAGAGGATATGTTGTTTAAAGGAAATTGTTGACGGACGCCGGACGCCGGACAAAGACGGGTCACAAAAGCTCACCATGAGCCTATGGCTCAGGTGAGCTAAAAAGTGAAAGAAAGAGTTATGGTTCTTGGGATACATAGTCAGGGTCATGATGGTAAACAAGTGTTGAAAGTTTCAAAGCTATAGAACAAGAAGTATCAAAGAAACTAGCTTGCACGCAAAAATTAAGCTGAATTCTAAGTCGAAAAAGGGCAATAATTTGAGCAAAATGAAAGTTAGAGTTATGGTTCTTGGCATACACACTCGGGATATGATAATGAACAAGTGCTGAAAGTTTCAAAGCTGTAGTATAAGTAGTATTGAAGTTATGGGTTTGTACAGTAGCTTGCACGCAAACTTTAACCTTAAATTCTAAGTCGAAAAAGGGCCATAGTTTGATCAAAATGAAAGATAGAGTTATGGTTCTTGGCATACACACTCGGGACATGATGATGAACAAGTGTGTCAAGTGTTAAAGCTGTAGTATAAGTAGTATTGAAGTTATGTGTTCGTACAGTAGCTTGAACGCAAACTTTAACCTGAAATTCTAAGTTAAAAAAAAAGGCCATAATTTGATCAAAATGAAAGTTAGAGTTATGGTTCTTGGCATACACACTCGGGACATGATGATGAACAAGTGTGTCAAGTTTCAAAGCTGTAGTATAAGTAGTATTGAAGTTATGTGTTTGTACAGTAGCTTGCACGCAAACTTTAACCTGAAATTCTAAGTCGAAAAAGGGCCATAATTTGATCAAAATGAAAGTTAGAGTTATGGTTCTTGGCATACACACTTGGGACATGATGATGAACAAGTGTGCCAAGTTTTAAAGCTGTAGTATAAGTAGTATTGAAGTTATGAGTTTGTACAGTAGCTTGCACGCAAACTTTAACCTGAAATTCTAAGTCAAAAAAGGGCCATAATTTGATCAAAATGAAAGTTAGAGTTATGGTTCTTGGCATACACACTTGGGACATGATGATGAATAAGTGTGCCAAGTTTAAAAGCTGTAGCTATAGTAGTTTTTAAGATATGGGTAGGTTGCACGTAAACTTTAACCAAAGCGGGACGCCGACGCCCAAGTAAGTACAATAGCTCGACATATTCTCCGAATAGTCGAGCTAAAAATTCTATTTTTAGTAACAGTGACAATGATCTTGGACCAACAGGCACGGGTATGGTATGTGACAAACCGCCTTGTCATGGTGAACATTTGTGCAAAGTTATTTTGAAATCCAATGAGAAATTACAATTTTACAGCCTGCACAAATTTTTTCTATCTTTAGTAACATTGACCAAGTTTTTGACCCCAGATGAGCCATATTGGAACTCATCCGAGTAATTACTGGGACAAACATCCTGACCAAGTTTCGTGACAATCAGAGCAAAACTGTGACCACTAGAGTGTTAATAAGAAAATTATATTTTAGTAACAGTGACCTTGACCTTTAACTAACATGCATGGGTATGATATCTGACAAACCGCCTTGTCATGGTGAACATTTGTGCAAAGTTATTTTGAAATGCAATAAGAAATAACAAATTTACAGCCTGCACAAGATTTTTCTTTTTTTTTAGTAACAGTGACCTAGTTTTTTTCCATTCCAGATGACCCATATTCGAACTTGTCCGAGTAATTACTGCGACAGACATCCTGACCAAGTTTCGTTACAATCGGAGAAAAAATGTGACTACAGGAATGTTAACAAGAAAATTCTATTTTTAGTAACAGTAACAATGATCTTGGACCAACAGACATGGGTATGGTATGTGACAAACCGCCTTGTCATGGTGAACATTTGTGTAAAGTTATTTTGAAATCAAATGAGAAATAACAAATTAACAGCCTGCACAATAATTTTCTATTTTTAGTAACAGTGACCTAGTTTTTGACCCCAGATAACCCATATTGGAACTCGTCCGAGTAATAACTGGGACACACGTCCTGACCAAGTTTCTTGACAACCGGAGAAGAAATGTGAAAACTAGAGTGTTAACAAGAAAATTCTATTTTGAGTAACAGTGACCTTGACCTTGGACCAACAGGCACGGATATGGTATGTGACAAACCGCCTTGTCATGGTGAATATTTTTGCAAAGTTATTTTGAAATCCAATAAAAAGTAACAATTTAACAGCCTGCACAAGATTTTTCTATTTTTAGTAACAGTGACCTAGTTTTTGACCCCAGATGACCCATATTGGAACTCTTCAGAGTAATTACTAGGACACAGGTACATACAAAATTTTGTGACAATCGGAGAAAAAATGTGAAAAACTAGTGTTTACAAGAAAATTCTATTTTTTGTTACGGTGACCTTGACCTTGGACCAACAGGCACAGGTATGGTATGTGACAAACCGCCTTGTCATGGTGAACATTTGCGCAAAGTTATTTTGAAATCCAATGAGAAATAACAATTTTACAGCCTGCACAAGATTTTTCTTTTTTAGTAACAGTGACCTAGTTTTTGATCCCAGATGACCCATATTGAAACTCGTCCGAGTAATTACTGGGACACATATCCTGACCAAGTTTCATGACAATCTAAGCAATAATATTACCACAAGAACATTCTATTTTTAGTTACAGTGACCTTGACCTTGGACCAACAGGCATGTGTATGGTATGACATGAGAATTAACAAATTTACAGCCTGCACAAGAATTTTGTTTTTTTAGTAACATTGACCAAGTTTTTGATCCCACAGACCCATATTGGAACTCATCCGAGTAATTACTGGGACAAACATCCTGACCACGTTTCGTGACAATCAGAGCAAAAATGCGACCGCTAGAGTGTTAATAAGAAAATTCTATTTTTAGTAACAGTGACCTTTTGAGCCATGTTATTTTAAAGTCCAATGGGAAATAACAAATATACAGCCCGGACAGGCACGGGTATGGTATGTGACAAACCGCCTTTTCATGGTGAAAATTTGTGCAAAGTTATTTTGAAATCCAATGAGAAATAACAAATACACAGCCCGGACAAGAATTTCTATTTTTAGTAACAGTGACCTAGTTTTTGACCCCAGATGACCCATATTCGAACTCTTCCGAGTAATTACTAAGACACACATTGACCAAGTTTCTTGACAACCGGAGCTAAAATGTGACCACTAAAGTGTTAACAAGAAAATTCTTTTTTTAGTTATAGTGACCTTGACCTTGGACCAACAGCCATGGGTATGGTATGTGACAACCGCTTTGACATGGCGAACATCTGTGCAAAGTTATTTTGAAATCCAACAAGAGATAAAAATTTTACAGTACATATATTTCTATTTGTAGTAATTGTGTCCTAGTTTTTGATCCCAGATGACCCATATTCGAACTCTTTCGAGTAATTACTCGGACACACGTCCTGACGAAGTTACGTGACAATCGGAACAAAAATGTGACCGATAGAGTGTTAACGAACTAAGTGTGGACAGACGACGGACGACGGACATTCATCGATCCTAAGCTGGCTCAGGGTGAGCTAAAAAAATTGGCAGCTCCTTAGCATCTTGTTCATCACCATGATTTTCGACAAACGACTTTACCGTTTTGTTCTAAAATGTAAATGATTCTGTTTGTCTGTCTGACTATTCCTGATATGCCTATTTCACTTTTTAAATATTTTAAACGAAAGTTACTTAATATCTCTGTAAGATGTGACTTAATGATACTTCATTAACACCAAATGTGGTATCATAAGAAAAGTTAAATAATCTCTATATTTATCCATCATCGCCGAATCTATCGTACATCATATTCCATTTCATAAAGGTGGAACGAGTCACAATTTTTTTCGAGTTTCCTAACGAAATTCCGCATACAAATAATCGTGTATATGCCTGACTTGATTAAGTGCTTATTTTTTTAGTATCCTTAGAAGTTTTGAAACAACATGCCTTCAAAGTATACCACTAGCATGAATTTTTGAGACGTCTGTCAAATTTCCGCGTTCGAGTGACAAAAGCCGATATTTTAACGTTTATTTTAAGTTGATTGTGTAACGTGCCCCGAGTTGAAGGCACATAAAACAGATTATTTGTCTCAGCCTATATATATAATTTTTCTCTTTAAAATGATTGGATATATGTACGAAGCAAGATATATTGTTTTAAACAATATAATAATATTTCTAAGCTACTTTGCTTCAAAATAATTATAATAATTTCAGAAATGATTGGGGTAAAACACAATTATCAGGATTAGAATCAGCTGAACGTATAACCAGAGACCTATATATATAGGTCTTTGGTATAACAATATCCCCAGGGCAATAAACCTCCTTGACAAAATAACTAATCTAAATCTAAGTTTCAACAAAAACAGAGTCCTAAACAAAACAATCTAACTTAAACTTCGATGTCGCCCTCAGCAAACACGCTGAGCAATACAAACAAAAGATCCACAATGATGTTCGGAACTCTTAAAACAAACCTGCGCAACTACGAGTTTCAAAATAATGCTCAACAAGGTTTGAACAATCACTATTCAAACAAAACACAAAGCAAACAACCTTCAACACTAAACTCTAGCCTAGCCCGTTCAACAATAGTGTCTCAGACGCATGTGTTTACAGCAATAGTCTGAAGACACTATTCTAAACCCTATTCTTAACTCCTACTCTTAAACTACACGTGGCTCAGACGCATGTGTTTCCTGCAATTGACTGAGCTCACTATCTAAAAACCCTATCCTCGACACTTATGCTGAAGCTACCTTACAAGTGTCTCAGACGCATGTGTTTCCAGCAATTGTCTGAGGACACTATCTGAAATAACCTAGCTTCAACCAACACCCTACAAGTTCAATGAAACAACCCGGTCAATATGGCCTAGTACAGAGTTGTACTATATTGGACCTATAATGCAGACCAATGTTGAATCCAAATTCAACGATGTGAACACCTCGACTCTCAGAAACAGACTGCCCATTGTCATGTTTGTATTTCCATTTATTTATCGTCGCTACCGGTTGCCCATATCAGCGACGCCTCGAAGAGTGTAAGTCATTTTAGGTTTTTCAGAGGATAGTGCAAGATAGTGCACTCTCCAATTCCAGAATCGTCCCTGGTTCTTTAAAGTGCCCGGTGTATAGCACCTCTACACTGGACCTCGGTTTTAAGTCCCATCCGAACGACTATATTAGTTATTTTAGTTGGAGTAGCGGGGGATCGAACCAGCGATCCCTGGACTCAGAGGCAGACGCGCTTACCACTGAGCTAATGATCCGCCCAGTGTCAATGAACGGCACTTGCTTTTATACCATTTGAAGGAATTCCTCGGACTTAACCGTTCAACAACACTTATTTAACACAAAGTATTAAAATAACCAAAAAGAGTTTGCAGTTAGACTCGGCCCAAGCTAAATCGTCAAATAATTTTCCTCACAATTGCTGCGACTTCGTTCTAATTCGGACACACTTCAATTTCAGTTAAATTCATATTGCAAATACAGTTTATATGGTCTCAAGGAATATTTCTATAACGTCCTTCTTGGATTAAAAGTCTATGTGCAGAGCATCTTAATCTAGTCAAATATATACAATGTTTCGAGTTAGCGACATAGGAAATATATTTTTCAAGCGCAAATGATTGTTTATATTGTCTTTCTGAACTTGTTGCTGTTATCACACTCAAAAACCATTTTTGGACATAAATATCATAAAATATCATTCACATCGTAGCAAACTCTTCAAAAGCGAACAAGCTGTGAAATATAAACCCCGTAAGATGTTTCACGAGGACCATCGCCGTCTTAAAACGGAAAATTTACTATATTAAAATTCAAATCATCTCTTTTATCATATATTTTAGTAGTGACGTAACTATTTTCAATGGACAGGTTTAGATCAAGAAAGTTTGCTTGCTTTTCTGAATTTGGCTTGCATCTGAAACATCAAACACGATATACGGCAACTGATATTTTCGTTAAGAAGTAGCGCGGGCTTTAAGTATGATTGACAGAACGCTGTTCATTGATAATCAAGCTTTCAGCCTGCTTTACTTTAAGCCACACCTTTTGTTATTGTTTCAGGTTAGATACAGTAATTCATTTCTCATAGACTCCCAGTATAGCTTCATCTCCAATTCTGAATTAGCTATTGGGTCAAGGCCTTAAAATCTTACTTTTGCAAATAAAACTGAACTAGAGACATCATAAAAACACAACAAAAATATAGCGTAACCAGTATAATTTTTCGCGACATGCACTGAAATACCACCACCCTCAGCTTTGCGCCACTTTCAGTTTCACTTTGTCCAAAATAATAGACCAGTCTTAATATTTTCTCATGAATATTAAGTGATTTTCCAGAACGAGGCTGAGTGAGCAATTTGATTGTTTACATTCCCAAGCTATGGCATCTGATAGATATCAAAATCTATAATTAATATCAGATATTTCTTTTTTTTTTTGGTAAAAGTTACATAAAAAGTACCTCAAGATCATCAGCAAGAAATCTCTAGACAGAGGTTTCAAATATTTTTGTGAAAACTACATTAATAGCTTATCAGGAAAATGCTTTTCCCAAGTCATTCAAATTATTATAGTGTGATTATATTAACCTGCCCATTTTGCATACATTACACAGTGGTTGAACGTGCTATTTTGAGACGGGGGTTTCCTTGCTATTTTGGACTGGTCTTTTGCATGTGTATATATATCTTTAAAACTGGCTTCACTTCCATATTCGTCTATAGCGCAGTTGGTACGAAGGCAGAAAATAGCAAAACGACTTGTCGCAGGTTCGAGTCGTACTTAGACCTATAAATTTTTTTGTGGCGTTTTATATTGTAGATGTTTATTGTTTATTTGTTTGTTTGTTTTAAAAATTATGTTTTTTGCTTTATTGATTTATTTTTATGGACTTTTTATTGTAATTTATTGATATTTCTATGTCACAAACTATTATATCAGTACAAAATATTTCAAACATATCACAGCAGTTCTGTTTCACTTATAGAAATTAACAACGGTTTCGGCGTGGAAAATAACAAAAAACGTGAAACTTTATATTAAAAAAACGCTTTAAAAAAAGTATAAAACAAAAATGGCACTAGCAGGACTCGAACCACATACCTTTAGCGTTTGAAGGATGCACTTTACCAGTGAGATATTCCGCTTTCATACATGTCTAGCGGAAAGAAGACACCTAAATAATGCATAAGTAATGGATTTCCCGTTGAGGTAATGACGATTTTCACGCTTTGGTGATGAAGTTAAAAATATCACAACCAACAACCGAATAATGTATGCAAAATGGGCAGGTTATTGTAATCACACTATACCGGTAGCTCATATGTTTGGTACAATATAAGTTCACAACCATTTGCATCTGTAACCTGCTTTGGATTCCTAAGGCTATATACAAATATTTTCATGTGTTTCTTTCAATTTTCCAACACTACTTCCTATAAGTATCACATTCTAAGTTAGTACAATAAACAAATAATTTGATAATCTTGATCCCTTAGATTTTATCTCATGGATTGAACCTTTCTCATCAGGGGTTCAATAAATAACTTGACCTGGAAGAAAGTTTCTTCAAGAAACAGTATGTACCATAGTTATTCTAATTTCAATTCAAGTATGATGGTAATCCAGTTGTGCAATGAGTGCTATTACTCACAGAAAAGATGATTATGAAATATCAAACAACCGGTCGGTAATTCATTGTTAGTACCCACTCAGTCTACATTAACATCAACTCCACAAGAAGTAAAATCTACATATTTCAAACCTATACGTGGAGATGGTGTAGACTGGAAGGCCTTTATTCCAGAGTGTCGAGTGACAAATAAAGCAATGTGTCATATATTAGCATCTGAGCCAATAACAGCATCAGAAAATGCAAAGTACTTAAACCAAGAAGTTAACTCACATGCTTATGGAGTCCTTTAAAACAAATTAAGTCATCATCTGTGAAATGATTAAAACAATTACTACAGTTGAAGCAGTTATGAATAAAAATGTTTTAGTTGAAGATTTACGGTAAAGGTCATATAAATGACATTATATAAGTTTGCATTTAAAGTTGATTGAATATAAAATCGGGGAAATATCAGACCAAGAACAAACAATAATCTTTAGTTTAACTTAAGTTTATATTATAGTGTGGTAAATAATCAATGTTATATTTTTATTTGATATGATCTCATAGATTATACAATCATGTTAACCACACATGAAAATGGACCCTGATCTCTCATTATTTTCACTTTTCATTATTTTGTTTCTTTTATCCCTGTCATCGTGTTCTTGCTGATTTTACTCCAGGTGCTCTGGTCTCTGTAAGATCATTGAGTACCCGTCCTTTGGCTTTGCAATGCTATTAAATTCTTATGTTTATATGTTTGTATGCTTTTGCATGCAACATTGTTGAGCTGATGGGTGGGTTGGAGTTATTTCACCAAGACAATTTGTACTTGTTTTGTGATACGAGAACCTGTTGGGGCACGTGTGAGGTTGGTGCACCCTAGAACCTGGTTTAAACCCCCAGTGGCAATTTGTTTTGCCACTGACCGTTCCAAGGCGGTATCCCCAAAGGTTCTCTTGTTTATTAATTGTTTGTGGTGTCCTATTTGAATTGACATACATATATAAAACATGCGCTCTCTCTCTCTTCCTCTCTTCTTTTTCGCTGCGTGAGGAGGCTGTGTTTTTTAGTGTGGCGATTCCTGATATGCATATGTTGCTTTTTTCTTAAGTTTTAATATTTTGGAAATTTATGAAAACTTATTTTGTCAGTGAATCTATCATCTGATACACATGGAAATACAACAAGGTCTAGCACTACTCCTTGATGTGGCCATATTGCTTGTCAGTTTGTTTGCTCACTCAGCCTCGTTCTGATAATGGAATCTCAGGTATGCATACAATTTGAGAGGGCTCTATACCCATTTTTAAAGATAAAAATTTTCATACACTCAAAATAAAAATGCAAATGTCTTGATTCAACTTCTTCTATACACTGCATTTTCACATAGCTATTTAATATTTTTATTCTGCTTTTGCATTTTCAACCTATCAC
This sequence comes from Corbicula japonica, assembly GCA_038501625.1. Lineage (NCBI taxonomy): Eukaryota > Metazoa > Mollusca > Bivalvia > Venerida > Cyrenidae > Corbicula > Corbicula japonica. The sequence continues at coordinate 4,661 of JAZAYU010000525.1, read as the reverse complement.
AGAATTACTTTATCTAATGGTCCGCACAAACCCTAGACAAAATTGACTGGTTCCCAAGCCACCTGAATTACTGTAGTGTAACCTAAATTCAACGTCCGCAAGGGGAATGAAGCCACAGCGACAAAAATTTGATTGGCTGCAAAACCTAATTTGGAAGTAAAATACAGCCTCTTTTGATTAGAGCGGCAGTTATAACAATCGTTGCACGAGAAATGCAGATGTGCAACAGGTGTTTACGGACGTTGCTCACTGGGTCAAAATCTAATATATATCGAAATTTGTAGTAAGTATGGCAAAATTAAACTCCCCTTAACTTTTATTCTAATATAAAGTATATTTTGTTAAATCGGTGTTGATAGACTAATCAGTCAAAAGTACCATAGCTTTAGGATCATGGTCAAATCACAAAAGCAATTTAATTGCAATATTTATTATTTTATTATTATTTAATGGAGATAATAGAGATAAATCGATTCAAATGTTGTTTTGTCGAAACTTCATTGATAACAAAGCAAACAAACCGACTATATACATACGCAAGACACTTGATTGATGGTGGTCTGTGCCACCGAGCCAAAAATTGTCGCGAAATAGATAAATCAGAAAAGACAAAATGAAAATAACATCAGAATGATAAAACATAGACATGTTATATGGTAGGTTTTTAAGTGATTAAAAATGATATAACTGCCAGTGGGCATATGTACATGATATTAAGGCACTCTATGAAGCAATAACTGGAAAGTGTTCACACTGCGCACTCTCATCACAATTACTGCCAAGTAGTGTATTGTATATTAAAAAGTAATACAATTTATTGTTGTGCCTTTTCAATTTGACAAACAAGTGCTATTTACAAAACTGGGAGAGTAAGCTATCGTTTCTTTTCTTTGCTTCTAAAATAATTTAAGCTCTTGTCGGTATTTATGTACTGAGAGTGATGAAAACGCAGGGATTCAAGGCAAAGATCATCCATTTAAGGTTGAATCCACAAAAATATGTTTCCAGAAAAGTAATTCAATCCGTTAAAGTAAAGAGTTTACTCGAAATCTGTATATAAAAATTTAAAAAAAAAACATCATTGGTGTAGTTAGAACATTGGTTAAGTGTGACTCACAAACAGTTTGCTATACTTCTCAACTTAAACCATTCAAATAAGTTGTATTCAACACTCTGTATTGTTAAGGTTGAACAGTGCCAGGTTTCATGACATCACAACGATAACATCATCCGTTGTTCACCAAATGAGTACATAACCTGAGACACGACAGTTTTCCATTACTATTGCATGTAATATGAACACTGTCATATGCATAGTTGCATACAATGTTTGGAATGGATCGAAATTGTACAGTTTATTGGAGTAAATATTGAGTTGCGCACAACCTGGGGCTAGACGGCGAGGATAGTAATATGCATTTCCACGACTGCCCATGAACAGACTCAATCAAACCGAGCCTGCAATATTTTAATAAAAGTAAATCCCCTTATTTGTATTTGCCCATATAATGGTAATAAAAGCGTCTGGCAACACAACAGCAATAGTTATGTAGCAAAAGTCAGTCTTAACCGCTTATTGAGAAAAAAAATTTCAGCCAATCAAAGTAGGTCATGTGACACGGCTTGGGGTATAAATGGTGAGTTGGCAGTTTAAGTATTCAGTATGTCTTTGGATGTTACTCAAGACAGATCGGAGAAAGCGAAAGCTATCTAGATCTGTGAGAGACATACACGTGGGAGAACCGACAGGGACTTTGATGTTTATATTCTCTACATCAACTAGATAGATCAGTACTCTCTTAGATTGCTTTCTAGAAGGTCGGACTAGTTATAGTAATTATGATTATAACCGGGTCGTAGCTGGAACTCCATTAGACGAGTAACATAGCTCAACAAGTATATACAATAGTGTGTATAGTACTGTCAGTTTTAGCTGAATGTGGCAGTACTGTAATAATATTATAGTTATATATTTGACGATCAAAGGTATTGATCACATTGTTACCATCTATTTGTTGACCATAGGGTCGTGTTGATGGTCATAGATTTTATAACAACCAGCTTAAGTCGAGCTGATTTTGTTCTGGTAATATTTTTATTGTATATTAAAACGTAATTATATGTGCTTTATGTTCATACACCATAATCGTTAAGTCTATTCATTGTCCGCAATCAGACGGTTGGTGGTGTATGACCTAGAGAGGGTTTTTTGTTTACATTTCAAAAGTTATAAGATTTTGTTAAAACAAGGACGTCTGCATCACACACAAAGAAACAGGATGATTATTAATATATTGAGGAACCTTTTTATCGCTATAGTTTTTACCAGTCGTGTCTTACATCAACAAGGAAATGAATATTTTAAAGTGGATGTATATCCGGATAATTTTATTTCGGACAGTGTATCCGTGTTGCCTTTTACCTACGGACATCTCACATATTTTAATACTTTTATGAATGTGAATTTTACAGTCTGTGAAAAGAAGAAATTCTCATGGCCTTCCACTCGGCGAAATAACTTACTAGTGCCATTTTGTCTTATGTTATGTGGTGATATTCATCCATGCCCTGGACCTTCCACTGAGGAGCCTACATTTAACATGTCCAGTGACAATGTCTTCAAAGTCTTCCAGAAACGTGGTTTGCATTTTTTACACATCAATACGAGGAGTTTGTTGCCTAAATTGCATGAGTTAGAAATTATAGCTGATAGATCTAAAGCTGCATGTATATGTGTAACAGAAACATGGCTTGATAACACATTTCCTGATTCCGAGGTGTCCATCAAGAATTACTGTATTCTGCGCAAAGACCGTAACAGACAAGGCGGAGGAGTGTGCATTTATATTAGGAAAGACTTGTCTTTTAACCATAGAACTGACCTGGACCATGATGGCATAGAAGCTTTGTGGATTGAACTTTTTTTACCCAAGACCAAACCAATTTTAATTGGAGTGACCTACAGACCTCCTACACAGCAGGACTTTTATTCTATATTAGATTTTGTGTTTTCTTCTAGCAATGACTTTTTACAATATGAAACTATTTTACTAGGTGACATGAACACTGATGTTTTATGTTCCAAATCTTACCCTCTTTTATAGTGTCTTAATTCATTTATAAACATGTTTAATCTTACACGAGTGATAAAAGAGCCAACTAGAATATGTTCAATCAGCTCTACAGCTATAGACCTTATCCTTGTTTCAGATAGTGATAAAATATCTCAGTCTGGTGTTATTCACACAACTTTTAGTGATCATAGTATGGTTTATTGTACTAGAAAACTAACAAAATGTTTTTTTGGTTCTCACAATACTGTTACTTTAAGGTCTGCTAAGAATTACAACAAAGAAAATTTTCAAGCCAGGCTCCTATGTATTGATTGGACTCCAGTTACTCTAAGTGATAATGTAAACAATGCATGGGTTTGTTTTAAGCAATTATTTTTATCAGTTTTAGACAGTATTGCACCTGTAAAGCAAATAAGAATCAAGCAAAGGTCCCAACCTTGGATGGATTCTGACATTCTCCAGGCTATAGCAGAAAGAGATAAAGCATTTCATAAATATAAACATGATAAATGTCAGGACAATTTTGAAACTTTTAAGTCTTTAAGAAACCATGTACAGCAGTTAGTGCATAAAGCCAAGAAAGAATTTTTTACCAATAGCATTGAGCAAAATAAAACTGACTCTAAAGCTTTATGGAAAACTCTCAAAAGCCTTGGTTTACCTTCTAAAAAAGCATCTACAGACTCAAGTTCAAACATTTGTTTAAAGATAAATGACAATATTTGTTTTGAAAAGAAACTGATTGCTGAGACTTTTAACAGTTTTTATACTACTGTAGCCTGTAAATTAGTAGAAAAGCTTCCTAAATGTATACAAAAGTTTGGTTGTAATTTTGTGAGCAGTTTTTACTCAAGTAAAGGTGTTATTCCTAACAGTTTTTCATTTAATTTGATAAGTGAAACCAAAGTATTAAAATATTTACAGTCTCTAGGTTTAAACAAAGCGACTGGACTAGATGGCATTTCCTCTCGTTTCCTAAAGGGTGGGTCACCTATTATTGTTGGTCCTATAACACACATTATCAATCTTTCACTTATTCAAGGTATTGTTCCAGATGAACTCAAGTCTGCTAGAGTTGTCCCCCTTTTTAAATAGAATGATAAATTATCTGTTGGTAACTACAGACCAGTCTCAATTTTAAACATAGTGTCTAAAGTTCTTGAAAAGGTGGTCTATGATCAGGTTGAATCTTATTTCAAGGATAAAGATCTGTTGTATAAATTTCAATCTGGCTTTAGAGGTGGATTTTCCACTGACACCTGTCTTATTTACCTGACAGATTTTATTAGAAAAGAAACTGACCAAGGTAACTATGTAGGTATGCTGCTACTGGATTTACAGAAGGCCTTTGATACAGTGGATCACTCAATCCTTATCATGAAGCTGTCAGCCTCTGGCCTGGGTAAGAACATTGTTAGGTGGTTCAGCTCATATCTTTCAGATAGACAGCAACTCGTTGATATATCTGGTACTTTTTCATCTACAGCCACTGTAACCTGTGGTGTGCCACAAGGCTCTATTCTTGGGCCACTGCTTTTTCTGATTTACGTTAATGATATGTCAGCAGTGATAAAAAACAAATTGCTA